>JBDPZO010000005.1:5725327-6187217 GCA_039877585.1 Heterodera filipjevi | reverse complement strand
GCGAAATATTTTTTTAATAATTCGTGTGTTTTTTTATATATTTGTCAAAATGGTGTGCAAAAAAGTTAGGTCGCCATTTTTTTTGTTAATTTGAACCCGTATGATTGCGGTCTTTTTCTTAAATGCAAACTATACCAATATTTTCTTACTTTTATTGTTGTACTCTGTGGTACAACGGATCTATGCCTTTTAAGTATTTTTAAAAAATATATCCCCTTTGAGAAATCTGAAAAATATCAGAATGAAATGGACAAATGATTATTTCTGTGGACAAATAATAATAAGAACAAAAGTTTCGAGTCACTTATATAAAAAACTTATCTTTTCAGATAGCATCTCGGAGACATTAAGGCATAATTTGCAAAGGCATTTCATTAACGGTTGAGCATTTGTAAAATTTATAAAATTCTTAAAAGGATTTTGCACATGAAAAGTTGTAATTTTATTAAATATTTGCAAGACAATAACGCTCGCGAAAAATATTTTTTAATACATTCGTGTGTTTTTTATAATTATTTCAAAATTGGTGTGCAAAAAGTATGGTCGCCATTTTTTTGACTAATTGAACCGTATGATGCGCGCTTTTCTGAAATGCAAACTATACAATAATTTTTTATTACATTTTATTTGTGGTTACTATGGTGATTACAACAGGATCTATGCCTTTTAAGTAATTTTTAAAACATATAATCCCCTTTTAGAAAATCTGAAAATCAGAATGAAATGACAATGATTATTTTTCTGTGGACAAATACTATAAGACACAAAAAGTTCAGAGTCACTATATAAAAAACATCTTTTCAGATAAGCATCTCGAGACATTAAGGCATAATATTGCAAAGGCATTCATTTACACAGTTGAGCATTTGTAAAGATTTATGAAAATTATAAAAGGGATTTTGGCCCACATTGAAAATTGTAATTTTATTAAATATTGGCAAGACAAAAAACGCTCGCGAAAAATATTCTTTAATACATCATATGTTTTTTATATTATTTTCAAAATTGTGGCAAAACGTTTTATGGGCGCCATTTTTTTTGACTTAATTTGAAACGTATGATTGCGCGCCTTTTCTTAAAGAAACTATACAATTAATGTTTCTTACATGTATTTGTTGTACTATGGTGGGTACAACAAGGATCTATGCCTTTTTAAGTAAATTTTAAAACATAAATCCCCTTTTAGAAATCTGAAAATATCAGAATGAAATGACAACTGATAGTTTCTGTGACAAAGAAATAATAAGAACAAAAGTTTCAGAGGTACTTATATTAAAAAAACTATCTTTTTCAGATACGCATCCGAGCATTAGGGCAGATATTTGCAAAGGCATTCATAACGGTTGAGCATTTGTAAAATTTATACATTCTAAAAGGGAGATTTGACATTAAAAAGTAGTAATTGTTTGCACATAGTCAAACAATAAAGTATCGCGAAAATATTACTTGTTATCATGTGGTGCATTTATTTAGGGCGCCTATACGGTTTCAAATTAAGTCAAAAAAAATGGCGCCATTTTTTGCCACCAATTTTGAAAATAATATAAAAAACACACGAATGTATTAAAAAATTTTCGCGAGCGTTATGTCTTGCAAATATTTAATAAAATTACAACTTTTCAATGTGCAAAATCCCTTTTAGAATTTATTAAATTTACAAATGCTCAACCGTTAAATGAATGCCTTTGCAAAAATTATGCCCTTAAATGTCCGAGATGCTTATCTGAAAAAGATAGTTTTTATATAAGTAACTCTGAAACTTTGTTCTTATTATTATTGTCACAGAAAATAATCATTGTCATTTCATTCGGATATTTCGATTTCTAAAAGGGGATTATATGTTTTAAAAATTACTTAAAAAGGCATAGATCTGTTGTACCACCATAGTACAACAAATAAAATGTAAGAAAAATTAATTGTATAGTTGCATTTAAGAAAAGGCGCGCAATCATACGTGTTCAAAATAAGTCAAAAAAATGGCGACCATAACTTTTTGCCCACCAATTTTGAAATAATATAAAAAACAACTGAATGTATTAAAAATATTTTCGCGAGCGTATTGTCTTGCAAATATTTAATAAAATTACAACTTTCAATGTGCAAAATCCCTTTTAGAATTTTATAAATTTTACAAATGCTCAACCGTTAAATGAATGCCTTTGCAAATATTATGCCCTTAAATGTCTCGAGATGCTTATCTGAAAAAGATAGTTTTATATAAGTGACTCTGAAACTTTTGTTCTATTATTATTGTCACAGAAAATAATCATTTGTCATTTCATTCGATATTTCAGATTTCTAAAAGGGGATTATATTTTTAAAAATACTTAAAAAGGCATAGATCCTGTTGTACCACCATAGTACAACAAATAAAATGTAAGAAAAATTAATTGTATAGTTGCATTTAAGAAAAGCGCGCAATCATACGGTTCAAATTAAGTCAAAAAAATGGCGACCATAACTTTTTGCCACCAATTTTGAAAATAATATAAAAAAAAACACGAATGTATTAAAAAATATTTTCGCGAGCGTTATTGTCTTGCAAATATTTAATAAAATTACAACTTTTCAATGTGCAAAATCCCTTTTAGAATTTTATAAATTTTACAAATGCTCAACCGTTAAATGAATGCCTTTGCAAATATTATGCCTTAAATGTCTCGAGATGCTTATTGAAAAAGATAGTTTTATATAAGGTACTCTGAAACTTTTGTTCTTATATATTTGTCACAGAAAATAATCATTTGTCATTTCATTCGATATTTCAGATTTCTAAAAGGGATTATATGTTTTAAAAATACTTAAAAAGGCATAGATCCTGTTGTACCACCATAGTACAACAAATAAAATGTAAGAAAAAATAATTGTATAGTTGCATTTAAGAAAAGCGCGCATCATACGGGTTCAAATTAAGTCAAAAAAAATGGCGACCAAACTTTTGCCACCAATTTTGAAAATAATAAAAAACACACACGAATGTATTAAAAAATATTTTCGCGAGCGTTATTGTCTTGCAAATATAATAAAATTACAACTTTTCAATGTGCAAAATCCCTTTAGAATTTTATAAATTTTACAAATGCTCAAACGTTAAATGAATGCCTTTGCAAATATTAGCCTTAAATGTCTCGGATGCTATCTGAGTATATATCGTGAAGAAAACTTATAATACCTGAAACTTTTGTTCTTATTATATTTGTCACAGAAAATAATCATTTGTCATTTCATTCGATATTTCAGATTTCTAAAAGGGGATTATATGTTTTAAAAATTACTTAAAAAGGCATAGATCTGTTGTACCACCATAGTACAACAAATAAAATGTAAGAAAAAAATTGTATAGTTGCATTTAAAAAAGGCGCGCAATCATACGGGTTCAATTAAGTCAAAAAATGGCGACCATAACTTTTTGCCCACCAATTTTGAAAATAATATAAAAAACACACGAATGTATTAAAAAATATTTTCGCGAGCGTTATTGTCTGCAAATATTAATAAAATTACAACTTTCAATGTGCAAAATCCCTTTTAGAATTTTATAAATTTTACAAATGCTCAACCGTTAATGAATGCCTTTGCAAATATTTGCCCTTAAATGTCTCGAGATGCTTATTGAAAAGATAGTTTTTATATAAGTAACTCTGAAACTTTTGTTCTTATTATTATTGTCACAGAAAATAATCATTTGTCATTTCATTCGGATATTTCAGATTTCTAAAAGGGGATTATGTTTTAAAAATTACTTAAAAAGGCATAGATCTGTTGTACCACCATAGTACAACAAATAAAATGTAGAAAAATTAATTGTATAGTGCATTTAAGAAAAGGCGCGCAATCATACGTGTTCAAATTAAGTAAAAAAAATGGCGACCATAACTTTTTGCCCACCAATTTTGAAAATAATATAAAAAACACACGAATGTATTAAAAAATTTTCGCGAGCGTTATTGTCTTGCAAATTTAATAAAATTACAACTTTTCAATGTTGCAAAATCCCTTTTAGAATTTTATAAATTTTACAAATGCTCAACCGTTAAATGAATGCCTTTGCAAATATATGCCCTTAAATGTCTACGATGCTTATCTGAAAAAAAGTTTTTATATAAGTGACTCTGAAACTTTTGTTCTTATTATATTTGTCACAGAAAATAATCATTTGTCATTTCATTCGTATTCAGATTTCTAAAAGGGGATATATGTTTTAAAAATTAATTAAAAAGGCATAGATCCTGTTGTACCACCATAGTACAACAAAAAAATGTAAGAAAAATTAATTGTATAGTTGCATTAAGGAAAGACGCGCAATCATACGTGTTCAAATTAAGTCAAAAAAATGGCGACCATAACTTTTTGCCCACCAATTTTGAAAATAATATAAAAAACACACTGAATGTATTAAAAAATATTTTCGCGAGCGTTATTGTCTTGCAAATATTTAATAAAATTACAACTTTTCAATGTGCAAAATCCCTTTTAGAATTTTATAAATTTTACAAATGCTCAACCGTTAAATGAATGCCTTTGCAAATATTATGCCCTTAAATGTCTCGAGATGCTTATCTGAAAAAGATAGTTTTTTATATAAGTGACGCTGAAACTTTTGTTCTTATTATTATTTGTCACAGAAAATAATCATTTGTCATTTCATTCGGATATTTCAGATTTCTAAAAGGGGATTATATGTTTTAAAAATTACTTAAAAAGGCATAGATCTTTTGTACCACAATAGTACAACAAATAAAATGTAAGAAAAATTAATTGTATAGTTGCATTTAAGAAAAGACGCGCAATCATACGTGTTCAAATTAAGTCAAAAAAATGGCGACCATAACTTTTTGCCCACCAATTTTGAAAATAATATAAAAAACACACGAATGTATTAAAAAATATTTTCGCGAGCGTTATTGTCTTGCAAATATTTAATAAAATTACAACTTTTCAATGTGCAAAATCCCTTTTAGAATTTTATAAATTTTACAAATGCTCAACCGTAAATGAATGCCTTTGCAAATATTATGCCCTTAAATGTCTCGAGATGCTTATCTGAAAAAGATAGTTTTTTTTATATAAGTGACGCTGAAACTTTTGTTCTTATTATTATTTGTCACAGAAAATAATCATTTGTCATTTCATTCAAATATTTCAGATTTCTAAAAGGGGATTATATGTTTTAAAAATTACTTAAAAAGGCATAGATCCTGTTGTACCACCATAGTACAACAAATAAAATGTAAGAAAAATTAATTGTATAGTTGCATTTAAGAAAAGGCGCGCAATCATACGTGTTCAAATTAAGTCAAAAAAAATGGCGACCATAACTTTTTGCCCACCAATTTTGAAAATAATATAAAAAACACATGAATGTATTAAAAAATATTTTCGCGAGCGTTATTGTTTTGCAAATATTTAATAAAATTACAAATTTCAATGTGCAAAATCCCTTTTAGAATTTTATAAATTTTACAAATGCTCAACCGTTAAACGAATGCCTTTGCAAATATTATACCCTTAAATGTCTCGAGATGCTTATCTGAAAAAGATAGTTTTTTTCATATAAGTGACGCTGAAACTTTTGTTCTTATTATTATTTGTCACAGAAAATAATCATTTGTCATTTCATTCAAATATTTCAGATTTCTAAAAGGGGATTATATGTTTTAAAAATTACTTAAAAAGGCATAGATCCTGTTGTACCACCATAGTACAACAAATAAAATGTAAGAAAAATTAATTGTATAGTTGCATTTAAGAAAAGGCGCGCCATCATACGGGTTCAAATTAAGTCAAAAAAATGGCGACCATAACTTTTTGCCCACCAATTTTGAAAATAATATAAAAAACATTTTCGCGAGCGTTATTGTTTTGCAAATATTTAATAAAATTACAAATTTCAATGTGCAAAATCCCTTTTAGAATTTTATAAATTTTACAAATGCTCAACCGTTAAATGAATGCCTTTGCAAATATTATGCCCTTAAATGTCTCGAGATGCTTATCTGAAAAAGATAGTTTTTATATAAGTAACTCTGAAACTTTTGTTCTTATTATTATTTGTCACAGAAAATAATCATTTGTCATTTCATTCGGATATTTCAGATTTCTAAAAGGGGATTATATGTTTTAAAAATTACTTAAAAAGGCATAGATCTTTTGTACCACAATAGTACAACAAATAAAATGTACGAAAAATTAATTGTATAGTTGCATTTAAGAAAAGACGCGCAATCATACGTGTTCAAATTAAGTCAAAAAAATGGCGACCATAACTTTTTGCCCACCAATTTTGAAAATAATATAAAAAACACACGAATGTATTAAAAATATTTTGCGAGCGTTATTGTCTTGCAAATATTTAATAAAATTACAACTTTTCAATGTGCAAAATCCCTTTTAGAATTTTATAAATTTTACAAATGCTCAACCGTAAATGATGCAAATATTATGCCCTTAAATGTCTCGAGATGCTTATCTGAAAAAGATAGTTTTTTTTATATAAGTGACGCTGAAACTTTTGTTCTTATTATTATTTGTCACAGAAAATAATCATTTGTCATTTCATTCAAATATTTCAGATTTCTAAAAGGGGATTATATGTTTTAAAAATTACTTAAAAAGGCATAGATCCTGTTGTACCACCATAGTACAACAAATAAAATGTAAGAAAAATTAATTGTATAGTTGCATTTAAGAAAAAGCGCGCAATCATACGTGTTCAAATTAAGTCAAAAAAATGGCGACCATAACTTTTTGCCCACCAATTTTGAAAATAATATAAAAAACACATGAATGTATTAAAAAATATTTTCGCGAGCGTTATTGTCTTGCAAATATTTAATAAAATTACAACTTTTCAATGTGCAAAATCCCTTTTAGAATTTTATAAATTTTACAAATGCTCAACCGTTAAATGAATGCCTTTGCAAATATTATGCCCTTAAATGTCTCGAGATGCTTATCTGAAAAAGATAGTTTTTATATAAGTAACTCTGAAACTTTTGTTCTTATTATTATTTGTCACAGAAAATAATCATTTGTCATTTCATTCGGATATTTCAGATTTCTAAAAGGGGATTATATGTTTTAAAAATTACTTAAAAAGGCATAGATCCTGTTGTACCACCATAGTACAACAAATAAAATGTAAGAAAAATTAATTGTATAGTTGCATTTAAGAAAAGGCGCACCATCATACGGGTTCAAATTAAGTCAAAAAAATGGCGACCATAACTTTTTGCCCACCAATTTTGAAAATAATATAAAAAACACACGAATGTATTAAAAAATATTTTCGCGAGCGTTATTGTCTTGCAAATATTTAATAAAATTACAACTTTTCAATGTGCAAAATCCCTTTTAGAATTTTATAAATTTTACAAATGCTCAACCGTTAAATGAATGCCTTTGCAAATATTATGCCCTTAAATGTCTCGAGATGCTTATCTGAAAAAGATAGTTTTTTTATATAAGAACTCTGAAACTTTTGTTCTTATTATTATTTGTCACAGAAAATAATCATTTGTCATTTCATTCGGATATTTCAGATTTCTAAAAGGGGATTATATGTTTTAAAAATTACTTAAAAAGGCATAGATCCTGTTGTACCACCATAGTACAACAAATAAAATGTAAGAAAAATTAATTGTATAGTTGCATTTAAGAAAAGGCGCACCATCATACGGGTTCAAATTAAGTCAAAAAAATGGCGACCATAACTTTTTGCCCACCAATTTTGAAAATAATATAAAAAACACACGAATGTATTAAAAAATATTTTCGCGAGCGTTATTGTCTTGCAAATATTTAATAAAATTACAACTTTCAATGTGCAAAATCCCTTTTAGAATTTTATAAATTTTACAAATGCTCAACCGTTAAATGAATGCCTTTGCAAATATTATGCCCTTAAATGTCTCGAGATGCTTATCTGAAAAAGATAGTTTTTTATATAAGTAACTCTGAAACTTTTGTTCTTATTATTATTTGTCACAGAAAATAATCATTTGTCATTTCATTCGGATATTTCAGATTTCTAAAAGGGGATTATATGTTTAAAAATTACTTAAAAAGGCATAGATCCTGTTGTACCACCATAGTACAACAAATAAAATGTAAGAAAAATTAATTGTATAGTTGCATTTAAGAAAAGGCGCTGCCATCATACGGGTTCAAATTAAGTCAAAAAAATGGCGACCATAACTTTTTGCCCACCAATTTTGAAAATAATATAAAAAACACACGAATGTATTAAAAAATATTTTCGCGAGCGTTATTGTCTTGCAAATATTTAATAAAATTACAACTTTTCAATGTGCAAAATCCCTTTTAGAATTTTATAAATTTTACAAATGCTCAACCGTTAAATGAATGCCTTTGCAAATATTATGCCCTTAAATGTCTCGAGATGCTTATCTGAAAAAGATAGTTTTTTATATAAGTAACTCTGAAACTTTTGTTCTTATTATTATTTGTCACAGAAAATAATCATTTGTCATTTCATTCGGATATTTCAGATTTCTAAAAGGGGATTATATGTTTTAAAAATTACTTAAAAAGGCATAGATCCTGTTGTACCACCATAGTACAACAAATAAAATGTAAGAAAAATTAATTGTATAGTTGCATTTAAGAAAAGACGCGCAATCATACGTGTTCAAATTAAGTCAAAAAAATGGCGACCATAACTTTTTGCCCACCAATTTTGAAAATAATATAAAAAACACACGAATGTATTAAAAAATATTTTCGCGAGCGTTATTGTCTTGCAAATATTTAATAAAATTACAACTTTTCAATGTGCAAAATCCCTTTTAGAATTTTATAAATTTTACAAATGCTCAACCGTTAAATGAATGCCTTTGCAAATATTATGCCCTTAAATGTCTCGAGATGCTTATCTGAAAAAGATAGTTTTTTATATAAGTGACTCTGAAACTTTTGTTCTTATTATTATTTGTCACAGAAAATAATCATTTGTCATTTCATTCTGATATTTCAGATTTCTAAAAGGGGATTATATGTTTTAAAAATTACTTAAAAAGGCATAGATCCTGTTGTACCACCATAGTACAACAAATAAAATGTAAGAAAAATTAATTGTATAGTTGCATTTAAGAAAAGGCGCGCAATCATACGGGTTCAAATTAAGTCAAAAAAATGGCGACCATAACTTTTTGCACACCAATTTTGAAAATAATATAAAAAAACACACGAATGTATTAAAAAATATTTTCGCGAGCGTTATTGTCTTGCAAATATTTAATAAAATTACAACTTTTCAATGTGCAAAATCCCTTTTAGAATTTTATAAATTTTACAAATGCTCAACCGTTAAATGAATGCCTTTGCAAATATTATGCCCTTAAATGTCTCGAGATGCTTATCTGAAAAAGATAGTTTTTTTATATAAGTGACGCTGAAACTTTTGTTCTTATTATTATTTGTCACAGAAAATAATCATTTGTCATTTCATTCAAATATTTCAGATTTCTAAAAGGGGATTATATGTTTTAAAAATTACTTAAAAAGGCATAGATCCTGTTGTACCACCATAGTACAACAAATAAAATGTAAGAAAAATTAATTGTATAGTTGCATTTAAGAAAAGGCGCGCCATCATACGGGTTCAAATTAAGTCAAAAAAATGGCGACCATAACTTTTTGCCCACCAATTTTGAAAATAATATAAAAAACATTTTCGCGAGCGTTATTGTTTTGCAAATATTTAATAAAATTACAAATTTCAATGTGCAAAATCCCTTTTAGAATTTTATAAATTTTACAAATGCTCAACCGTTAAATGAATGCCTTTGCAAATATTATGCCCTTAAATGTCTCGAGATGCTTATCTGAAAAAGATAGTTTTTTTTATATAAGTGACGCTGAAACTTTTGTTCTTATTATTATTTGTCACAGAAAATAATCATTTGTCATTTCATTCAAATATTTCAGATTTCTAAAAGGGGATTATATGTTTTAAAAATTACTTAAAAAGGCATAGATCCTGTTGTACCACCATAGTACAACAAATAAAATGTAAGAAAAATTAATTGTATAGTTGCATTTAAGAAAAGACGCGCAATCATACGTGTTCAAATTAAGTCAAAAAAATGGCGACCATAACTTTTTGCCCACCAATTTTGAAAATAATATCAAAAACACACGAATGTATTAAAAAATATTTTCGCGAGCGTTATTGTCTTGCAAATATTTAATAAAATTACAACTTTTCAATGTGCAAAATCCCTTTTAGAATTTTATAAATTTTACAAATGCTCAACCGTAAATGAATGCCTTAGCAAATATTATGCCCTTAAATGTCTCGAGATGCTTATCTGAAAAAGATAGTTTTTTATAAGTGACTCTGAAACTTTTGTTCTTATTATTATTTGTCCCAGAAAATAATCATTTGTCATTTCATTCAAATATTTCAGATTTCTAAAAGGGGATTATATGTTTTAAAAATTACTTAAAAAGGCATAGATCCTGTTGTACCACCATAGTACAACAAATAAAATGTAAGAAAAATTAATTGTATAGTTGCATTTAAGAAAAGGTTCGCGAGCGTTAAACTCTTGCAAATATTTAATAAAATTACAACTTTTCAATGTGCAAAATTCCTTTTAGAATTTTATAAATTTTACAAATGCTCAACCGTTAAATGAATGCCTTTGCAAATATTATGCCCTTAAATGTCTCGAGATGCTTATCTGAAAAAGATAGTTTTTTATATAAGTGACTCTGAAACTTTTGTTCTTATTATTATTTGTCACAGAAAATAATCATTTGTCATTTCATTCGATATTTCAGATTTCTAAAAGGGGATTATATGTTTTAAAAATTACTTAAAAAGGCATAGATCCTGTTGTACCACCATAGTACAACAAATAAAATGTAAGAAAAATTAATTGTATAGTTGCATTTAAGAAAAGGCGCGCCATCATACGGGTTCAAATTAAGTCAAAAAAATGGCGACCATAACTTTTTGCCCACCAATTTTGAAAATAATATAAAAACACACGAATGTATTAAAAAATATTTTCGCGAGCGTTATTGTTTTGCAAATATTTAATAAAATTACAAATTTCAATGTGCAAAATCCCTTTTAGAATTTTATAAATTTTACAAATGCTCAACCGTTAAATGAATGCCTTTGCAAATATTATGCCCTTAAATGTCTCGAGATGCTTATCTGAAAAAGATAGTTTTTTTATATAAGTGACGCTGAAACTTTTGTTCTTATTATTATTTGTCACAGAAAATAATCATTTGTCATTTCATTCAAATATTTCAGATTTCTAAAAGGGGATTATATGTTTTAAAAATTACTTAAAAAGGCATAGATCCTGTTGTACCACCATAGTACAACAAATAAAATGTAAGAAAAATTAATTGTATAGTTGCATTTAAGAAAAGGCGCGCAATCATACGTGTTCAAATTAAGTCAAAAAAATGGCGACCATAACTTTTTGCCCACCAATTTTGAAAATAATATAAAAAACATTTTCGCGAGCGTTATTGTTTTGCAAATATTTAATAAAATTACAAATTTCAATGTGCAAAATCCCTTTTAGAATTTTATAAATTTTACAAATGCTCAACCGTTAAATGAATGCCTTTGCAAATATTATGCCCTTAAATGTCTCGAGATGCTTATCTGAAAAAGATAGTTTTTTATATAAGTGACTCTGAAATTTTGTTCTTATTATTATTTGTCACAGAAAATAATCATTTGTCATTTCATTCGAATATTTCAGATTTCTAAAAGGGGATTATATGTTTTAAAAATTACTTAAAAAGGCATAGATCCTGTTGTACCACCATAGTACAACAAATAAAATGTAAGAAAAATTAATTGTATAGTTGCATTTAAGAAAAGGCGCGCAATCATACGTGTTCAAATTAAGTCAAAAAAATGGCGACCATAACTTTTTGCCCACCAATTTTGAAAATAATATAAAAACACACGAATGTATTAAAAAATATTTTCGCGAGCGTTATTGTCTTGCAAATATTTAATAAAATTACAACTTTTCAATGTGCAAAATCCCTTTTAGAATTTTATAAATTTTACAAATGCTCAACCGTTAAATGAATGCCTTTGCAAATATTATGCCCTTAAATGTCTCGAGATGCTTATCTGAAAAAGATAGTTTTTTATATAAGTAACTCTGAAACTTTTGTTCTTATTATTATTTGTCACAGAAAATAATCATTTGTCATTTCATTCGGATATTTCAGATTTCTAAAAGGGGATTATATGTTTTAAAAATTACTTAAAAAGGCATAGATCCTGTTGTACCACCATAGTACAACAAATAAAATGTAAGAAAAATTAATTGTATAGTTGCATTTAAGAAAAGGCGCGCAATCATACGTGTTCAAATTAAGTCAAAAAAATGGCGACCATAACTTTTTGCCCACCAATTTTGAAAATAATATAAAAAACACATGAATGTATTAAAAAATATTTTCGCGAGCGTTATTGTCTTGCAAATATTTAATAAAATTACAACTTTTCAATGTGCAAAATCCCTTTTAGAATTTTATAAATTTTACAAATGCTCAACCGTTAAATGAATGCCTTTGCAAATATTATGCCCTTAAATGTCTCGAGATGCTTATCTGAAAAAGATAGTTTTTATATAAGTAACTCTGAAACTTTTGTTCTTATTATTATTTGTCACAGAAAATAATCATTTGTCATTTCATTCGGATATTTCAGATTTCTAAAAGGGGATTATATGTTTTAAAAATTACTTAAAAAGGCATAGATCTTTTGTACCACCATAGTACAACAAATAAAATGTAAGAAAAATTAATTGTATAGTTGCATTTAAGAAAAGACGCGCAATCATACGTGTTCAAATTAAGTCAAAAAAATGGCGACCATAACTTTTTGCCCACCAATTTTGAAAATAATATAAAAAACACATGAATGTATTAAAAAATATTTTCGCGAGCGTTATTGTCTTGCAAATATTTAATAAAATTACAACTTTTCAATGTGCAAAATCCCTTTTAGAATTTTATAAATTTTACAAATGCTCAACCGTAAATGAATGCCTTTGCAAATATTATGCCCTTAAATGTCTCGAGATGCTTATCTGAAAAAGATAGTTTTTTATATAAGTGACTCTGAAACTTTTGTTCTTATTATTATTTGTCACAGAAAATAATCATTTGTCATTTCATTCGAATATTTCAGATTTCTAAAAGGGGATTATATGTTTTAAAAATTACTTAAAAAGGCATAGATCCTGTTGTACCACCATAGTACAACAAATAAAATGTAAGAAAAATTAATTGTATAGTTGCATTTAAGAAAAGGCGCTAATCATACGGGTTCAAATTAAGTCAAAAAAATGGCAACCATAACTTTTTGCCCACCAATTTTGAAAATCATATAAAAAACACACGAATGTATTAAAAAATATTTTCGCGAGCGTTAAACTCTTGCAAATATTTAATAAAATTACAACTTTTCAATGTGCAAAATTCCTTTTAGAATTTTATAAATTTTACAAATGCTCAACCGTTAAATGAATGCCTTTGCAAATATTATGCCCTTAAATGCCTCGAGATGCTTATCTGAAAAGGATAGTTTTTTATATAAGTAACTCTGAAACTTTTGTTCTTATTATTATTTGTCCCAGAAAGTAATCATTTGTCATTTCATTCGGATATTTCAGATTTCTAAAAGGGGATTATATGTTTTAAAAATTACTTAAAAAGGCATAGATCCTGTTGTACCACCATAGTACAACAAATAAAATGTAAGAAAAATTAATTGTATAGTTGCATTTAAGAAAAGGCGCGCCATCATACGGGTTCAAATTAAGTCAAAAAAATGGCGACCATAACTTTTTGCCCACCAATTTTGAAAATAATATAAAAAACACACGAATGTATTAAAAAATATTTTCGCGAGCGTTATTGTTTTGCAAATATTTAATAAAATTACAAATTTCAATGTGCAAAATCCCTTTTAGAATTTTATAAATTTTACAAATGCTCAACCGTTAAATGAATGCCTTTGCAAATATTATGCCCTTAAATGTCTCGAGATGCTTATCTGAAAAAGATAGTTTTTTATATAAGTGACTCTGAAACTTTTGTTCTTATTATTATTTGTCCCAGAAAGTAATCATTTGTCATTTCATTCGGATATTTCAGATTTCTAAAAGGGGATTATATGTTTTAAAAATTACTTAAAAAGGCATAGATCCTGTTGTACCACCATAGTACAACAAATAAAATGTAAGAAAAATTAATTGTATAGTTGCATTTAAGAAAAGGCGCGCAATCATACGTGTTCAAATTAAGTCAAAAAAATGGCGACCATAACTTTTTGCCCACCAATTTTGAAAATAATATAAAAAACACATGAATGTATTAAAAAATATTTTCGCGAGCGTTATTGTCTTGCAAATATTTAATAAAATTACAACTTTTCAATGTGCAAAATCCCTTTTAGAATTTTATAAATTTTACAAATGCTCAACCGTAAATGAATGCCTTTGCAAATATTATGCCCTTAAATGCCTCGAGATGCTTATCTGAAAAAGATAGTTTTTTATATAAGTAACTCTGAAACTTTTGTTCTTATTATTATTTGTCCCAGAAAGTAATCATTTGTCATTTCATTCGGATATTTCAGATTTCTAAAAGGGGATTATATGTTTTAAAAATTACTTAAAAAGGCATAGATCCTGTTGTACCACCATAGTACAACAAATAAAATGTAAGAAAAATTAATTGTATAGTTGCATTTAAGAAAAGGCGCGCCATCATACGGGTTCAAATTAAGTCAAAAAAATGGCGACCATAACTTTTTGCCCACCAATTTTGAAAATAATATAAAAAACACACGAATGTATTAAAAAATATTTTCGCGAGCGTTATTGTTTTGCAAATATTTAATAAAATTACAAATTTCAATGTGCAAAATCCCTTTTAGAATTTTATAAATTTTACAAATGCTCAACCGTTAAATGAATGCCTTTGCAAATATTATGCCCTTAAATGTCTCGAGATGCTTATCTGAAAAAGATAGTTTTTTATATAAGTGACTCTGAAACTTTTGTTCTTATTATTATTTGTCACAGAAAATAATCATTTGTCATTTCATTCAAATATTTCAGATTTCTAAAAGGGGATTATATGTTTTAAAAATTACTTAAAAAGGCATAGATCCTGTTGTACCACCATAGTACAACAAATAAAATGTAAGAAAAATTAATTGTATAGTTGCATTTAAGAAAAGGCGCGCAATCATACGTGTTCAAATTAAGTCAAAAAAAATGGCGACCATAACTTTTTGCCCACCAATTTTGAAAATAATATAAAAAACACATGAATGTATTAAAAAATATTTTCGCGAGCGTTATTGTCTTGCAAATATTTAATAAAATTACAACTTTTCAATGTGCAAAATCCCTTTTAGAATTTTATAAATTTTACAAATGCTCAACCGTAAATGAATGCCTTTGCAAATATTATGCCCTTAAATGTCTCGAGATGCTTATCTGAAAAAGATAGTTTTTTATATAAGTGACTCTGAAACTTTTGTTCTTATTATTATTTGTCACAGAAAATAATCATTTGTCATTTCATTCAAATATTTCAGATTTCTAAAAGGGGATTATATGTTTTAAAAATTACTTAAAAAGGCATAGATCCTGTTGTACCACCATAGTACAACAAATAAAATGTAAGAAAAATTAATTGTATAGTTGCATTTAAGAAAAGGCGTGCCATCATACGGGTTCAAATTAAGTCAAAAAAATGGCGACCATAACTTTTTGCCCACCAATTTTGAAAATAATATAAAAAACACACGAATGTATTAAAAAATATTTTCGCGAGCGTTATTGTTTTGCAAATATTTAATAAAATTACAACTTTTCAATGTGCAAAATTCCTTTTAGAATTTTATAAATTTTACAAATGCTCAACCGTTAAATGAATGCCTTTGCAAATATTATGCCCTTAAATGCCTCGAGATGCTTATCTAAAAAAGATAGTTTTTTATATAAGTGACTCTGAAACTTTTGTTCTTATTATTATTTGTCCCAGAAAATAATCATTTGTCATTTCATTCGGATATTTCAGATTTCTAAAAGGGGATTATATGTTTTAAAAATTACTTAAAAAGGCATAGATCCTGTTGTACCACCATAGTACAACAAATAAAATGTAAGAAAAATTAATTGTATAGTTGCATTTAAGAAAAGGCGCGCAATCATACGTGTTCAAATTAAGTCAAAAAAATGGCGACCATAACTTTTTGCCCACCAATTTTGAAAATAATATAAAAAAACACACGAATGTATTAAAAAATATTTTCGCGAGCGTTATTGTCTTGCAAATATTTAATAAAATTACAACTTTTCAATGTGCAAAATCCCTTTTAGAATTTTATAAATTTTACAAATGCTCAACCGTTAAATGAATGCCTTTGCAAATATTATGCCCTTAAATGTCTCGAGATGCTTATCTGAAAAAGATAGTTTTTTTATATAAGTGACTCTGAAACTTTTGTTCTTATTATTATTTGTCACAGAAAATAATCATTTGTCATTTCATTCAAATATTTCAGATTTCTAAAAGGGGATTATATGTTTTAAAAATTACTTAAAAAGGCATAGATCCTGTTGTACCACCATAGTACAACAAATAAAATGTAAGAAAAATTAATTGTATAGTTGCATTTAAGAAAAGGCGCGCAATCATACGGGTTCAAATTAAGTCAAAAAAATGGCGACCATAACTTTTTGCCCACCAATTTTGAAAATAATATAAAAAACACACGAATGTATTAAAAAATATTTTCGCGAGCGTTATTGTTTTGCAAATATTTAATAAAATTACAAATTTCAATGTGCAAAATCCCTTTTAGAATTTTATAAATTTTACAAATGCTCAACCGTTAAATGAATGCCTTTGCAAATATTATGCCCTTAAATGTCTCGAGATGCTTATCTGAAAAAGATAGTTTTTTATATAAGTGACTCTGAAACTTTTGTTCTTATTATTATTTGTCACAGAAAATAATCATTTGTCATTTCATTCGGATATTTCAGATTTCTAAAAGGGGATTATATGTTTTAAAAATTACTTAAAAAGGCATAGATCCTGTTGTACCACCATAGTACAACAAATAAAATGTAAGAAAAATTAATTGTATAGTTGCATTTAAGAAAAGGCGCGCAATCATACGTGTTCAAATTAAGTCAAAAAAATGGCGACCATAACTTTTTGCCCACCAATTTTGAAAATAATATAAAAAACACATGAATGTATTAAAAAATATTTTCGCGAGCGTTATTGTCTTGCAAATATTTAATAAAATTACAACTTTTCAATGTGCAAAATCCCTTTTAGAATTTTATAAATTTTACAAATGCTCAACCGTTAAATGAATGCCTTTGCAAATATTATGCCCTTAAATGTCTCGAGATGCTTATCTGAAAAAGATAGTTTTTTATATAAGTGACTCTGAAACTTTTGTTCTTATTATTATTTGTCACAGAAAATAATCATTTGTCATTTCATTCAAATATTTCAGATTTCTAAAAGGGGATTATATGTTTTAAAAATTACTTAAAAAGGCATAGATCCTGTTGTACCACCATAGTACAACAAATAAAATGTAAGAAAAATTAATTGTATAGTTGCATTTAAGAAAAGGCGCTAATCATACGGGTTCAAATTAAGTCAAAAAAATGGCAACCATAATTTTTTGCCCACCAATTTTGAAAATCATATAAAAAACACACGAATGTATTAAAAAATATTTTCGCGAGCGTTAACTTCTTGCAAATATTTAATAAAATTACAACTTTTCAATGTGCAAAATCCCTTTTAGAATTTTATAAATTTTACAAATGCTCAACCGTTAAATGAATGCCTTTGCAAATATTATGCCCTTAAATGTCTCGAGATGCTTATCTGAAAAAGATAGTTTTTTATATAAGTGACTCTGAAACTTTTGTTCTTATTATTATTTGTCCCAGAAAATAATCATTTGTCATTTCATTCGGATATTTCAGATTTCTAAAAGGGGATTATATGTTTTAAAAATTACTTAAAAAGGCATAGATCCTGTTGTACCACCATAGTACAACAAATAAAACTAAGAAAAATTAATTGTATAGTTGCATTTAAGAAAAGGCGCTTAATCATTACGGGTTCAAATTAAGTCAAAAAAATGGCGACCATAACTTTTTGCCCACCAATTTTGAAAATAATATAAAAAACACACGAATGTATTAAAAAATATTTTCGCGAGCGTTATTGTTTTGCAAATATTTAATAAAATTACAAATTTCAATGTGCAAAATCCCTTTTAGAATTTTATAAATTTTACAAATGCTCAACCGTTAAATGAATGCCTTTGCAAATATTATGCCCTTAAATGCCTCGAGATGCTTATCTGAAAAAGATATTTTTTTATATAAGTAACTCTGAAACTTTTGTTCTTATTATTATTTGTCCCAGAAAGTAATCATTTGTCATTTCATTCGGATATTTCAGATTTCTAAAAGGGGATTATATGTTTTAAAAATTACTTAAAAAGGCATAGATCCTGTTGTACCACCATAGTACAACAAATAAAATGTAAGAAAAATTAATTGTATAGTTGCATTTAAGAAAAGGCGCGCAATCATACGTGTTCAAATTAAGTCAAAAAAATGGCGACCATAACTTTTTGCCCACCAATTTTGAAAATAATATAAAAAACACATGAATGTATTAAAAAATATTTTCGCGAGCGTTATTGTCTTGCAAATATTTAATAAAATTACAACTTTTCAATGTGCAAAATCCCTTTTAGAATTTTATAAATTTTACAAATGCTCAACCGTAAATGAATGCCTTTGCAAATATTATGCCCTTAAATGTCTCGAGATGCTTATCTGAAAAAGATAGTTTTTTATATAAGTGACTCTGAAACTTTTGTTCTTATTATTATTTGTCACAGAAAATAATCATTTGTCATTTCATTCAAATATTTCAGATTTCTAAAAGGGGATTATATGTTTTAAAAATTACTTAAAAAGGCATAGATCCTGTTGTACCACCATAGTACAACAAATAAAATGTAAGAAAAATTAATTGTATAGTTGCATTTAAGAAAAGGCGCTTAATCATTCGGGTTCAAATTAAGTCAAAAAAATGGCAACCATAATTTTTTGCCCACCAATTTTGAAAATCATTTAAAAAACACACGAATGTATTAAAAAATATTTTCGCGAGCGTTAAACTCTTGCAAATATTTAATAAAATTACAACTTTTCAATGTGCAAAATTCCTTTTAGAATTTTATAAATTTTACAAATGCTCAACCGTTAAATGAATGCCTTTGCAAATATTATGCCCTTAAATGTCTCGAGATGCTTATCTGAAAAAGATATTTTTTTATATAAGTAACTCTGAAACTTTTGTTCTTATTATTATTTGTCCCAGAAAATAATCATTTGTCATTTCATTCGGATATTTCAGATTTCTAAAAGGGGATTATATGTTTTAAAAATTACTAAAAAAGGCATAGACCCTGTTGTACCACCATAGTACAACAAATAAAAACTAAGAAAAATTAATTGTATAGTTGCATTTAAGAAAAGGCGCTTAATCATTAGGGTTCAAATTAAGTCAAAAAAATGGCAACCATAATTTTTTGCCCACCAATTTTAAAAATCATTTAAAAAACACACGAATGTATTAAAAAATATTTTCGCGAGCGTTAAACTCTTGCAAATATTTAATAAAATTACAACTTTTCAATGTGCAAAATTCCTTTTAGAATTTTATAAATTTTACAAATGCTCAACCGTTAAATGAATGCCTTTGCAAATATTATGCCCTTAAATGTCTCGAGATGCTTATATGAAAAGATAGTTTTTTATATAAGTAACTCTGAAACTTTTGTTCTTAATATTATTTGTCACAGAAAATAATCATTTGTCATTTCATTCGGATATTTCAGATTTCTAAAAGGGGATTATATGTTTTAAAAATTACTAAAAAAGGCATAGACCCTGTTGTACCACCATAGTGCAACAAATAAAAACTAAGAAAAATTAATGGTATAGTTGCATTTAAGAAAAGGCGCTTAATCATTCGGGTTCAAATTAAGTCAAAAAAATGGCAGTCATAATTTTTTGCCCACCAATTTTGAAAATAATTTAAAAAACACACGAATGTATTAAAAAATATTTTCGCGAGCGTTAAACTCTTGCAAATATTTAATAAAATTACAACTTTTCAATGTGCAAAATTCCTTTTAGAATTTTATAAATTTTACAAATGCTCAACCGTTAAATGAATGCCTTTGCAAATATTATGCCCTTAAATGCCTCGAGATGCTTATCTAAAAAAGATATTTTTTTATATAAGTGACTCTGAAACTTTTGTTCTTATTATTATTTGTCCCAGAAAATAATCATTTGTCATTTCATTCGGATATTTCAGATTTCTAAAAGGGGATTATATGTTTTAAAAATTACTAAAAAAGGCATAGACCCTGTTGTACCACCATAGTACAACAAATAAAAACTAAGAAAAATTAATTGTATAGTTGCATTTAAGAAAAGGCGCTTAATCATTCGGGTTCAAATTAAGTCAAAAAAATGGCAACCATAATTTTTTGCCCACCAATTTTGAAAATCATTTAAAAAACACACGAATGTATTAAAAAATATTTTCGCGAGCGTTAAACTCTTGCAAATATTTAATAAAATTACAACTTTTCAATGTGCAAAATTCCTTTTAGAATTTTATAAATTTTACAAATGCTCAACCGTTAAATGAATGCCTTTGCAAATATTATGCCCTTAAATGCCTCGAGATGCTTATCTGAAAAAGATATTTTTTTATATAAGTAACTCTGAAACTTTTGTTCTTATTATTATTTGTCCCAGAAAGTAATCATTTGTCATTTCATTCGGATATTTCAGATTTCTAAAAGGGGATTATATGTTTTCAAAATTACTAAAAAAGGCATAGATCCGGTTGTACCACCATAGTACAACAAATAAAAACTAAGAAAAATTAATTGTATAGTTGCATTTAAGAAAAGGCGCTTAATCATTCGGGTTCAAATTAAGTCAAAAAAATGGCAACCATAATTTTTTGCCCACCAATTTTGAAAATCATTTAAAAAACACACGAATGTATTAAAAAATATTTTCGCGAGCGTTAAACTCTTGCAAATATTTAATAAAATTACAACTTTTCAATGTGCAAAATTCCTTTTAGAATTTTATAAATTTTACAAATGCTCAACCGTTAAATGAATGCCTTTGCAAATATTATGCCCTTAAATGCCTCGAGATGCTTATCTGAAAAAGATATTTTTTTATATAAGTAACTCTGAAACTTTTGTTCTTATTATTATTTGTCCCAGAAAGTAATCATTTGTCATTTCATTCGGATATTTCAGATTTCTAAAAGGGGATTATATGTTTTAAAAATTACTAAAAAAGGCATAGACCCTGTTGTACCACCATAGTACAACAAATAAAAACTAAGAAAAATTAATTGTATAGTTGCATTTAAGAAAAGGCGCTTAATCATTCGGGTTCAAATTAAGTCAAAAAAATGGCAACCATAATTTTTTGCCCACCAATTTTGAAAATCATTTAAAAAACACACGAATGTATTAAAAAATATTTTCGCGAGCGTTAAACTCTTGCAAATGGCGCCGAAATAATCACAGCGCCAAAACAGGGGGAGTTTTCGATGTTAAAAATTTTGTAAATTGGGAGGGGGGGGGGGGGGGGGGGGTCGTAAAAGCGCCGATGTTTTCGTGACCATATAAATTTGTTTAATATGTGCATAATCCAGCTTTGAATGCATACAGAAAAAAAATGTAAAAATAAAAAGCCACGTCAAAATAGAGGGGCTAAAGCAAATTTTGGGCAAAATGAATAAAATTTTGCGATGAATAAAGAGAATTTTTTTTTTAATTTTAGAAAAGAATAAAAAAATCCAATCTTATGATTATATATATTATTATATATTTCGTTTTATTAGCAAATGGGGAGCTATCGGACTCAATATTTGGTAAGTTTCATGATGGCTTTGTGAATTTTGGATCTTTAAATTTATAGATTAGAACTTTTTTATACATAAATTTGGGGCAAAATTCTTTATAAATTGCATTTACCAAGAAAAAAAATTTCATTCCAATCGCAAGTGAAGTGAGACTTGTTATGAATATAATCAAAAAATATATTTATTAAATAATTTAAAAGGGATAAAGCTAAAAAATTTGGAAAATGAATACATTCGGCTGCTTTTTGACTCGGAAATGGACCACTCATCACAACGACAGTTGAGCGGCGCGCTGTCCGCTGTTCAGTTTTGCTTGAGCATTGACAGGCACGCACAGGGACATTAATTAGTCGGACTAATTAAACTTAACTGCATTTTTCCAATGGCAGGCCCAATTGGCTGGGAACCACTTTGCCGTCCAATTGATCCCAAGTGCAGTTAATTATGGGACAATAAAGTTCAGGGAATGGCTCAATTGCGGACCAAAATAATTAATCTTCCTGGTGTCATCTTCCGAAACTTCTTCTTTTTCATTATAAAGCAAATTGAT
Organism: Heterodera filipjevi; assembly: GCA_039877585.1. Classification (NCBI taxonomy): domain Eukaryota; kingdom Metazoa; phylum Nematoda; class Chromadorea; order Rhabditida; family Heteroderidae; genus Heterodera; species Heterodera filipjevi. Next base: position 6,164,611 of record JBDPZO010000005.1, on the reverse strand, counting down.
TGAATAGCTCATAAAAAAGGATATACTTGTCCGAATTTTCTAGAAAAAAAAAACAAAGGACAACTGTGGAACAGGCACATAATATTTTTTGTGGTTTATTTATTTTTGTTTTTTTTTTTGGTTTTTTTTTGATTTCTTTTTTAAATTAATAAACACAGCAGGTTTAATGAGAGCCTTTAAAATTGAAGAACTTTCGATTTGGGCGGTACATGGATGACCAAAGTGTTGTTTGAATATATTGGTTAAATCACATTTCCAGACAACTGGTCCCATTAGATGTCTATGCAAAAAAGATGAAATCTTGGGCAAAAAAACACAAAAATGGCTTTAAAATTGTTGAAATGCGAATATTTTTTGATGAATTGCGCAAAAAACTTGAACAAAAACAAGCAAATTTGGTAGATTCTGATCTGTGCAAGTTGTGGGATTTTGAAGAAATGTTGGGTCAAATGAGTAAAGAATTGGAACACAATGTGCGACAAGATCAAGTTAAATTGCTCCATCAGCCGAAAGTGAAATTTGAGAATAAGTTTGTTGATATTTAAAATATTGAATATTTTCCATTTAAAATTGTTAAAGGTTTTTTGTAGGACCAATTCCTACGCTTTAGGGTTATTTGAAAACGATACTAAATGACACCAATTCTATGGGTCGAAGATTTGTTTTTTGCTGGGTTTTTTAAGTTTTGACTACTCGACAGTGTTAGATCAAAAAAGCGTTTTGATTTCTTGGATAGATTCATCTAAAGTACGGCGTCAGGTCGGCGCACAAGGTTCAGTACAATTGATTCGGCGCAAAGACGCTTTGGCCCAGCAGGACATTACATGAAAATTATTTTAGCGAAAGCCAGCGGCCGAATTGTACAGCGGATTTTCCGATGTGTAACTTAAAAACAATTTCTTTATTTAAATTAAGAAAGTCCGAAATTGAAATATTTTGTTATAATAAGATTGTTAATTTCGACCCAAATTGTGAAAAAAATATTTTTATATAAAAAAGAAAAACTCATTCTGCGCCGAAAATCCGTTTTACAACGCAACTTACTGTTGAACTGACTGCGTAGTACCGTTTTGCGCCCAATTGTCGTTGCGCCTAAGCGAGTAGGCCAAACGGCCTGGGCCGAAACGGCTCCAAATACTTTGAAAAGGAGAAAATGTTAGGCCTCGTTTCCAGTCACGCATTCGCCCTTTCTTTTATGTATCTTATCAATAGGGCTGGAAATTATATTGAAATCAATATTTTTTTCCTGGACTGTTGGAGTCGTGAAACACACGAAAAACATGTTTTTAGCTTGGTTTGAAGCTTCTAGAATGTGTTTCTATACCAATATTTTCAATATTTTTCAATTATTTTGCGATTTATATCAATATTTTGGCATTTTTGAAAAAATTCATAAGAAAAATGCAGTAAAAACGAAAAATACACCCCCTAAGAACCAAATTTTTAAAATTTTCAAAAATGTCCTACATAAAAAAATTTATTTTCTTGAGAAAATTTTTGGAAAATATTTTTCTTATATAATTTTAAAAAAATTTATATTTGCTTTTAAAATAGCCTTGCAATTTCAACAAATAAATGAAATTTTTTGAAAATTTTTTTGAATTTAGAAAAATTTAGTTCAATATTTTTTGAATTTATATCAATATTTCGGGATTTTTGTAATTTTATATCAATATTTCGTGATTTTTTTTTCAATATTTTAAGTCAATTTTTTCACGGTTTTATATCAATATAATTGCCAGCCCTACTTATCAACGCTCGCTCTCGGCGTTTTAATCGCTCAAACAGCTTCTTCCTTACAATAATTTCATTATTGAAATTCAAATGTGAATCAGAATCATTGAATTTAAAAACTTTCTAAGGAACATAGAAAACAATTATTATGACTTATTAATGCAAAACTCGAATATAAAAAGCCTTAATTTTCGGGAACGAATCAGAATTTCGGCAGGTTTTGGTCCAAATAAACACAACTCAATATGTTCATTCCCTAGTAATTGGATAAGGCAATTAAAAATGCGAATTTTGGCAATCGTAATGATTAGAGAAAACTTTATTTTAAAAATATTGCTTTTCTTTCTACGGCATGGTTTAAAAAAAAAATTATTTTCTTCTGTTAAGAAAGAAAAACAGTTAAAACTTTATAAATTTAATTCTTGCGTCAAAAATAATTTCTTATTCAATAATATATTTTTTAATTTTTATGTTTAAATGCATTGAAATGGAACTGGAAAATGTGCCAGTTTGGGTGCAGCTGTTCAGAAATAATTTGAGTCAAAAACATTTAAAATATTTAAATGACAAATTCGAATTGGAAACTTCCAAAATGGAAAAAATAAACCTATGGTTTGGCACCGACAGAATCGCAGGCGAAAGCGAATTGTCATATGCGTTTCGAACATTGAGCAGAAACGGCAATTTTGACAAAATAATATCAATTAAAACTCTGATGGAAAGCCTTTTGCTTGGCAAGACAATTATTTTTCTGGTGGATCGACATCCGCTGACAATGTTGGCAGGTGAATTTGATGAAGAATTCCTGGAAATTATTAACCAAAATTGGTTCATTAAAAAAAGGGGTTGAGCACCATGCAATGACCAAATTTTCCGACACATTTTTTATACGTTTTGTTGACCAATTACTATGATGGAGAAATATTTTAATTTATGACACAAAAAAGTAAAATAATGTCGCAAAATTTATTGCGGAAACCTCAAGCAGGCTAAAGAAAACTTTAAAAAAAACTTTTAAAAACATAGCTAAAGAAATTTTATATTTCTCGTCATTTTTTTGGCTTGGTCTTAAATGAAATCAAATTTTCGGGGAGTTCCCTGCGCTTTGATAGGCAAATTTGAATTGAATTTTTTATCTAAATTAATAGGTTTTATTTTTCTAACACCTTTTTTAAATTAAATAAAAATAAAATAAAATAATAAATCTTTATACAAAATATGTATTTCTTTAAATTTTTAATTTTACAGAAGCAATGACTGAAAGCGAATTCCGTTTTTTGATCAGCGTAATGTTTGAAGACAAAGTGGCCGCTGTACTTTCCGCTCAACTATGGCTTAGATTTGTAATTTTATTCGGGAAAATTTCGTCCTATTTTCGACAAATTTATGACAAAGAAATGCTAAAAATGAAATTTGAAAGTTTATGGGAATCATTCGTCAAAATTTTGGAACAAATAAGAAAAGAACAAACGAAATTGAACCATTTGATGAATAATTTTTATCCAATTTTGGAACAATTGGAATGGCAATTTGGTGCCCAAAATATGGGGCAAACATTTGATTCATTGTTCACAGTTTATGCACTCCAATTGGTGGTCTTTTACCATGAAAATGGAACGTTCCACAAAAAATTTGAGACAGAGAAATTGGGAAGAGAAAGAATAAAAGAGTTATTTATATTCATTGATGAACACCAGAGAAAAATGCCCAACGAATTTTGGAAGCTTTTCGACGGTTTGTTATGTATAAAAAAAAAATAAAGAAAAAAAAATATATATATTTTAGAATTGTAAATATAATATGCACATTTTTCATTCACTTTAAGACGCAAATTCACGGAATAATCAGCATTTAGCAACTATTAAAGTAACCGCCAAAAACTCGTATTTAGAATGTCCAAATATGTCAGCAATTAATGAAGACTTCCATTTAAATTTTGCGACGAAATCTTATGATGGTAATAAAATGTATATATATATATATATATATATATATATATATAATATATATATATATATATATATATATATATATATATATATATTTAAAATTCAATAACGAAAGATTAAAGGAAAACTTTTCCAGGAAAACCGAATAGTTGACAATTTGTTGGATATTTACTATATAATTATTCAAAGAAAATTATCCCAAAAAAGCCTAAGATAATTTGTGCACACAAATACACAAATTTTAAGATGTGAATGGATTTTGCATAGATAATAAATTATGCAAAACATGCAACAAGCAAATAATATTCATAAAATAAAAATTCGGAATTTCTGATAAAGAAAATTAATTTAATATTGTAATTTTAGAAAAAGCAACAGAAATCTTAGAAAAAGTATAAATGTTAGAAATTCTCTATTCTTTTGGTTTTTACTTTTTAATATTTGTAAGGTTGTTAAAAATATGCCGAAAAGTGCGAAAAAGTACCAAAATATTTACCGAATCAATACGCACAAAACCCCGAAATTTACAAAATTATGCATAAAAAAAAGTTTTGCCCTTGAAGCTTTCAAAACAATTAAAAATATTTTTTTTTTTTTATTAGGCTTTGGCAAAGCAAAAGTTCATATAATTCCAACTTATATTAATTCATTGAGTGCTGGCGCGTTTCTTATACTGCCAATTTTACTGAATTTTGCTAAATTAGTCATAACGAGGGCCCAAATTTTTAGGTGCTAAAAATTTGCACAAATCGCCACGCGTATTTTCTAACTAAGCTCATTGTATTCAGAAGGATTTAAATTTTGCACCAAAATACTTTGGCGGGAGTCCTACCACTCTGCCAAATTGCAGGCGCAGCTGAAAAATTCTGAAATTTTGAAGCTTGGTAGGCTTTATCTAGTCATAACTCATAACTTTTCTCAGAAGCTACTAAATTAATTTTTGGTATTGTAAAATAGTCCTTAAATTTCTCTATTAGCTTGCTATGTTTTATTAAATTTTTAAAAAATTGGAAAGATTATGTAATTTTTTCAGCAAGCTGACAGAACTAATCAAGAGCTATCTTATAATACCAAAATTGTTTCATTTTGTTGCTTTAAAAAGTTTTGACTAAATTTAGGCAAAAATTCAGTAAAATTGGCAGTTTTAAGAAACGCGCCAGTACCATTAATTAAATACACTTATTGCTCCTTATAGAAAATGAAGGGGGCCGTCTAATGATGGCATATGCCGAAATATTGCTACAAGACAAAAACAGTGAAGGAATGTTGAGAAATAAGGGAAAAGCCAAAGAATATGGAAAGAAATTGGAGACGCAAGCGGCAATTTGGGTGTACAAGGAAATGATTGGCACAGAGCTGTTCAGTTTTGCCAACACACTTCTGCTGATAGACACAAACACGAACGGATTGGTTGACAAAATGTACGAAAAGGAGTGGGACAAAATGACGACAATAAATGGACAAAGTGACGACACAAAACTATGTGCAATTCACAAATTCGCTTTGGCATTAACGAAGGACGAAACGCTGAAAAAAAACACGCAGTGGAACAGTCACGTGGAGCAATTGTTATCGGACATAGCACCGCCATTCCAACTAAACGGACCGGTGAATAATGAAAGTGAAACAAGGGCATACAGCAGTGTTGTTCGGGACCAAGAATTTTTCGGGACTCGGGATCGGGACCGGGACCGGGACTAGAAACCGGGACTCGGGACCATTTCGGGACCGGGACCGGGACTTCATAAGCCAATTTTTGGGGGTGTGTTTTTGAGAAATTTTAAAGAAAAAAATTTTGTTATGTGAATAATAAGTTATTTCTCATCTTGGTCGTCAAAATTATGAAGGATGTTCTTTTGAAAGCGATGATCTTTTAGGCGCCTTCCATTTAATCTGATTAATAAACATTTAAGAATAGTTAAGTAAAGCATGATTTGAAAATATTTAGACATTTAGCACAGGGTAGGGATCGGTCGAGCTCTATTACAAAGGACTGATAAGGTGATTTCAAATGACATAAGGGAAGAATTTGCGAATTCAAAGGACACTTCAAAAATTTTATTTTATGCAATAAAAATGGTTTTATTCACCAAACGCGGGGGGGGGGGGAGGTGCGGAGGCGGTGCCGATAGGCGCCGCCGGGAAATTTTTTGACAATTCGGCTCAGATCTGCTAATGGATTTTGGCCTAAAAATGAACATTTTTTAGATTTTTTGGGCAAAATTCCCTTTTCAAAGGACATCTTTGAAATAAAGGACTCTTCAAATTTTCAAAGGATGAAAGCCGAAAATAAAGGACGTCCTTTGAAATAAAGGACGAATCCCTGCCCTGATTTAGCATAATTAGAATTATATCATCAAACATAAAATTTGAAGAATTCTTGTCGATAATTTTTATTTCAAAAGATAATCCAGTACTGAAAATTTTCTTCATTTTCTTAACACTTTCTGGTCCATAAGTCAATCTTTAGGGGTGTAAAAAAGTCCCGAAAACCGGAACTAAAACACCGGTTTTCGGGACCGGGACCGGGACTCCCGAACAACACTGGCATATAGCCCCAAGGCCATAAAACTAAAAAATAATAAATTTATTCGGAATCTAAATAGGCAGAAAAAATCTCAAAACTAGCAAAAATAATAGAAAAAAAAACATGGCTAAATAGAGAATGAGGTAATTTTACAAGTTTTTGAATTTTTTTAAACGTTAGGCAAAAAAAAATCCAAATTCTGCAAACACCAAAAAAGACACAAAAAAGACTTATGCACAAAGGCACAAATATTGCTCATAGGCAAAACTGCCTTCAAATTTCTTCCTTTTTATTATTTAATTTAAATAATTTTAGAAATTAATTTTGTTGTTGAACGATGAAGAGGGTATAAATTGGGCCAAAGTCGAATGCGCGGACCAAAAATTTGCCGGCAAATTTGTGGAAACCATCAAAAGGGTGCCGAATTGGTCTGATCTCATGCATTTTTACGCATTGTCATTTCTGATCAAAAATTTTGTGTTTTTCCAAAGCATTTTTTGCTACGGCCAAGGCACTTTGCCTGCCATTACGGTGAAGCAGAAACTCCGGGAGATTGTACAAGCAAATGCTTTCCACGCCATCGAACGCTCATTTCCCGAAATATTGCATTTTGGTAAGAACAATCTTCAGCTATTTATATATAAATATGGGTGCTAGGACGAAGCACGAAAAGTGCAAGTGATCAAATTAAACGTAAAATAATTTTTTAATAAATAAATTAATTATTATTTTAAAATATATTGAAACAGTAGGCAATAAATGGCTTTCTTCTCGCCTTTTAAATACACAAGAATTATTTAAAATTTCCATTTTATTTTCGATGAAATTAAATTTGGCCAATTCAGTGTTAGAAAATTCCGCAAAATTAAAGATATTCAAAATATCGATTTCCTTTTTTGCTGTTTTTAAGCTCAATTTATTTTAGCTTATTGATTTTTTTTCAAATTTTGCATGCTAATAGAGCTTATCAAAAGCTATCTAACCATACCAAATGCGTTCAATTTGGTTCATTTAATAAAGTTATATCCCACGGCGCCAAAACGGCCGGCGCCAAACTGGGTAGTTCCCAAAATTAGAGTATGGCGAGACCTTTCTCCAACTCCGATACCGAGACCTAACAAGACCAGCAGAAATTTCAAGAATTTCAACTTTGGTATAAAGGCAATATACATTTGTTTAATATAACATATTTAAAGAGGACAAATTGGTCAACCCTCTCAGGTCAATTTCTTATCTACATATTAAACATTAAAACAAAAATAATAATTGTAAAAATAAAAATGCAGTTCATTGAATGGGAGAAGTGATTTAGGGTTTTGTTTCTCTTCTAATAATTGTTTTAAAAACTAATTTATCATTAATTCAAATGGAAATAAAATTGGAAATTTTGAATAATTCTTTTGTATTTTAAAATGACGCGAAGGAAACCATTTATTACCCCATAATAATCGTTTAAATATGCTTTTAATTGATCACTTAGAGTTTTAATAATATTTTAAAATATTAAATAATTTGTTAAATAATTATTTTGCGTTTAATTTGATCACTTGCACTTTTCATGCTTCGCCCCAGCACGATAAATATGGTATCATTCGAACGCTTACACTATGGCGATCTGTAAGCCCAAAAAATCCCGATTACGGTGACCTATTCAAAAAGGTCGGTCACCGATTTTTACGATTGACTGATTGGGGGCCAATTTTGCCCGTAGGTGTCCCCGTGAAAATTTTTCATTATTTCTTAATTGGATGATCAATTAACGTCGTGGAAATTTCAATTAAATACTAAAATTTTCCAAGAAAATAACAAATTTATTAGAAATTGGATTTTTTTTAATAGAAATTAGTAAAAAATTTTTAATAAAAGTACCAAAATCGTATTTTTTTATGTAGTGGACCAAAATTAGAGAAATTTTAGAGAAAAAAAGAAATTTGTCCAGAATTCGGAATCATAGCCCCCTAGCCAATAGCTTGTATACCTAAAATATAAAAAAAAAATTCACAAATAATCAATCCTTTGCATGGTCCTCAACTTTTAAAAAATTCACTCAGCATAAAAGGCAATCTCATTGAATAAAAAATACATTCTTTTTCAGAAATTCAGCTTAAAGACACTTATTATGAGTTTCTGTTAAAGAAATTGGAGCACAAATCGGGCACCCTTTTGTCCCAATGTTACGAGGCGCGCCTTTCGATGCCTTACAAAATGAAATTGGTCAAAGATTATGAAATCTATCTGATGCAAAAATCGACTGAACAAGGCGATGACCAAATGGGACATTTTATTGAGGAAAAAATTGGGCAAATAAAAGAAAAAGTTTATGAGAGCATTCGGGAGGAAAAGCCGACGGAATGGCGTCAAACGGTGTGCCAATTGGTGAAGCTGGAACAGTTTTTGTCGGAAATATGTGCCAACCCAGACAATTTCACACACAACAAGATATCCCAATGGGAGCCAGGCATGGATTTGTTAGAGGGCGAGTCTCCGACCCATGACAATTTCATCCCATTTCCGACCCGTGACTAAAAAAAATGGCTAATAGTGAAAATATTTATTTAAATAAGTCTGCCTAAAAGTTATTTAATATTAATTTTTAGTAATTTAAAATACCCAATTAAATACCGACCGAAGTTTTTTGTGAATTTCCGTATCGATATTTTTCGGTATTTACCGATCGGTATGCCGACCGAAAAATCATAAATACCGCGGTATTTTTCGGTATTTCGGCATATTTATGCACTGGCAAAAAATTAAATCTGAGTACTAAAGTAGTAAAGAGTGAGTTGGAAAATATAATGTTTTATTTAATTTTGAACATTATTTGCGATTCTCTTGGGTAATTCTTTTGACAAATTAAGTTTTTGTTCTTATTTTTGCTCTTTGTCATATTCTCATATTAGCTTATTACTCTGAGTAAAAAAAAGCAGAAGAAAATATTACTATTTTTACAAATTTTTTGAAGCTATCTTAAATATTTTTAAACATTTTCCCATCGGCGCCTATCGACACCGCCGGACATTCAAATCTTTTGAAATTTTTCAAAAAAATACACAAAATTGACTATTTCTGGAGGACTGAGGCCTTAATTTATATCCCAAAATCTATTTTTACCTTCAAAAAATTTTTAAGGGTAACCCTGGAGGAATCGCCCAACCTGGCGCGCCCATCTTGGCGCGGGTTTCTTGGCGCTAATTCAACTTGGCGCCTTTTAAAAATGGTCATTTTGTCGCCAGATAAAATTTTTACTGGCATGGCTATACAGGATTGAAACAAGACATTTAACTGGGACCTTCTTAGGCTATATTTTTAATCTTTCTGCCACGTAGGGATTTATTGTAAATAAAGTTGGATTAAATCAAACAAAAAAAAACCAGAATACCGAACGGTAGGTATACCGAATTTATTTATCGGTTTTTTCGGTAGGTATTAACCACCGAAATACCGATACCGAATACCGAAAATCGCATTTGCCTAACACTAATTCAGACATCATAAAGGAATAATTTATTTATGTTGCTGTTTAATTACCATTTTTGACAGCAATATAATGAAACGAACCCGAGTATTTAGGTTAAACGAACCGGAAACCGAGAACTCAGTTACCCAAACTGACACTTCGCATTTTGTTTTAGCGTATTGAATTGAATAATAAAAACAGGAATTTCTTGGTTATTAGGTTCGGTTCGGGTTCATTACCCTGTGGCGATGGACTCCGAATTCCTAAAAATCATTTAATATTAGGGTGCCAAACAGAAAAGGAACTGACAAAGGCATTTTATGAATTACGAATGTCAATGAAAGCGTGCCAACATGCAGCAATAAATGATTTCATCAAGGCGGAAACTGACAAAATAATGGCCATACCAGGGGCCAGAACCAAACTGTGGAAAATGCTTAATGAAATGGAGCCAAAAACAAAGATAGCAAATTTTCATAAAATTATGTTATGGACGAGGGAAGAACTAAAAAAAAGGACGAAAGAAGGTCAAACCAATTTTACAGTACACATTTTGATTGCGAAGGAAAAAGTTTAGCCGGGGGTGTGGCCTCAGGTCCTTTGAGCCCCCGCATTAGCGGTCGGGGTCAGTTTAGCGTGGTCGTTTTGGCGTGGGGCGTTTTGGCGTGGGCCGTTTTGGCGCGGTTTGATATAACTTTTCTCAGAGTCAACCAAACTATGCATTTTTAGTATATTCGATAGCTCTAGTCAGGTTATATAAGCCTGCAAAATTGCAAAAATTTGGTACAGTTAAAAAAAAGTTAAGTTCAAAAAAATCGAAATCTAGGTTTTTTGAACCTAATTTTTAATACCTTGACCAAATTTGAAATTTTGCAAACTTATAGAGCTTACTATGAGCTGTCGAATGATACTAAGAATTAGTTTAGTTGCTTCTGAGAAAAGATATAGCAAACCGCGCCAAAACGGCCCATTCTGCGCATTAGGGCCCCAGAGTTATTTTATTAAATTCGACCAATTCTAACTCGCATTCAAACAAAAATTCAAAAGTAAATTTTTGCACAAAATCCCAAATAGGGCAAAACATTTTTTGAGCAGTTTTTTTTAGTCAAAATTACATAGAAAAGCAGACTTTTTTCCTTTAACAAAGAAGCAAAAAAAATGAAAATTTCGAATATTATAAGAAGATTTTTACAAATCAGATTTTTGGGAAAAAATGTAATCTTTATAAATATGCACACAAAAGTGGCGAAATAGGCAAGGATAGGCATTAGAAAAGTCATCGTAGAAGCTTGACACAAAGTATAAAAGCCTGTTTCGTGTTTATCTCAACGTATTAATTTGCTGAAATTTTAGGCATTTGCCCTAAAAATGCCAGCCTTGCAAATTATACAAAATCCCATCTTATTCTTATTTTGCTTTTACTTCTGGGTCTGGCATATTTAAGTAGTTTTGAACCATTAACCCAAAGTTTCGTTTTTCGAGTTTTGGCCAAAATGAAGACCAAAACGACCCGGACTCACAAGTTGAACCGCTGCAAAATAAAATCGCACACCATTATTCTAAGTTTTTTCAGTTTTTGGGGACAACAAACGACTTATGTCGCATTACGACCGAATTTTGTTTGCTGATCCAAAATACGATCAAATTGAGCAACTTTTGCTCGCCGATGTGATCATTTTTGTCCGGTGGATTGAGGAAAAGCTGCAAGTGACGCGGCGTTCAATCGCCGCCAAACGCACTGAGAACATTTGGGAGTCACGCAAAGAAAAATTTGAGCTCATTTACGACCGAATTCCGGACGAAGATGAGCAAATGGTGGGCCTATTGGCCGAAAGTGTCGGCATGTTTTTCAACGAATTGAAACAGTATTTGGAGAAAGGACAGACAAACGCCGTATTGGAGGACGAGCGATGGGAAGGCATAATTACGGTATTTTTCGACAGTAAATTCACGGGAATAGCACCAGTGGACGTGAAAAGGCTGGATGTATACGAAAAGTGGAAGCAATCATTGCACAAAGAGACCATTGCCGGATTGATCAGGGATGAGCCAATATTTGCCGATCACTTAAAAAATGGTAAAAATAGGGGAAATATTCAAAAAATGGCATTTATTTTTATATACACAGCGCTCTCTACAAACAAAATAGATATCACATGGATAATGGAAAATTTTTTGGGAGTTGAAAATGCCAAAGAAATTTTGGGGAAATTAAGTAAGGAAATGGCGCCAACATTAACACCATCAAAGGGGAAAAATAAATTGGACAATTTGAATTTTTCGGGCTCAAATTCGCCGACAACGCCAAACAAAAAAGCATTAAGCAATTTGTCAATGGAAGAAAAGGCAAAAGGCAAAGACAAAAAAGAGAAGAAAAAAGTAAAGCAAAACAACTCAGAAAATAGCAACAAAAATGGACCACAAAATGCCAAAAATGTTACACAAAATAGCAAAAACGAAAAGAAAGAGCAAAAAGAAAAGGAAATGAAAGACAATGAAAAAGAAAATAACAAAAAGGATGAAGAAATTGACAAAAAACTTAATGAAATTGAGCCAAATCCAAAAATAGAAGAAATATTTAGTGAAAATATTTGCACAAATGAATACATTGGCATAACACTGAGCAATTTTGAAGAGGACATTTTTTTGGCAAAAAAATTTCGAAATCTTTTCGACTTGGCTACAAAAAACTCAGGTTTTATTATGCACCTAAAGGTCTTTCGGAAGTAGTTATTTCTCATACATTCTCAGATGGTGGTGATTCATCAATGTCCATCGATTCATTGACGCAATTGATACATTTCGGCGTTTTTGCCAACGAAATTTCGCATCGGCTTAAACTGATCAGAAGTTTGAGGGGAATATTTGAGCAAATTGTAATCACAGAAATTGAAAAGGAATGGGACCAATTAAAAGGAATTGAATTGTCAAAAGTTAAACCCAAAAATTAATTGGCCAACTTTTTTTGTTACTTAAACAAATTGTTGCCAAAATGGACCATTTTAAAATTGAAACTGAGCAGCAATCTTTGGTAGAAACTGATGAAAAAGTTGTGAGCGATCAGTTGAAAGAGCGGAAATTTGCCAAATTTATGGTGGAACAAAACGAATGGCCAAAAGTGAAGATAATTAACCAAATGACATTTCTAAGCCAACTTTTGGGACGACCAGCAAATGCAGTGGCGGAGAAACAAATGATGGACAATTTTGATATATTTTTAAGAAAATTTAAAAAATTAAAAATCCAAAGAAAATTGGGTAAACTTATAAGAAAAGACAAATAAAAGAAATAAATTTAGACCAATTATTATTTGATGGGTTTATTAATGCCGAAGACGAATTCCTAATGAATGCCAATGACGAATCCCTAATGAATGCCAATGACAAATTCCTAACGAATGCCAAATACGAATTTTTAATGAATGTTGGAGACAAATTGCCGACAAGAAAAATGGAGTACACACTGATGATGTACCAAATTTCGGATGGATGGCAAGAAATTAATTTCAAAGAAAAAATGACGAAAAATATGGCAAAAAATAGCTTAGTAGGAAAATGGGAAGGTTTTTTAACTAAATTTCACATTTTCAGATTAAACAAAAAGTTGGAATAAATGGGAAAATTGAAAAAGAACGGAGTGACCAATGGGATGCCATTCAGAGGATGAGAAATATTTTCAAACAATGGGTAATGATGGCAACAGACAATTTTTATTTCACAACCACAGCACAGGGCAGGGATGAATTGCAAAAAAAAAATAATATTTCAAAAAAATAATAATATTTTTGCATTTTATTTTATTTAATTATTTTTTATCTTTTGGGTCAAAATTTCACATTGCAACAGCCCTGGTAAAGGGGGAATGAAATTAGTCAAATAATTTTATATAAATAATAAATAATTATTTTGCATTACTAACTTAAAATGTTCATAAACTTAAGTCGAATGAGGCTCATTTTCAAGTGCCTTCATTGTTTTATCTGAAGCCGTTTAACGAATTATTGAGCCCAATTTGTTTAGTGCCGAATTGCTTCGATGTCGTGGAAAAAATTTTGGGGAAAAGTCAATGCAATCTGAGCAAGCGAATGCTTTGCACCCACAATTCACTTTTTTGCATATTTTGCAAGGCAATTTTAAATATTATTTAATAAATTTGTTTAATATATTCCTTAAGAATCCATTGGTGAAATTTTTGCAAAAGAATTCTGATCAATTTGCAGTCCCAAAATTGGAAATTAATTTTATGAACACACATTTTGAAGTGCTTTTTGTTGTTATGCCAGCAATGGCTTTTATTCCGGCACAAAAATTTGATGGAAAAAATATTCGAATTATGTTCTCTCATTTTGGGAAACAAATTCTCAAATTGGTCAATAAAAGTTATTTGGATGCCGAAGATGGTGAAAAAGATGAGCAAAAGCGCATAGAAAAGCAAAAGCAATTTCGAATGTCGTTGGAGGAAGAGCTATTTTCAACAGGTAATTAGAGACAGGCAAAATCAGAAAATCGGGAATGGGCAAAAGGGCCAAAAAAGGGTGTCAACACAGAATTCAATGCCGACTCAAGAGCCCAGCTAATCTTGGGCAGGGTTCCCGTACTTTTGCCACTATTAAACATTTTTTTAAAACAGTTATTTACGGTATTTATAAAAGGGCAAGCAAATGATTCAAATAAACAAGAAATTGAACTGTTATAAATAAATGGTTTAAATGAATTTCACAGATGATGATGACAGAGCGGCGAGAATTATGGAAGAGCTTGAACAATTGGATGGCAAAAAGAAAACGGCAGAATTAAGCAAAGTTACGGGTGGCACAATTGAAAGGAATTCAAAGCATTTGGAAGAAATTACAAAAATTAAGGAAATTCTCAGCGTTTTTTCGGGTACAATATTTTTGCAAAATATTAAAAAAATTAATTAAAATGAATTAATTAAAATAATTTATTTTAATTTCAATGCTTTTTTCAGAGCATTCAATTCCTTTGAGTATTCTTATGCATTTATTAACAATAGAAGAACAGTTTAAATTGCACCATATTGAGGACAAAAATGTGCTGAATGGGAGCACTTTGAGCAGATTTAGGACAATGTATGCATTTGTGGAATTGTGGGCGAAAGGTGAAAAAATTAAAAGTTTTATTTTATTTTATTAAAAAATTAAATGATTCTCAGTGGAATCACATTAGTATAGGTGTTAAAACTAATCGGTACTTTCCTGTTATGAGACTACAGGCCAAAATTTTAAAAAATCAACGAAAGATTTATGCGAATTTCTTTGGCGTGAAGATTGCAAACATCGCGGAGCTGATCCTTTTGACGATATTTTATCGGCAATTGTCGCATTTATGCCTCCTGAATAATCCCACCGCGCGCTATATGTTTTATGCGCGCCCTTTCGTTGATTTTTTAAAATTTTGGCCTGTAGTCTCATAACAGGAAAGTACCAACTAATCAAATCCAATGGGCACCAGTGCTGGGACATGAGGTCAGCAAAATCCGAATTATAAATCCGGCCTTAAATAGGTTCGACGCTGGACAAAGTTTTGATAATTAACCTTTTTTAATGAATTCTGGGGCCTTATTCCCGTCTTGCGGTTAAGTCCTTAACCGCGGTTTAAAAAATTAACCGCAATTCTCGTCTTCCCATTTTAAACCGTGGTTAATTTAACCGTGGTTAACACCTCTAAACCATGTAAAGGCTTACTTATAATTTTAACCACATTTCGAGGCTGGGTTATCATTATAATTGATCCAAGTTTTTTTTAACGACGTACTAAGTCAAAATGCCCTTTTCAAAGAAATCTTGAATAATTCATCAATAATAAATATTTAATTTTTAGAAAAGAATTTGTTCAACGAATCTTCTGGACATTTTAATTCCCTCGTTTTAATGATAATGGTTACCAAAGTGTTCATGCTGTTCCCAGGCGAAACATCAGTGCCATTTCTGCTGCAAAAATTTTTCCTTATTTATTCATTATGGTAAAAAGATTTTAACCTACAAAAAAATGTCAAAATTAGTTTTTTAAATTAATGCAATTTTAGGCATTGGCCAATGCCATTACAATTGTCGAAGAAACTTGACTATGACCGTGAATTGGAATTTCTGAATTGGTCTTCTGCTCAGCATTGGTTTGAAGCACAGCAAAGAAAAGTTGATGAACAAATTTGGATGGAAATGGCAATAATTTCGCCGATATTTCCCCACAAAAACTTGGCAAATCGAATTGACCCTTTAAATGCAAAAAATATACAGAACGAATTTTTGAAAAGTAATAGAAAAAATTTGAAAATTATTATTAACAGTGCTGCTAATTTTAGGCACAAAACTCGAAAATAAAAAATTGAAAAATATTTTCTTGAGAATCAAAATTTTGATATTTTGGTAAAACATTAAATTTTATCGATTAGTTTTTCGAGAAATGTCCTTTCTTAGAAGGTTTATTTTTTAAAATTTCTCAAAGTTCTGAAAACATTAAAAATGGCGAAATAAGCTTTTGGGCACAAAAACGCCAAAATAAGCAAAAATATGCATTACAAAAGTCATCGTAGAAGCTGCAACTAAAGTGGAAATGCTTTTATCGTGCTTATCTCAACGTATTTAGGAGGTATTTGCCTAAAAGTAGCAGCGCGAATTATTAGAAAGGGATTTTCAGTGCAAAAAATGATTTAATTATCACCCAATTCAGTACCAAAATGCCAGAAGAAATCAAAATATAAAAAAGCCGAACAAAATAAGAAAGTGCTACGTAAAAAAGAGTTACTTATTTCACTTAGAATGAAGCCATACAATTAACAAATTCATTAAAAAAAGCATTAAAAATTTTGTCTGTAAGGAAAACGGAAAAAGTTAACACATGAAATTATGCATTAAGGAAAATAATTTTTTATATTTTTATTTAATAAATTTCAGAAGTACAACATTTCATGGCCACAAAGGGAGAGGGAGCTGATTCGTTTGAAGAATCATAGAGAGAGTGGACCAATCACAAAAAAAGACAAATATTATTTTTATATCTATATATGTTATAATGTAAAATCGATGGTTAACCGACATTTGCGCCCCAATGCCCAGAGGAAATCTCAGAACCAACTAAACCTAAGATTTTTTAGTATCATTCGAATGCCTTTAATGTGTTCAATTAGTATACCAAAATAAAAAAAATTAGTAAACTTACAAAAAAATTATGACCTGAAAAACACGAAAATCTGCAAAATGGAGATTTTTCTAATCCTTTTATCATTACTTTTTCAGAATAAAGCCCATTTTTTGATTTTTGGTATACCAATAGAGTACATTGAGAACTATTGAAAGATACTAAAAATCTATGGTTAGTTGGTTCTGAGACTTATGCTTTGTCCCGGGGCGCAAATGTCGCTGCACCAAATCGATTTTGATTGAATAACTGCTTGACTAATTGTTCTTCTTTGATGTTTCGCGCACACGTTTCGGCGCCAAATGGAAAATAAAAGAAAATCCTTGTTTTTTTAAAGACCTAGCCCAAGTTTTTTTGAAACCCTAAAAACCTAGTTTTTAAGATATTTTCCATTTCTTTTTTCAAAAAAACTAGGCAGTTATTTTTTCAAAAAAATAAAGGTTAGGTTTCCAATCAAACTTTCTTGGTATCTGTTGCGAAAGCTGTTTGAGTCGACCAATTGGGGAGGGACCGAGGGGAGGAGACGGCACGCGCACTAAAACAACGCCCACCCGTGTTTTCACTGTCCTTGAATTCACATCGCCAAATTTTTTGTTCCATCAGCAAATTGTTATCACTTTTTGTTTCGGTAGGGGTCGGTTTGGCGCGCTGTCATTTTGCCGACGTGTCGTTTTGCCGACTAAGCCAAAATGAGTCGTTTTACCGACAAATTTTTAAAAAGTCGTATAAAATATGTTTCCAGGGGTTTTCAGGGTCGCTGATCACGAATATGGCATCCATTTTGCCCAACTCCGAACCCCGGATCTGAATTCGAACAAAATATAGAGAATAAATTTTTTCGAAAATTTGTTTTTTACCGACAAAAACTGTTCGATATAGCTTTTCAATGCTATTATTTTGTCTTTTAACCGTTTTCCTGTGTTTTAAGTTGGGTTTTCGCCATAAAAACAAAATTTCGAAAAAATTTAATTCTCTATATTTGGTTCGAATTCAGGTCCGGGGTTCGGATTTATTTGGAATATATGTCATATTCGTGATCAGCGACCCTGAAAACCCCTGGAAACGTATTTTATACGACTTTTTAAAAACTCACGCTAAAACGGCCACGCTAAACTGACCCGATTCGTTTTTGTTTGGTTTTTTTTTTGTAGTTGTTTGAGCGCCGAAATTCGTCGGAGTGAATTGCCGAATTTGAATTTCTCTATACATAATAAAGAACACGATTAGCTTAACCCTTACTAGTGATGCTCGAGACCGAAAAGTCGCAGGCAGCATTGCAGAAAATCGAATCGAAGAAATTGATTTTAAAAATTGAAAAAAGTGTCCCAGAATTCGAGAAATTCACTGTCGGCCAGTTGTCCATCGGCCAGTTGACCTTACACGGAATTTTCGACTAAATCTTGTCATAACTTTGAACTGTTAAATCAAACAAATCTATAGCTATTAAATGGTTCTTTTTGCTTAGTAAATTACAAAATTTCATTGAATTTTAAAGATAACGAAAGATAGAGTTGAATAATTTAATAAACAACAGAAAAAGAATATTCTCTTATTCATTCAAAATATAAACGTTGCTTTTTCAAGGAATGGAATTGTATTCGAAACAAAAAAATTATTTAAAAAAACGAGCTTGAGGGCAGTCTTTTTTTCAAATTTTGGAGCGTCTACACCAGCAGGACTGTTGCAAATGAAAAACAGAAAGAGAATTAGAAACTAAAAAAAAGTAAAAGGCAAATTTAGCTGAACTTAATTGTGAGACTGAACTGGCGACCAAGGACGAAATAAATTACTCATTTAATCATTTATTGATCCAAAGATAAAAATGCCACAGGGTTTGGTTTTTCTTGAATATGGAGGGAATTGGCTAAGGGAGGGGTTGGTCAATATTTTTACCTCGAATACAAATACTTTTGCCGACTCTGATTTTCCTAAAGAATTTCCCGTAACTCTCCGATCAGATTTCCGACCACTTCTTTCATCTTTATCATTTAAATCAGGTATCCACTTTAATCAAAAATTCAACATGATTTGGATTTTCTTGAATAGGGAGGGAATTGGCAAAGGGAGGGAGTGGCTAAATTTTTTCCTCTACTACAGTAATTTCGTCGCCTTTGATTTTCCTAAAGAATTTCCCGTAACTTTCCGATCAGATTTCCGATCACTTTTTTCATCTTTACCACCGTTTTTTCGTCGTCCTTTTCCTTCTTAAAATACCATTCATTGAACAGTGTCTCCCATTCTTTTCGCATTTTGTCCATTTCTTCCCATTTTTGACTTTCGCCTTTTTTGTTCAAATAATATTTTAATAAATTCCATTCCATTATTTGGGTATAATTGAAATTCACAAAATTCCAATCAGAATTTTGAAGCATTTTTTCAATTTGAGCAATAATAAAAGGAACAATTTGAAGCAAATCTTAAGTTATGCATTTTTTTATAAAGTTCAAATTGTTATTAAAATACTTTCGAGTGGCTCATATTCAGTGGTTATCACTTTAACAAAATCCAAAACATCTTCTTTTAAATTCATTTCAAGCTCAAATTCTTCTCTAAAAAGTATATGTAAATTAAGGGATTTTCCAAAAAACTTTAGAAGGCAAAGATTTAAATTTTCGTAAAAAAGTGGCCATTTCAATGCGCTCAAATTTTAATTGATATATCATTAAAATGGCTACCCGACATTTGAGGATTTAACATTTGAGGACCCGATATTTGAGGACCCGACTTTTGAGGATCCCGACATTTGAGGACCCGACATTTGAGGATCCCGACATTTGAGGACCCGACATTTGAGGACCCGACATTTGAGGACCCGACTTTTGAGGATCCCGACATTTGAGGACCCGACATTTGAGGACCCGACATTTGAGGACCCGACTTTTGAGGATCCCGACATTTGAGGACCCGACATTTGAGGATCCCGACATTTGAGGACCCGACATTTGAGGACCCGACATTTGAGGATAACCCCGACATTTGAGGACCCGACTTTTGAGGACCCGACATTTGAGGATTTTCAATTTTTTTAAAGAAAACTAATATTTTATTTATTATCATTATGAAAAAGGAAGAACTTTCTTCAAAATTTACAAGTCATCCCAGCATTCAATTTGATCAGACAAAAAACAATCGAACTCGAAATTCAACTTATACCAAACGCTGGGCAGCCCTTGGCAATCTTTGAATATTTTGGAAGGTTGCATAATTAAAAAAAATAATAAGATTACCTACTTAATTACCCAGAACGTATGTTCTTGGCCATGCTGGAAGACCCCCCTTGTTTCCGATTAACACATGGAATCATCATGAAAGCGTTCTTAATGACATGGGACGCACAAACCAGTGTTGTTCGGGACAAAGAATTTTTCGGGACTCGGGATCGGGACCGGGACTCCCGAACAACACTGGCACAAACAACGCCCAAGAAGGGTTCCATTTGGCTATAAGAATGCAATTCTCCAGTGTTCATCCCCCATTATCGAAGTGAAAATGAATTAATCATTTTAATATTTTTGACTTATTAAACTCATCAGTGTTCTAAAGAAAGAAGAGGGAATTGCAGCCGATAAGCTTCGGCAATACGAGTTGGACCCAACTCAGGGGATAAGAATTCGAGAACGGAAAAAAACGTACAGAGACAATGATTTGGCTATACCGAATTTGGTTGAAGGCTTTGATGCGATAGAGAACCCAAATGAGGATGAAATCCTTACTCATCTCAGATCTTTGCAATACCGACTTATGCGCAATGATTTTGAAAACTGGGATGATCCAGAAAACGAATAGTTTTTATATTCTCTCCCGTTGGCCCTTGGGAAAGGCATTTTCTTCCTTTTTCATAATGATAATAAATAGAATATTAATTTTCTTTAAAAAAATTGAAAATCCTCAAATGTCGGGTCCTCAAAAGTCGGGTCCTCAAATGTCGGGGTTATCCTCAAACGTCGGGTCCTCAAATGTCGGGATCCTCAAATGTCGGGTCCTCAAATGTCGGGATCCTCAAATGTCGGGTCCTCAAATGTCGGGTCCTCAAATGTCAAATCCTCAAATGTCGCACCACGATTAAGTCATAAATAATTTTTGTATATTTTTAAATATATTTGCCATTTTCTTCTTACGATTTGCAAAATTTTTCTCTTGCCAAAATGAATCTTCCAATTGTCACTCCAATTGATTTTTCACTTTGCCTTTTGTTTTTTTCATTTTCTGTCATTTCTTCTTTTTCTTCTTCTTCTTTTTCCTCCTCTTCCATTGGAATTTCATTTTCCTCCCCAATTTCCTCAATTTTTTCTTTAACAAAATGTGCCAAAGTGCAAAATTCTGTTTTCTTTTCATTTTCTTTCTTTTTATTTTGGCCCGTTAAATAATTTAAGATTTTTGCGAAAATTTTTGGGTCCGATTGGTCGACCAAAAAATGATGACCATTTTCTGCACTTTCTTTACCATTGTTTTGTAAATTTATTCCTTTTTCTGCTTCAAAATCAGATTCTAATTTTCCAACCTTAGATTCCTTTTCGAATGTTTTTTCATCTTCAATATCGCCAAGTTTCTTCGCCATTTTCAACACTTCATATGTTGTCATTGTGTCATTTGTTAATGAAAGAATATTTAGAAATTTTTCTGTAATTTTATTTGGTTGGTTACTATAAATTTGTGTGGGATTCCATATCTTAGCAAATTATTTCTGCTAGATGGAAGAGCTTTCTTTCGATGAGCCGAAAAATAAACGGAATTATGCCCAGCCATAGACATATTTTAGCAAAATGGAGGCTTTTTTTTTTTTGCCTTATACTTTCGAAATGCATAAAATTAGGTAAAAATCTAAAATAAATGCTGTCCCGCGGTGCCAATAGGTGCCGCCGGGGAAATTGTTGAGAAATTGAATTAAATTTACAAAGAAAAAGTGTATAAAAAATACCCATCCCATTTTTTGACATTTTTATTGGAAGGCCGAAAAACTAAGAAAACCCTAGAATTTGGCATTTTCTATAAGAATTAAAAACTAAAAATAGGGGTAAAATAGGAGCACGGGCCTTAAAATGGGGAAATCGCCCTTAAATAGGGGCAAAATGGCATCCTTGGTTACTTACCAAAGGCTTTTTCTAGTTTTAATCGGTACATTCTTCCATTGAACCAATTAAATGGCAAATTCCAATTTGGCAAATTAATTTCGAAGGTTCCATTTTGTTTATTGATATCAAATTGGAAGGTACTTAAAAGAAAGAAAAAAAAATTATGAATCAAATAATTACCTTTTCACTTACCTTCCATCATACAGTTTAATGCATTTGTAAGCGGATGCGAATGTCTTTGAATATTGTCTCGCCAAATTGGCTCTTTCAATTTTCAATGACAAACGAAATGCCATTGAAAAAAGCAATCCGAATAATTCGGAGTTCATTTCAGCCCTAATTGACTTACTCCGTTTTATAAACTCGAAATTATCGGTGGTTACAATGTTTTCCAATGTCCTTACAAAATCCAAATCTTTGTCAATTCCGCAAATTTTCGATGTTCTAAAATCAGATAAAATGAAAATTATTTACTTTCTTCACTTAAAATGAATAAATTTTAATGATGGCATTGAGTCGTCCCAGCAAATATTCGCCCAATGGCAATGGCAATGACATCGTCTGATTTTTCTCGTCATATTTCACTTTGTCGTTACTTTTTTGAAGTGTTTCAAATAAAATTGGTCCAAACTTTTTCATAATGTTCTCATGCTTTGGATTTGGACATAAATAAATGCAACTGTATTCATTAATTATTCCGTTTAAACCCGCCAAAAGTTTTTTCAAAAAAGAAATTTTCTCATCGATTCGGATTATTTGCCTATTTGATTCTAATAGTTGCATATTTTGGTCAAAAACTTCTGATAATTTAAACAAAGGCTCATAATTTTCTTTATCCTCCATATTTTGTAAAAGACCTAACAGAAATTTGAATTTGTTACGCATTATATGCCTAAAATTGAAAGAGTAATCATTTTTGTTGGAGCTCAATTCAATTTGGACACTTTTGCGCAATGATTCAGCAAATTGTTTCACTGCTGAATAAATAAAATAATAAATAACAATAATAAAATGCATTTAAATTTATTCGTCAGAATTAAATGACTTCCCATTTTAACCTTTGCATCGGTTTGAATCCATTCTGATTGCCCATGTGTAATTGCATATCACTTCATCGAACAATTGATGCACAATCGGTGCACTTCTATATTAAAACAAAATGGCAAAAGCATTTTAATAATTTAAGAAAATTAGAAAAAACAAAAAAGAGAAAACCAAAAATGCAAAATGGAAACTAAAAGGGAAAGATTTTTTTTGCTCAAAAACATATTCTATTCAATTTTCCATCTGTCAACCCTCATATTTTAGGCAAAAACATTAACATTTTGCGATATCGCTCATATTTGTGGAAGAATATATTCCATATTTCAGGTAATTTTTATTGAAATTCTATTGTAAAGTGTTTGCATTTGATCTAAAAAAGGGAATACTTGAAATGTGAAAAGACACCATCCTCTGCTGCTGATATATTTATAGCATTTACCTATAGAGGGTCACGTCATTATCTAATCTTATTTGATCCGGCCGTTGTTCATAAAGAACATTTGGACATTCATTGGGACTTTTCGACAGTGCGAAATTGTCAAATTCCGTATGGGACACTTTCTTAGTGCTGTACGGCGAATCTGTGAATGGTATAATGGGCGCCCGGACAATTCGACAGTGGATTTGGACAATCCGACAGAAGTGGACAATCCGTCAGTGAATAAAAATAAGAAAAAAATGTAAGATCTATAGCCAAAAGAGTAAAATAATGCTATTGAGAAAACAAATAAAAAGAAAAGGACTTGAAATCCCAATGCATAAGTAAAAGAGACTATTTTCATTTCCTACTCAATTACCGAATGCCAGATACAAAACAAATGCACCAGTACAAGTTCTTAGAAATACCGAAAAAAAGTTCCGATATTTGTTGTCGAAATAATATTTTTTTAAATTTGGATTTACTCTCGGATTGTCCAATGTCGGATTGACCACTGTCGAATTGTCCAGTCACGGTATAATGAGTGCATAGTAATATTCAGTGTAGCTTTTTGCCCGGTACGCGAGACCGACATTAAAACAACTTTTGTTTATTTATATAAACCATATTATTATTATTTTTGAATAGATACACTCTGAAAACAGCGATATTATTTTTTTTTGTTTCGCGCACCCGGTGGGACTCTAAACTCCACGTCCTTCCTTTTTGTGGAATGCTCTGACCAACGGGGCTATGGGCACCAGTTCGGAGTTTCTCCCGTGTCCTTTATCCCTCCCATACCAAAAAAAGAAAAAATTGGGTTGTTAAGACAAAAAAATATATATTTTCATTTCTATCCCTGTAAATCAGGAACCATGATGCTGGACACAGTCAGTCAATTGACAAAAAAATTTGCATTATATCTTTTTTTTTCTTTTTTTTTTTTGATACTGGTTGCCCATTTTCAGGCCCACTGGATCGTGCACATACTGATGAGTGCCATTGGACCGTCGGATAATGCCACGCCAAAATGGAGACGCACACAGTTGGCAATCGTGCCAACTGGCCATTGTGTTGAGCCATTGAAATGCTGTCTTTTTTCTGCCGAAACGGAGGCTGATGATGACGAATTTAATGGTAATAAATGTAAAGATGGTAATGATGATGATGCTGATATATTTTCGCTGTTAGTTTTTGCCGCAAAATAATTTTTTATGAAAGTGAGCACTTCGGGCGATGATTCATTTTCATGGTGAATTATTTTCTTTTTGTCTTTTCTGTCCATGTTCTCCATTTGTTGTTCTTCATGTAAAATTGCATCCAGCACTTCATAAACACCGTGTAATGTCAGAGAAAAGTCGGAAAGATTAAGGAAAAATTTGAAATTTTCTGCAAATTAAAAGATAAAATTAAAGAAAAGAATCTTGACGGTGAAAAAAAAATTATTATTTTAGTTACTTTACCAATGATTTGTTTATTTGCCGATGATTTTATGTTTGTTATAGTCCATTCAGCAATAGTTCGATCGTCGGTAAGTTTTAAAATTTTAAACGGAAAAATTCTAAATTTCGTTTTAAAAAATAAATAAATTTGAACCGCAATTTAATATTTATCGGATAAGAATGAATGTACTTATGTTCAGGCCTCTTATATTGTTATAAATGAAAAATTCCAAAATTCCACCAGTGGGCCTATCGGCACTGACAATCCCTGCTCCTTTAAATTATTTAAAAATTTTAAAAGAAATGGAAAAAATTCTTTTTTGGCAGATTTTGTTTGCGTAAGCCAACTGCATGTTTTGAAAAATTACATCTGTGAGCCCTATAAATAAGCCCGAATGCTGAATTTAGGTAATAATTCTACAAATTTCAACTAAGTATTCCCCGTTTTGGGGTTGTCATTCTTTGTTTGCCATACCCATATTCATATTCGTTCCTGTCGTAATTGGACGACAAAAGTTTAAAGGCGGATAAAAGCGTTTGAATTTCCCACTCGCCGTAATTTCCATCGATTCCATAGACCATCATTAACTGACTTATTTCAATGCTAAAGAAGATTCCATTTTACTCAATAATTATTAATAATTAAATCACAAATTTTGAAAAACTGACTATGTACTAAAGAGAAGTCGTGCGGCAAATGAAAAAGTGAGCATCAAAATTTGGCCAATTACTTTCTGTGGCAACGGCGGATTCTTAAGGCAAAATATTCGTTTGTGAAATTCGCATGCCAAATCCCATTCATCTTTTTCGAAGAGGAAAAAATCTTTCATTTTCACGTATTTTTGTGCATTGTAAACTTCGCCACTGTTTTTGTTCTCCGCCAAATGAAAATGGGCAATTTTTGAAGCATATTTGATAAGATTTCTATGGAAAAAATTCTTTAAAATCCTTTTTTTAGTGGACAAATCATTGAAAGTGTCTTTAATAAATTGTGCAAAAATTTGAACATTTTTTTGTGAAACAATTGTGTCCCATTCGTAAGATGCTGCCAAAACGGATGAAATAGCAACAAATAAAATGAATAAAAAGATAATCGACAATAGTTTCATTCTAAAATAATAAAAATAATAAAAATTTACATTTTCAAAGCATATCAAATTATTGCATTTTATGCTAATTTTGATTTAAAGAAATGTCTTATGCTTATGCTGCTCATTTCCATAAATGCCATAGCTTTTTTTTCGCTACGTGCATGCATATTTGTATATTATACAATAAAACATCATAATTTTACATTTGCCCTGAATATTATTAACGTTTCAATGCATAAAAAATATTTCTTTGTTCTTTCCTCAATAAATTGGTCCAATTTTTGTTTTTATTTCTCCAAAAGATTTTTTGCGACAAATTGGACAAATAAAACAAAGAAATATGGCAATTTTGCCAATTGTCGATTATTGACCCCGACGCTTCAAACTCCGACCCCTACCCCCAACACCGCACGGGGTGGGGGTTGACATACACCCCTAGGAATGGCATTTTTGGTCAAACTAACCCAGAGGTGTGATATATGAGAGGTTCAAAATCAAAAATGTTCTGATTTCAACCCATTCTTATTTGGTTCTAATTTCTCACTATGAGGTTAAAAATAAGAAAATTTTACCTTTTTTAATATTTTTTCAAGCGATTTTATTAATATTAAACATTTTTCCGGCGGCGCCTATCTGCAGTGCCGGAAACATTATGAAATTTGGAAATTTGGGAAAACCAGTTAACAAATTCAATCAAAGATTTGAAAAATCTCCCGGGTGGCGCATATCGGCACCACTGGCCCCCATTCGTTAATGTTTTCTCGAAAGTATCTCAAAAAGCTTCAAAACAAAATTTTTTGTGCAAGGGTTGTTATCTAAAAACACAAATTTGCAAAAAGTTTTCCGGCGGCGCCCATCTGTTGTCCATTTCAACACCTCCTATTGAACCAAACCCAATTGGTCTGATTGATTAGGAAAATTTAAAGAAAATGAGCAATTTTAAAATTTTTGCCTATTTTTTGTTCTAATAAAATTGGACGGAAATTTTTTGACTGTCAGTCGCAAGGCGAAAAAAAATCTAAAACGCCGACCTGTCCCCAAACCCAGACATTGGGTCACCCCGACCACGACATTTGGCAACCCCGACGTCGGGGTTGCAACCCTAGTTTGAATCCATTCTGATTGACCATGTGTAATTCTTTGCCGGTCTTCTCTCTCTCATACTTTCTCTCTCGCACTAAACCTTTTTCTCTCTAACATTTTCTATCCATCTCTCTTCATCACCCGCTCTCTCCATTCTTCTCTCCCTTTTATCTTTCTTTATTCTTTCGTCTGCTAACGAAATTTTTTGAATTTTAACCAGCTAATAGAGTAATCCAACAGCTATCTTATAATACCAAGTTAAATTTAATGAAATCGTTAATAGATTTTGAATATTCATAGGGACCCGATTGGAGCAGGGCCCCGGCGGGGATTCCCCGGGGTCCCGTAACCGTTTCAGAGTTTTTAGGGCAAAATACCGAGAAACGTGGGCCCCGGCAAAAAGGGGTTTTTTCCCCCCTTCATCATCGGTCCGCGTTCCCAGGTTTTTCAAAGTTCGACCCCGAAGTCCATTCCATTTCAAAACAATTTTACGATAATTCTGTGCAAGGTGTTGCACAAACAAATGCTGTGTAAAAGATTCGAAAAAAACGACAATTCTCATATTTCTTTTGACCACGATTAAATTTGATTAAGAGGCACCATTGGATCCAATCTACCGAAGATCAGATTGGTCGACTTGGAAAAGCGATATTATTTTGGACGAGGTTGATTTCCTGCTGAAATGTGGTCCCGTATAATGAGGACAATGACTTACTTACTTTGCACAACAACAAAAACCAACTACCTCCAAACCCCCGCGTCCCCAATTACATAACATCGTGCTTTGTTCCACATTACATTATTTTCCGGCACTTATAATTCGCATTTCCATTAAAAACAAATTCATTATTATTTTTTAATTAACGAAAATCAATATTTTCTCATTATAAAATTGAAAAATTGCTTTTGCATTAATATTTCCCAATTATTTTTTTTTCCAAATTCGCATTACATTTATAGAAAATTCTTCTGTTCATTTATCATTCTTCTCCTATAATTATGCTTTTCCTCTTTTTCCATTTGGCATCGTTTTCCGTGTTTTTCATTTTTTGTGTAACAGTGACAAATTCATTCCCTCATAGAAATGGCGAATGTTAGTTTTATATTGTTTTTTTGTTTCCTAACCATTTGTGTGGTCAGGGTTCTGTGGGCCCTCAAATAGATAAAACATAAAAATTTAAAGCATCAAATGATGGGCAACAAACGAATTTGACAAAAGAAGGAAACACTTTGGAAAACCAGATGAAAAATCTATTAGAGACCGGCATTTATTCGGACGTGCAATTTTCGTTTGGAAAAGACGACGAAAAAGAGGTGACATTTAAAATAAAGAAATTATCTAATAATTAAATACTTCATTTTCTTTTCTTTTTTTTTGTCATAGCATTTAATTTTAGTTTCTACCAGCCCATAAAGGTATTTTGGCGGTGTATTCCAACGTATTCAAGACGATGTTTCGTTTCGAATATAGAAAGACAGAAGATGAAAAGAATAAAAAAGGCAAAAAATAAAATAAAAATAAAACCCATTTTTCTTCTTTTTGTTTTAAGTTGTGCCATTGGAAGCCGAAGCAGAGATTAGCCGCCATGAAATTGAGATAACCGGTTTTGATATTGATACGTTTAAAATGATGCTCCAGTTCATCTATTGGAGAGATTTGAGTGGGCTGAACGGAGACAATGCAATTGATGTGCTTATCGCGGGTCAAAGAAAACAAACAAAAAAATATTATTATTAATATTCATTATTATTTAAAAAATATTATTTAGCTAGCCAATTTGGCATCAGTGAATTGGTTGAAGCGATTGCTGAAATTCCAAAGGACAAACTTCCCAATGTTTTCCTCGCATATGAAGAGGCCAAATTTCGTGACGAAACGGTGAACAATATGACACATTAATTTTATTTCCTAAGCACATGTTATCATCATTACATGCATATTTATTTCTGTCTAAGAAATTGGCCGAACGATGGATGAATTACATTGACCAAAATGCTGAAAATTTATTGCAATCAGATGCCTTTTTGCAAATTGACCAAGAATTGTTAAGTGAGATTTTTGACCGTACACAGTTAATGGTTGAAGATGAGCAGTCAATTTGGAATGCGGTAGTTTTAATTAAATATTTATTTTTTTTAAATGGGGGTTTTTTTGCACGATAAGCGAATTGTCTTAAAACATGGGTTTTTTGAAAAAAACCTCTTTTTAAAAAAATATTTTGATGCAATACAATACATCGCATCTGTCTCTAAATATTAGGCTCTCCGGTGGACTGATGCGAAATGCGACCAAAAAGGCATTGAATGTTCGGCGGAAAGTCGTCGCGAACTGCTCGGCCCAGCGCTGTACAAAATTCGTATCAAACACATCTCACAGGCGCAGCGCAAAAGCATTGGTAAGGCACACTAATCCATTTAAATTGCCAATTTTTTTACACTGATATTTTTTGGCCACGAATAAAGTTTTATTGGATCAGAAATTGGTAAGAATTGAGAAATGTGAGCATTTATACTCATTAATGGTTTGGAACGTTTAAAAATTGACTCTTTTTGTTCATATTCGGGTTGTTGGCGGTCCGTTTTAACCCCCCCCCCCCCCGATTTTCCATTAGGCAGATTAACCGAAGCTGGTTTTTGGAATTTCCATTCTCCTTTAGTAGCCGGGGATTTTTGTTCGAATTTGGGTATAATTTCTTAAAATAATTGGCGCAAATCAGTCGCCCAGGGGGTCGGTTTTTGCCCAAATATACCGGTTATACTGCCAAAAGTAAATTAATATTAATAAAACGCATCTATCTTATGTTTAACCGTGGAATAATACGTTACAAAAATTTAAAGATATGTTTTAGTTTAAGTTCACAAATTTTCACTTTAAAAAATTTTTGCTCCTTTCATGCTCATATTACTATAGAATTATTATGAATGAGAAAAAATTAATTTAATTGATTTATCGTAGACATGACCTTATATATCGCGATTTATATTTATCATAATTTTAGAAGGAGGATATTTCTATTAACATTAAATTTCTTAGAGGATTTTGAGGCGATTAAAGCTGATGAAAATTTCGGTGCTGGTGTGTTTCGTAAATGGGCCATTTTACGGAATTTTCGACTAAATCAACTTATAACTTTTCTCGGAAGCAACCGAATAAAATAATCTTGGTATTGTACGAGAGCCCTTGAATTATTCTATTAGCTTGGTAAATTTCAAAAAATTTTATTGTTCTTTCAAAAGTTGTGGACAAAAAGTGAAATAAAAACCTAACTCTTGAAAAACTAAATGTAATTTTTTGAAACTTAGCAAGCCAATAGAGCCAACCAAGGTTTTTCAGATATTGAAAAGGAAATGTAATTTCAATTTTGAAAAAATGCATTAAATTTCAAATATTTTCAGTGGACGTTCAAAGCGATGAAGGGCAACAGTACCTACTTAAATTTCACACTGAACCACGCCATTACACTAAACACCCTGGAAGAATTGTATTCAAAATTGAAAACTTTTCGCATTTTGTGAACGGTGAATGTTCGAATATGCGTAGCAGCAAAAAGGTGTATTTTGGAGAATTTCAATGGGAAATAATAGCATATCGAGTAGGCAACACATTGTGCTTTTTCCTCCAACACATTGCAGAAGATAATGATGAGAACAAAGTCACAAAAAGGTAATTTAACTATTTCTTAATTATACATTAAGTTTATGCCTAATGAAAAGACCAGCCTTTTTTAATAAAATTTTCTAAATATAATTAATTTTCGCAACACTTAGTTTTACACCTTAGTACAATTTGAAGGGCTGGGACAATTCGGCGCCATCTTCCTTTAGGGTTTTGTACTTTCTTTATTAGTGACTATATTTCATATACTGTATTATTCGAAAAAGTTTAAGCGTTAGGAGCACTTGAATGACTCTTATTTTAATATTTGATGATTGCCGAAGAAAAAAAGGGTTATGGCGTCCTAAATCGGCTGGCGCCGAAATACCCCCCCCCCCCGCAATTTGAGGCCCCAATATGCGGCGACGCTGCGAATTGTTGCGCAAACAATGAAAAAGAAGGATTATGCTGAAGAGATGAAATATTCGCCGCACATAAGGACACACAAATGGGGTTTCCAGCAATTAATCACTTATGAGGTAGAGCAATAGGAAGATAATATTTAATTGTAAAAGTAAATAATTTTACATAAATTCCATTAGGCTTTGATGAATGTTGATAATGCATTGTACAACAAGGAACAGGACTCAGTGACTGTGGTTGTTGATATTATTGCGGATAAACCCAAAGAATGAATGTGATGGCACAGATTTGGAGAGAAAGAAAAGGTGTGGTGGAAAGAAGATGAAGTGGAAAACAAATTAAACGGAATTAACATAATCCTCTGTTGGATAATTAATTTCAAATTTTAATTCAAATAAATAGATCGCAAGCACAGGAGCCCGAACTTTAAGCTGTCGTATATCCAAGAAAATTTGAGTTATGTCTCAGATTTCAAATGGAAACCGATAGAACAAAAAATAAAAATTTGGGGGAGAGAAAAGATTTGGCTAACAAACAAGTGTTTTAAAATGTTTAAAAAAATAAATCATATATATATGGTCTAGCACATGTGAATAATTATCATAATTTTGTGTTTTTTGAAGGGGTCAGGTCAAAGATGATTTTTTTGGAAAGGATGATTCGATTTGTTCCTTATCAAATGGCCATTTTTAGTCAAAAATCCATTAACAAAGCAAACTTAAATTTTCAAAATTTTCACCGGTGGCGCCTATCAGCACCTCCGACTCCTGACCATTTAAATTAAAAAATAGATGTTTTACTGAATTTTTTCATCTGGCAGTCCCTATAGTTAATCGTAGTTTTCATTACTTAAATGTCAATTCTTTGTTTCTTTTAAAAGAAAAAAAAAGGAATTTTTCCAATTAACCGATTTGTTTATTTGCTTAAGGGTTACGGTACATAAAATAGAAAAAAGAAAATTTTAAAAAAGAAATGAAAGAAATTACAGAAATTACCAAATTTTATTATTTATATTCCAATTTAAATGTTAATAACTTTGTATTAATTTAAAATTATTTTTAAATAGTTTTTAATTAAATTATTCGTAATTCTATTTTTA
The DNA here is from genome assembly GCA_039877585.1 of Heterodera filipjevi. Classification (NCBI taxonomy): domain Eukaryota; kingdom Metazoa; phylum Nematoda; class Chromadorea; order Rhabditida; family Heteroderidae; genus Heterodera; species Heterodera filipjevi. The sequence goes on along the minus strand of JBDPZO010000005.1, from coordinate 6,132,520 downwards.
TAATATGGTCGGTCCCTCAATTCTTTTATTATTTTAAAAGACAAAAAAGGGATTTTTCCCAATAAATCGATTTGTTTATTTGGTCCCCCTCCCTTCACGCCACTCGCGCCCCCTCCTTTCTTTCGCTGCAGCGGTGACGTCATTTTTTCACTTTATTATTGCAATAAACACTCGCGATGGAATTTTTGGCGGAATTTGCATAAAGTCGCGCAGCAACCCTTGCAATAGGTTTGGGCTTTGGTACTGAGTTGCCTAGGCCTCAAATGGCCAGCGCTCAGGTGGCTACCGGCTGCCAAACGGCTGGTGCTCAAATGGCCTGCAGCGGCCAATAGGTATGGGGGGCTACCGTAATCCAGGGAAAATGTCGTCTCTAACGGTTCCCTATCATTTCGTCAGTGGTTCATTTCGTCAGTGGTTCATTTGGGCAGTGATCATTTGGGCAGTGATCAAATGGGCAGTTAAAATCTCAAAAATAATTAATAAAAGATAAAAATGAAGCCTAAAATTTCCAGAGTTAGTTCTCTGAAAGCCTAACCCCCTAGTTAACTGAAAACCCAACCCAAATTTTTTTCTGAAAATCTAACCCTAGTTTTACCATTAGTTTTTTTTTTGAAAAAAAAGAAATAGAAACTTAAAAAACTATGATATTATTAGGTTTTCAAAAAAACTTAGTTTAGGTTTTCAGAAAAAAATTTTTGGGTTAGGTTTTCAGTAAACTAGGGGGCTAGGCTTTCAGAAAACTAACTGGAAATTTTAGGCTTCATTTTTATCTTTTATTAATTATTTTTGAGATTTTAACTGCCCATTTGATCACTGCCCAAATGATCACTGCCCAAACGAACCACTGACGAAATGAACCACTGACGAAATGATCGGCTACCTCTCTAACTACTGCCGGTAATTACCGGTTTACCGTTACCGTTTTACCGAAAAGCATTTTGGGCAAATTTCGATAAATTTTCGGTAACAAAATCCAACTTTATTCTTGTTTTAATTGAAAATTCCTTCTTTTTTTTGCAGTCTGCTGTAAATTTCGCGTCTGCTTACCGGCGCCAAAATATGAAACTACAACAGTACCGCCTACAGTAACACATTGAAAAAATTTTGAGATGGAGCTAGTACATTTGGCTCCTAGGAATAAAAAATTCCATTTCTGAAAAAAGTTATGAATTTTTTTTATGAAAATTAAAACTTTCTCACTTTTTGGACCTAACTTTTTATTTTTGAAAATTTCATTACCAAATAAAAGACATTAAATTTCCATGTTTAAAAATATTATTAGCATGCAAAAAGAAAATATTTTGACCCCAAGTGCAAATTTTGACATTTTGTCCAATTTTTGACTCTTTGTCGTGACAATTTGTCGATATAATATATACAATTAAATAGCAAATAAAAAGCTATACAAAAAAGTCCAGAAGTGTTTTCTCGAAATTCCTGACTCCCGGCGAGTTAAGGCCTCGGGACTCAATTGTCCCGCTTAGGTCAAAAAAATTTTACATTACTTGCAAGGTTGTGCCACATTTGCGCCTCCACATTTGCGCCTCCATATTTGCGCCTACTACATTTGCGCCTCAACATTTGCGCCTCCACATTTGCGCCTACTACATTTGCGCCTCCACATTTGCGCCTCCACATTTGCGCCTCCACATTTGCGCCTCCACATTTGCGCCTACTACATTTGCGACTCCACATTTGCGCCCCAATGAAAAAGAAAAAAAAAATTTCTGCTTTGGCCAGAGTTAAAATGCCTTACTTAAATGATAGGAAATTAACTCTGTTTCCAGACTCAACCACGAGGAGGTAGCAGACATTGAGTCCACACAAACCACATCACAAATTCTAATGAAAAAGCTATGTACATAAAATAATTTAAATACTAAAAAATATTTATTATAATACATTCAAGTTGGACAAATCACAATACATTTATTTTTTTGTTTTCATTTTATTTTTTTTATATTTTCTTTGTTTTTTATTATTTTCTTATGTTTTTTTAAAAAGATTCTCAATCGAGCCAATGATCAATTCCTTTTGTGAGCTTTTTCATTAGAATTTGTGATGTGGTTTGTGTGGACTCAATGTCTGCTACCTCCTCGTGGTTGAGTCTGGAAACAGAGTTAATTTCCTATCATTTAAGTAAGGCATTTTAACTCTGGCCAAAGCAGACAAATTTTTTTTTCTTTTTCATTGGGGCGCAAATGTGGAGGCGCAAATGTAGTAGGCGCAAATGTGGAGGCGCAAATGTGGAGGCGCAAATGTGGAGGCGCAAATGTGGAGGCGCAAATGTGGAGGTGCAAATTTAGTAGGCGCAAATGTGGAGGCGCAAATGTAGTAGGCGCAAATGTGGAGGCGCAAATGTGGAGGCGCAAATGTGGAGGCGCAAATTTAGTAGGCGCAAATGTAGCAGGCGCAAGTGTGGAGGCGCAAATGTGGAGGCGCAAAAGAGCACTCACCACTTGCAAAAAATTAAAAATTTTTCAAAAATTCCACGAATCGATAGAGCTCCAAAATGGGCTGCTTGGGGGTGGTCTTCGTTTATTTAAAAAAAAAAATCATTAAAAAATATACAGACCCAAACGTAGAAAACCTGTAACCCCCCCTAGCTCGAAAATTTTAGAAAAGTTTTAGAATTTTTTCCACCAGGTGCTAGAGATTCAAAAACTATACATTGCGCCTGTTAACCCCATCCCTCCATCAGTCACAGGGACTCAATTGGCCGCTTAGGCCAAATTTCCTTATTTTTCCCGGATTCCCCATAAAAAGTTGTAAGACCCTTCCACAACCTTCAGTGCACTCCTGCCTTGGGCCGGGAAATAATGGTTTTAATCTTGGTATCATCCAATGGCTATTGATTGGCTCTATTAATTTAATAAATTCAAAAAATTTAAACTGAATTATAAAGTAGATATGAACGCGTTTTTCAACTCTTTTGTCCATAAGTTTTTTGAAACCAAATGAACTTTTTTGAAATTTATCGAGACAATAAAGCAAATCAAAAGCTATTGGATGACACCAAAATTATTTAATTTAGTTTCTTTTGAGAAAATTGTGGTGCCTCAATTTGACAGCAGCAATTTTGTCGATGCCACGTCACAAGGCTGTGTTGCAGGCAAGTTTTGTTGCCCAAAAAAATAAGTCGAATTCAAAAAACAACAATTTAATAACAAATAAATTAAACAATTTTTTGTTGCTGTGCCATTCGCACAATTTCATTTTTAAGCACCAAAACATCGTCTTTATCGAAACCCTTAAGGTATTCATCCATGAAATCCTCATTGAACACCACATGCGCCCATCCAGCCCTCTTCAGCGCCATATTCATGGCCAATCTGGCCCACCGTCCATTGGCATCCTCAAAGGGATGGATAGCCGCCTAAAAATTATATAGCTCACAAAAAACTGTTGAGCAATTTGTTGATTTAGCAGCTTTCCCCGGACGAACTGCTGCTTTAATTTTTTCAGGTTCCCTTTTTTTCGGCATTGGCGGGTTTTGAATGCTTTTCACAGAAAGCTCTCTCATTTCAGCATTTGGTGCGATTCGGAATAGATAAAAATCCGTTCGATTTTCAGCTTTTTTGCAGAAGTGCCCTTGTTTTTGAAATCCGTAAAAATTGCTGTTTTGCGGCTTTTTACAGAAATTCGTGTCGGGAGAATTTGCTGTCTTACCAGTTTTTGATGGACTTGCGCGGCGAAGTGCGCTGTGTCGCCTCGATGTTCATGCTGGTTGTACAAGCGGCAAAACGTCTCCATCGCCGGTGTCACTTCCGCTGGCGACGGCATTTTCTTCATGCCGACAAACACACTGGCCGATATTGTCCTGCGGCCAATGGTTGAGCAGCTCAAAAAAACGGACCGATACGGAGAGTTAGGCCCTGGTCTGAATTTGTTAGATTATGCTCTGAATTCTGATTCCATAGCTAAATAAAATTTAGATTTTTTTTACAGAATTGAGCGCAAGATAAAAATGTTTTTGCTGCCAATACCAATGGAGAACAAAAAAAATATCGATTTTAGCGCAGTTGAGAAATAAAATTTTTGGTTACATATACATATTTCTACAAAACTTTTTTTTTAAATAATGAAGTTTTAAGCTAAATTTTAGAAAGGAATTTCGAATTGTAATTTGAAAGAAAAATTAGGACAATTTTTCATCCCAGTCCTAGGACTAAATTTTTGTTTTCTATTTTTTTGGGTTTAGGCCAAATACATAAGTAAGTACAAGGAATTAGAACGGAATTCCGAGCATGAAATAGCGTGGGGAATAAATGAAATGCTTTGCGTGAGAAGGACGAGTGAACACAGTGAAAACAGAGAAGAAAAAAGACAAACATTTTCTCTCTCTAACTTTTGCCTTTTTCATTTCGTCTCTTTGCATAAACTATTTCTTCTCTGTTTCTCTCTTCTGTATCATACACAAACATCCATCGGGGGAGGGATCGGTTTAGCGTGGCTGGTTTAGCGTGGTTTTTTTAGCTTGGGTTTTTTAGCGCGAGGAGTCGTTTCAGCGTGAGAGGATTTTTTTTGGTTTGCAATTAAATGAGTGCGTATATAAAACAGCAGATGTTTTTTTAATTTTAAGTATTTATTTTAAGGTTTTTTTTCATAGTCTAAATGAAATTTTTTACATGAAATTTTTTAGGAGACCTAGCTGGAAAGTTGCCGTTTTAATTAAAATTTATATATTTGTTTGAATATTTTTACACTTAATGCTACTCAAGCTAAACCGGCCACGCTAAACTGACCCGATTCGACATCCATCAATTAGAATCGGTCCTTCCATTTCGCCACAGCCAAGACGGCCATCTCGGCGCCAACTAATTCGGCGCAGTACAATAACTTTTCTCTTATGTATGAAAGCAAATAAAAAAAGATGATCGAATAAAGGAATCTAATAAAATGTTTGCGACTTTTCGATCAAATTTTTTTTTTATTAATTTTTTGGGAATTTTAAAGGCTAAATGAGAGCTTTCGAATGAAATCATTTATATAATAGGTCCTTTTTACTTTTCTAAAATGAAAAGTTTTTTTTAAATTTTTCATGGCAACCAAAAATACTCATTTCTAGGGATGGGATTTTTAGTGATTAACTATTTTTTCTGAAGCTTTGTATCGTTGAGAAACGCACGAAAAACACATTTTTAGCGCGAAAATTCTTCGTTTGAACGTCACTATTTGTCACTAAAAATCACAATTTTGGCGTTTTTTGTCACTAAATAGTTAACTCACTATTTTGGCACTCCGTCACTATTTTACTCACTATTTTAGGGGTTTGGGGAAATTTCTTAAGAAAAATGCATTAAAAAAAGAAAAATGCACCCCTAAGGATTGGCCGAAAAAAATTTCAAAAAATATACCCCTAAGAAACGACTTTTGTAAAAGCAAAAATTTTGGCCCAAAATTTGCCAAATAAATTTTTTTTTAAAACAAAAATTTTTACTAAGATATTTGCAAAGATTTTTTGCTCGAGAATTTTGAATGCACCTCATTTGTAATTAAAACTTTTTTTGTTTATAAATTTGCAAAAAAAATTTCACTATTTCGTCACTATTTTGAACTTTTTCTCACTATTTTGGCATTTTTTCACAACTATTTAGTTAACTATTTTGAAATTTTTCGTCACTAAAAGTCCCTTCCCTACTCATTTCTCTAGAATGCTGCAAAATGGCTGCCGGGGTAGGGTCAGTGGACACGTACAATTTTCAATTTTTTGGCCCGTATCTTTTTAGTAATTTTATACTCTTTATGTTAAGAAATGCTGTATAGTAGAGGTGCGTCGTGATTCACGGTCACGGTCACGGTTACCGTGAATTTCACGGGTTTTTTCTGTCACGGTCACGGTTCACGGGGTCTATTCACGGTTTTACCGTGAAAAATTTACACTGGATAAAACCGGAAAATTTGCGGGATTTTATTTTCCAAGAATAATTGCTGAAAGAAATTAGGAAAAAGGGAATGCAGGAGACAAAATTGAAAATTTTGTGTTAAGTCCGCCCCCGCTCATGGCAGGAAATTTTAGTTTTTAAATTGTTTTTTCCAAATTGAAAATAGGGACACAAAATTTACCATTTTTGAGAAAATCTGTTAACAAATGGACCATAAGTTTTAAAAATTTTCCCGGTGGCGCCTAGCGGCACCACCGACCCTTCCATATTCATAATTTAAAATGAAAAAGTCATTTCAAAAAGCTAAAAATACTGTCATAGGGAACTAAAATGGCTGAAAACAGTTGATTTTTTAAATAGAATGCTATTTTAAAGAAATTTGGAATCGCATTTAAAAAAATATCCTTATTTTTAACCCCAAATCCTTATTTTAACAAGCCATGTCCTTATTTCGGAAAATTTTCGATGGGAGTCTCTGCTTTTAACTTAAATTTTTCGCAATTTACCTCAAAAACCCTCCTAAATTAACCAGTTTTTGGTGAAATCTGTTAATAAATCACACCCAGATTTTCTAATTTTTGCCCGGCGGCGCCTATGGCACCGCCGGCTTCCATTCCCTCATCAAGGTTTCTGAAATTCCGAAAATCTATATCAAAATTTGTTTTTGTGCAAATTCGCTATCAAAATTCAGTCGAATGGATTTGCTGATTCTCAATTAAATAAAATTGTTAATGAAGTCATGACTTATCTTCAGGCATAAACACTTTTTTTTGGGAGAAAAAAAAACTAATTTCCGACCATCAAAAAAATTGTCCCCAATTTTTTATGCCCCCTACAAGCAGTGTCAAAAGTCAAAGAATTTTTTTCTAAATTGGTTGGGCCGAGTAATCCCCCCACCTATTCAATTTACCCCTAAAAAATTAATAAAAAAATTATTAAAAACCCAGAATTTAAATAAAAAAAAAAAATCAAAAAAAAAAATTTTTAAAAATCAGAATTAAAAAAAAATACACGGTTCACGGTCACAGTTACCGTGAATTTCACGGGTTTTTTCTATCACGGTCACGGTCACGGTTCACGGGGTCAGTTCACGGTCACGGTCACGGTTCAAGGGGTCAATTCACGGTCACGGTCACGGTTCACGCTTCACGGGTTTTATCAGTCACGGCGCACCTCTACTGTATAGTTGATCAGAATTAAGAAACTCCCAAAAAGTCATAAAATTAACTAAAATCATTTTTTTTTTAATTATGACCTGTTTTTTGAATTTCTTAATTACTTAACTTGTGCTTAAGCTAGTTTCTAAAAATAAATTGGCTTGCTAAGAAAAAATGGCCCAAAAAGTTGAAAATTGTACGGGGCGCCGTGACAATGCTGGATTAGCTTTCTCAGTGAATTGTAAGCTGCTCGTGCTGCTCAAAATGAAATTTGACTAAAATGATTGCTTGAAAATGTTTATTTGGATGAATTGGCTAGAGCTCGACCTGGACCGAGGTCCAGGCATTTTTTGAGCGAAAACAAAAATTAACATTCATAAATAAGCTTTTGCTGCTTGGAATGTTTGTTGGGCCTCCATTTATGGTAATGCAAAATTAAAGTCAAAGTTGTAAATAATGGAAATTAGAAAAAAACTTAAGCATCTGAACAATAAGCTTTTTTCAAGACTGCTGCTGATGAATTCGAAAGCACGGCACTCACTGAAAATGAGGAGGAGAAGGGCGCAATAGCTGAAGAAGTTCACGGAGCAGTTCAAAAAATAAATGACTGATTTTTGAACATTTGACAAAAAATTTGGCACTTCATTACGAATATATTTTTGCCAAAAATGTTTTTTTCTATCATTAAAAAATCGGTACATTTGGAAGAAAATTTGATACAGTGAAAATTAGTGATTAAATTAAATAGATACCCACTTTTTATATTTGAATAGAAAAAAAAAACGGCCAATTCCCCCCTCCCCCAATTAATGTATGAATAGATTCGCAGAAATATAGAGCAGAAATTCACTAATTTTTAAGAATTCATTATGGAATATTTACCGCCATAATTTCATAAGGAAAAGGCAATAAAAAATATGAAAAATAGACCTCCCAAGATGGGTTTTTAAATTTAAAAAAAGTATATCCCTAAAAACAGGAACTTTTTCTTAAAAGAACCCATTCCATTTGAATGAATTTTACGCCGGAAAATCTCGAAAAATTTCTGATTTGTAACATCAATAAAAAGAAATGAACATTTTTTTGTGCTCAAAAATCGTTAATAAAAACAATTTTTATTTACCTATTTTGGTACCTATTCTGTGATTTTTCTTACCTAAAAATACCATCCCTAATGATATTAGACTATGAAAAAAAAACCTTAAAATAAATACTTAAAATTAAAAAAACATCTGCTGTTTTATATACGCACTCATTTAATTGCAAACCAAAAAAAAATCCTCTCACGCTGAAACGACTCCTCGCGCTAAAAAACCCAAGCTAAAAAAACCACGCTAAACCAGCCACGCTAAACCGATCCCTCCCCCGATGGATGTTTGTGTATGATACAGAAGAGAGAAACAGAGAAGAAATAGTTTATGCAAAGAGACGAAATGAAAAAGGCAAAAGTTAGAGAGAGAAAATGTTTGTCTTTTTTCTTCTCTGTTTTCACTGTGTTCACTCGTCCTTCTCGCGCAAAGCATTTCATTTATTCCCCACGCTATTTCATGCTCGGAATTCCGTTCTAATTCCTTGTACTTACTTATGTATTTGGCCTAAACCCAAAAAAATGGAAAACAAAAATTTAGTCCTAGGACTGACTGGGATGAAAAATTGTCCTAATTTTTCTTTCAAATTACAATTCGAAATTCCTTTCTAAAATTTAGCTTAAAACTTCATTATTTAAAAAAAAAGTTTTGTAGAAATATGTATGTGTAACCAAAATTTTTATTTCTCAACTGCGCTAAAATCGATATTTTTTTTGTTCTCCATTGGTATTGGCAGCAAAACATTTTTATCTTGCGCTCAATTCTGTAAAAAAATCTAAATTTTATTTAGCTATGGAATCATAATTCAGAGCATAATCTTACAAATTCAGACCAGGGCCTAACTCTCCGTATCGGTCCGTTTTTTTGAGCTGCTCAACCATTGGCCGCAGGACAATATCGGCCAGTGTGTTTGTCGGCATGAAGAAAATGCCGTCGCCAGCGGAAGTGACACCGGCGATGGAGACGTTTTGCCGCTTGTACAACCAGCATGAACATCGAGGCGACACAGCGCACTTCGCCGCGCAAGTCCATCAAAAACTGGTATGACAGCAAATTCTCCCGACACGAATTTCTGTAAAAAGCCGTAAAACAGCAATTTTTACGGATTTCAAAAACAAGGGCACTTCTGCAAAAAAGCTGAAAATCGAACGGATTTTATCTATTCCGAATCGCACCAAATGCTGAAATGAGAGACTTTCTGTGAAAAGCATTCAAAACCCGCCAATGCCGAAAAAAAGGGAACCTGAAAAAATTAAAGCAGCAGTTCGTCCGGGGAAAGCTGCTAAATCAACAATTGCTCAACAGTTTTTTGTGAGCTATATAATTTTTAGGCGGCTATCCATCCCTTTGAGGATGCCAATGGACGGTGGGCCAGATTGGCCATCAATATGGCGCTGAAGAGGGCTGGATGGGCGCATGTGGTGTTCAATGAGGATTTCATGGATGAATACCTTAAGGGTTTCGATAAAGACGATGTTTTGGTGCTTAAAAATGAAATTGTGCGAATGGCACAGCAACAAAAATTGTTTAATTTATTTGTTATTAAATTGTTGTTTTTTGAATTCGACTTATTTTTTTGGGCAACAAAACTTGCCTGCAACACAGCCTTGTGACGTGGCATCGACAAAATTGCTGCTGTCAAATTGAGGCACCACAATTTTCTCAAAAGAAACTAAATTAAATAATTTTGGTGTCATCCAATAGCTTTTGATTTGCTTTATTGTCTCGATAAATTTCAAAAAAGTTCATTTGGTTTCAAAAAACTTATGGACAAAAGAGTTGAAAAACGCGTTCATATCTACTTTATAATTCAGTTTAAATTTTTTGAATTTATTAAATTAATAGAGCCAATCAATAGCCATTGGATGATACCAAGATTAAAACCATTATTTCCCGGCCCAAGGCAGGAGTGCACTGAAAGTTGTGGAAGGGTCTTACAACTTTTTATGGGGCATCCGGCAAATAAGGAAATTTGGCCTAAGCGGCCAACTGAGTCCCTGGGACTGAGTTGCGGGTCGACCTGCAGTCTCAGTGTAACGAAATTTTTTCTTTAGACCTGAATAGCTTAGCACCCGCTTTGAGGGCCTAAGTTGGAAAGTCTATAACATTTTGTTAAGCGATAGCTAAGCTATATCTCTAACCCCCAGCCTGCAGAAAATAGGAGAAATTTTCATTTTTTTCGGTAGGCTCTAACTCTCTGGCTCAACTGATGGAGGGATGGGGTTAACAGGCGCAATGTATAGTTTTTGAATCTCTAGCACCTGGTGGAAAAAATTCTAAAACTTTTCTAAAATTTTCGAGCTAGGGGGGGTTACAGGTTTTCTACGTTTTGGTCTGTATATTTTTTTAATGATTTTTTTTTTAAAAGAAACGAAGACCACCCCCAAGCAGCCCATTTTGGAGCTCTATCGATTCGTGGAATTTTTGAAAAATTTTTAATTTTTTGCAAGTAATGTAAAAATTTTTTGACCTAAGCGGGACAATTGAGTCCCGAGGCCTTAACTCGCCAGGAGTCAGGAATTTCGAGAAAACACTTCTGGACTTTTTTGTATAGCTTTTTATTTGCTATCTAATTTTATATATTATATCGACAAATTGTCACGACAAAGAGTCAAAAATTGGACAAAATGTCAAAATTTGCACTTGGGTTTTTTCAGAAATGGAATTTTCTATTACTAGGAGCCAAATGTACTAGCTCCATCTCAAATTTTTTCAATTTGTTACTGTAGGCGGTACTGTTGTAGTTTCATTTTTTGGCGCCGGTAAGCAGATGCGAAATTCCCAGTAGACTGCAAAAAAAATAAGGAATTTTCAATTAAAACAATTTAAAACTGAGAATAAAGTTGGATTTGTTAAGAGTTGCCCAAAAAATCGCAAAAGATTTAATGAAAATTTCTTAAATTCTATTAATTATGTTTCCTTTTTTTCATTTTTAACTGTATCTTCAAAGTTTCTGTGCTCATGTCTATTCTTACCAGTGCATTTTTTTAACTGCCTTCCATTTTTGTCAATTTTATATTATTGATTATTATTACATCATTAAATATGCAAATTATTTTGGATTTTTAAAATCATTCAAAAAACATTTCGTAAATAAAAAAAAAAGTTAAACACATTGAATGCATGTCAGGGCTTCGACGCGATCCACAACAGTTCGAGCCATATTTTTGACATATTTGTTTATAATGATAATTTTTTGAACAATTAGCAAAAAGATTTACTAAATGAAAATTTTCAAAAATCCCAACGAAATGGGCGAGATCCCAGTAGGCAAAATGTCAGCACTTTTAATTTAAGAGACACAAACAAGTTTTTATACGCATAAATGGTAATAAACGGTGCTAGGACGTTTCGTAAATTCCGCCACGTTTCGTAATTGCGCTATTTTTTATAAATTTTATAATAAATTAAATTCGCAACATCCGAAAGAATTCACTCATTAATTCGTCTCCAGTGGCTATTAAACGAAAAATAAGTCATTTTATTTTATGGTGCTATGACGAAGCGAAATGAAAAAATGATTGAACAATGCAATTTTTTGTTGACTTTATCCGTTATTTAATTCCATCTCAGGGCTTTATCACTGCGAAGGACGGCGCCACCATAACATCAACTCTTCCTGTGATGCTATGCTGCTGTCGAACCAACTTTTTAAGCCATGGGAAATGCCGATTGAACTGGGCACGGTATTCATTGCTGTTAGTTTTAATTGAATGTAGTAACAATGGGAGATTACGGTATTGAAGAGCATTTGCCATGGTCAGCAGATGGAAATCGTAAAAAAAATATTCGCGCTCGAAATAATGAAAATAATAGAGGGCGTTTTTCAATGAGAAAAATTGAAATTCGATTTAACACATTTTCTTTTTTCAAAAGTTTCGGGGAATTACCAAAGTTGTCAATTGCACTTGAAATAAGATGGAAATGTCTTTAAATGAGTTTTGAAGACTTTATCTTTTTTTTCGGCCTTTTATGAAAATTTTGTCCCTGACGAAGGTGTCTGTCCCCGATATTTTTTAAATTTCTCCAGCCATCCCCGACAAATTTTGTCGGGGAATTTTCTGCCCGATCCCCGACATTCTGTCCCCGAAAGGACGGGGATTAACCCTAGTAAATAAAATTAAAATTTTATTTTATTTTTGAAAATTATGCTCACATTAGCTAATTTAATGATATATAATAATAGCAATACGAAAGGTAATTAGAAAGGAAAAGCCACGCACTTTGTGATGTTTTGGAAAATTTGAACACCATAAACCAGCACAAACTGTATTCCACCATTAAAATGGCGCTCAATGTGAGTCCGTCGGTTTTCATCCAATTACCGTAACCGCCATTTCCCATTTCATTGGTTGCACATGAAACCATACTATAAAATGCCAGAAAAACACACATTTAAAAAAACAGAATCTCTTACAAATCTTCGCTATTGCGATAGTCGAGAAAATAGATACATAATTTGTACATTAAAAAGAAACACAAAAGAACAAAAAGCAAACCGAAGTAACATTTGGTTTTTCTTTTTCTGTACCTTGAAAACATTAACTTATGTATGAAAAAATATGCCAAATGAAAATTTACCAAATTGGCGAAATGGCGGCACAAAGACGGTCCATTCCGGTGAAGACCATGGTGATTTGTGACAAAACAACGACGGCACAATGATGGCCCAAAAGCAGTATTCATAACGGACAAACTTTTTGCCAGAGAGTAAAACCAAAAAGCTTTCATTAAATGACAAATCCAGGACCAAAGAAAGGAACTTTCCATCGCTATCAAAATGTTGCAAATGCTACGAAAATTCCTAAAATTTTTTGTTTTGGCTTAAGCAGATTTTCATCTTTGATTAAGCGATGAGCCCCCTTCTCTCATTGGGAGTTTGACATTTGGGGAACACTAAATTTGAGACCTCGACATTTAGAGATTGTTAATGGCAGAAAAGACAAATTAGCCCTTCGATTGTTGTTGTGTGTCTGTCTATTTAGTTCTCAGGAAAAACTTAATTATTTTTTAAATTATAATTGTGCCAATATTAGTGATAATTCCCAAAATGCAATTCACTTTGATTTCACTGTTATGTAAACAATGCCAAAGTTGGAACACATTCCCAAGGTGCCCCACACCGCGCGGAGAGCGTACACTGTGAGAAGCAGCAACCATTGGGGACCATCTGCGCTGAAGTATTGGTATCACTAAACAATGCCATTTCCACAATATTTCAACTGTTTAATTTTGTATAAGTTACCAAATCATTTGAATACGTTATAAGTCATCGTTTAAAAGCCAAAATTTTAGAAATGAATTCGCTCATTCATAGTGTTCAAAGTTACATATTAATATAATTTTAAGATAACGTATGAGTTTCATTTGCCGAAGGCATTTTCTTTTTCAAATAACACAAATGAGTGTGTAAACTATTAATTAAAATTGAACATCGAAAAAAGACACATCTGCTGCTAATCATTGGCTATTGCTTTATGAAAAGCAGATTATATAAAACAAAACAAAAAATGGAAAAAAAAAATAATTACCGAGTAAAAATTAAATATTCAATTCAGAATTGCCAATTATTCGTCCTTTCTTCTACCATGTCTCGTGCTTTTTTTTGACAAAATGATAAAACATTTGACTTATTGTTAGTAAATAAAAGTGAGAGAAAGTGCGTTCATTTCTTTAAAAACAATTTAAATAAAATAAAAGCGCGGAATTCAAAATTTACCCGAGATGAAATTTTGTAAAAATAAAAAATTTATAAACAAATACTTCTTTCTTTAAATTAAGCGATCCAAAGATTTAGTGAGGTAATGAATTATATCCAGATAAAACCCTAAAATACACGCATAAATGCAAAGAAATTCCAAAAATATAACAGGAAATAATTTTTTTTTGGCTAAGTAGAAAAAACAATCCCATGGCCATTAATCCAAAAACGTGAATTAAACACAAAAATAAGGGCCAAAGGCTTAAAGGACCCAAAAAAAGCATCAGAAGCGAAAATAAGCATAAAAATAAGTAAAAAAAATGGTAAAATAATTGCGGGGTAAATTCAAATTTGAAATGCAATGAAGAGTGGGCATCATTAGTACTGTCTCTTTTATTTTAATACAAAAAAGGTCAAACTATTAGACATTAGTCGGTAATGCAAAGCCCATAAATGATTGCCAATTTGTTCAGGCGTGGGGTTAAGTATTGCATCAAATTCGGCTAATAGAGCACGTAGGTGTGCTAGCGCATTTTATAAATTCCGCCATTTTCATATATTTTCTAAAAACCCCGGTCATAACTTTGCTCAAACGCAATCAAATAAAATTATCTAGACAATTCCAAAAATTATATTTTGTTTTAAAAAAAGTTGTCGCAAAAAAGTGCAAAAAATTGTTTAACTTTATAACATATAATGTAATTTTTTGAAATTTGGTTGGTAATAGAGCCAATCAAAAGCTATCGGAAGATACCACGATTATTTAATTAATTGCTTTAATTGTGAATTTATTGAATATGTAATGTAAATCAATATAAGACAACGTATTTTCTAATATACATTAGAAAATTAACCATTAATTACATTTGTAGATTATTCATCTCCTGCTTTCATAAATTTTATTTAAAAAAATAGATTTCTCATTTTTATGAATTAATAAAAATGAATTCATGGCTATCCATTTTTGTGATCTTTTCCGCTGCAAATTTCTTTGACAAAGCGCAATCTGTCAGAGTTTGCAATAATAACGCACAATTGCAACACAATCATAGCGAAACGTGCCAAGGCAACGAACAGAAGAAGCACAGTTATCAATCTGAACAACCTATTCCAATCAATCAATCTGATTGTTTTGTAAATGATGCAAAAGTTATGGGTTATCAAAAAGATCAGTCCGAATGGATTGAAAATGCCAAACATTCTGACAATTTTGAGAACGACCATCGGCCCAAAAATAAACCCAAAATTAATAAGAAAAGTAAATTTGCAGACCATCAAAAAGTCAGAATCATCAACCAATACTATCATTTTTATCAATGTCTTCATGCAAAAAGGAAAACATTCGAAAAAAGAAATGCAAAAATTTCATAAAAAAATTGGCAAATGTTCTTGGGGTGACAGGGAGAACAATTAGTAATTGGAAGAATCAATTGGGCATTTTGCCAGAGAGAAGATATACGGACGAAGAACGACTGGAAACTGTGAGAACATATTTCAAAATGAAAAAGCAAAGTACCAAAACGGCACTTGCGGACATTTCCGAAGAGTTTGGCATACGCAATGGACACTAAAAAAATGGAGTCAAAAATACAAAGCCATTTTGGAAGGTGAAAATGGACACAACGCTCACATCAAAAGCAGAAAACAGCGGCAGCAGAAGGCCAAAAAAGAGTAAATTGGTACGCCTCCCCACGAAATGTCGACTCCACGAAATGTCGACTCCACGAAATGTCGATTCCACGAAATGTCGACTAAGCCAGAAATCCACGAAATGTCGACTAAGCTAAAAATCCACGAAATGTCGACTCAGTCAAAATTCCACGAAATGTCGACTCGACTTTTTGTCGACTCACCCAAAACTTATGTTCAAAAAGTCACTCCCATTTTTTTCGAACTCAATTAGACATCTATTTCGAACATCGAACCTTGCGGGGATTAAATTAATCGAAAGTATTCGGTTTTTGGCCGAGTCGACATTTTATGGAGTCGACATTTCGTGGAGTCGACATTTCGTGGATTTTTGGCTGAGTCGACATTTCGTGGATTTTTGGCTTAGTCGACATTTCGTGGAATCGACATTTCGTGGGTGCGCCAATTGGTATTTTAAAAGGGGAAAAAGCGTAATTGATACTTTAAATTCGGATGGCCAGTTCGGGGCCGAAGTTACGGCGCTGACCGCTTTAAAACGGTGCTGAGTCGTTTCCTAAAAACTGCCACCATGGGCGTTTCCTAAATTTTGCCATTTTACAGATTTTTTGACAAAAACTCTTCATTACTTTGCTTAAACTCAACCAAATTGTACATTCTTGGTATGGTCTGATAGCTAATGGTTAGCTCTATTAGCCTACGAAATTTCAAAAAAAATTGATTGAATTTTAAGAAAGTTGTAGCCATAAAAACTGGAAATACTCATTATTTTTATAAAGAACAATCAAATTTTTTGAAATTTGGATAGCTAATAGAGCTAACTGATAGCTATCTGAGAATACGAAGATTATGCAGTATGTTTGTGCTTGAACAAAGTTATGAAGAGTTTTGTCGAAAAATCTGTAAAATGGCGGTTTAGGAAACGCCCAAAGTGGCGGTTTTACGACCTGCACCCTTTGAAACATGCCACTTGCGCTGAAACTTTATACACCAAACTAGGTGATTCATAAGATTGGGAGAAAACTAATAGAGAGAGTTAAATTATGCAAAAATAAATATACCTTTTTTTGCAAAATAAATATTATACAGAAAAAAGAGTTAAAAATAAAAAATGGTTACTGTAGGTACAAAATAGATTTAGGTATGCATACAACAAATTGTTATTCTGTACTTTTTAATGTCAAAAGTTTAGTCAGTCCTCACTTCCGCTAGTGAATGCAACCGAAGACGATGCTTTTTGGGCTTGGAACAATTCGGTAAAGGAAAGAACGGAGAGATGGTGTAAAAATAAAATGTAAAGCTAATTTTTCTAAAACTCACTTGAAATTGCTTGTTATATTTAATAGGATACGGTTCTATTCCTGGCTCTGTAATAAAGACAAACATTGCTTTTTCTAATTTTACAAAGCCTATAATCAAAATCAAGATTATTTTTAATTAAAGAGTTAATTTTGGACTATTTGAACTCGTAACATAATTTATTTCTGTGAAATTGGTAACCAAATCTGTCAATTTATCCGTTTTCTTAAAATCGTACCTTAAAATTTTTTGTATCCCGCGCTTGCGAAAAGCGAATTAGCATTAAACTTAATCAAATTCTGCATTAAACGAATTTAATGTCATTCTTTACGGACTCTATTAGTGAGAGAAAAATCAAAAAAATGCACTAATAAAAAAAATTATGAATAAAAATTAAAAGAAATCCTGTTTTTTTTTTTTTTTTTGCTTTTTCATTCGTAAACTTTTTATTTAATGCTTAATCGCACTTTACTATAGCTTATTCTTATCTTCTAAACAGTAGAGCTTTTGAATGATTCTAAGTTCACTTCATTTGCCAAACGGAAAGGCCCAAAAAAGCCGAAAGATCAGAAATTTTTTAAACAATTTATTCATATGCAAAATTGTAAATCGGGGCCCGGTGGTGCCGATAGGCGCCGCCAGGAAAATTTGAAAATGAGGTAATTTATTAACATATTTTGTCTCTAAAATATTCAATTTTGAGAGAATATTAAGTTTTTAGTGAGCAAAATGCAATAAGCTAAAAGAAATGCATCAATTATGAACGAAATTTTAAGTACAAAAAGAAAAAGCGCGAAAACAAGATGCCAATTTAAAATATTTCATATATTTATCGAATTCCTCATTAAATGTGAAAAAAAAAACTCAAAAAGACGGCAAAAGACGGCGGAGAGGGCAAAAAGACGGCAAATGCCGCCCAAAATGCGGTATTATCGCCACCCTGGTGTGTTTTCCTTTTGCCATAAACTCTCTTTTTAATTTCTAAAATTTTTTTATAACTTTTATTTTTTCATTGTTATTTAATTTTTGCGATCGGTGAAAATACTAACACTTTTTTTCCATGATTTTGATCGAAAAATATGAAAAGTTCATATCCATTTGTACACAAAAAAGACAAGCGAAAATGAAAAAAAAATGTTTTTATTTTTTAAAGAGGTTTCTTTAATATTTTTAAATTTTTTCCCGCGGCGCCTACCGACTTCGCCGACCCTTCCGTTTTCAAATTAAAAATTTAATGTCTTTATAAAATGTTTGAATTTTTGACTACAAAATCTATTTTTTTATTTTTAATTTTTCTTATACCAGCACTGGTGGATTAGGAGGGTGCTGAGCCGTTTTCTAAAAATCGCCAAATAAACGTTTCCTAAATTCCGCCATTTTACAATTTTTCGACAAAAAACTCTATAACTTTGCTTAAACTGAAGCAAGCTGTAAATTCTTGGTATGATCTGAAAGCTATTGGTTAGCTATATTAGCCTATCAAATTTCAAAAAGTAATCAAATTTAAAATTTTTTAATTTTCATTTTTTTGTCGAATCCGGGTCCGAGTTCGGAATTGGACCTAATGGAGGTCATATTCGTGATCAGAGACCCCGAAAACCCCCTAAATCACGTTTTTAAGACAAAAAACAGTGTCAGTGACGAAACGCACAGTGACGAACTGCTATGTAACCCTTTTTATACTTCAAATTCTTTTTTTTTTTTTTCAAATATCAGCCCTGCTTAATTAGGAGTCAAAATCCATCATTTTGAAAAATTACTCCAAGAGCAAAATATCAGTAAAAATGATCATTTTGTAAAAGAATTTTGCACAAAAAATCAAATTTTATGCGGTTTTTGACGGAACGGGCCGTTTTGGCGTGGGCCGTTTTGGCGAGCCGTTTTGGCGCGGTTTATATATCTTTTCTCAGAAGCAACTAAACGAAACATTCTTAGTATCATTCGACAGTTCTTGGTAAGCTCTACAAGCCTGCAAAATTTCAAAAAATTTGGTTAAGCTATTAAAAAATTAAGTTGAAAAAAACTCAAAAAACATAGATTTCGATTTTTTTGAGTCTAACTTTTTTTTAACTGTACCAAATTTTTTGAAATTTTGCAGGCTTATAGAACTTGACTATAGCTATCGAATAATATTAAGAATGCATAGTTTGGTTGACTTTGTGAAAACTTATATCAAACCGCGCCAAAACGGCTCACGCCAAAACGGCCCACGCCAAAACGGCCACGCCAAACTGACCCCGACCGGTTTTTGAGATATGTTTTCAGAAACCCTAAACGAAAGGGTGTCCGGCGATGGCGATAGGCGCCGCGCCGCCGGGGAAAATATTTGAATATTTGAATGTGATTTACTAACAGATTTTGACCTAAAACTGGTCAATTTGGAGTATTTTTTTAAATTAATTTTGCCGAAAAATACAAACAATTTGAGTAATTTTGAAAAATCCCCGTCCCCGGTTAAAACATTTTTGGCCGGGGCGCAAATGTCGGAGCGCAAATATCAGGGCGTAAATGTTGGGGCGCAATGTTTTGAAAACGCAAAAGTCGGGGCGCAAGTGTCAGGGGCGCAAATGTATAAGCGCAAACACGTTGCCTGAGATTTCAGGTGTAGTTTTAAAGATCGGCCAAAAAAATAGATTTTTTAACTTCAATTTTTAAAAGTTTTTATGATTAAATTAATAGATTAAAATTTTGTCTCCTCTTCTTTTAAAATCCCTTAAAATTGTTGTAATAATTTTTTTTTTTCAATTTCACTGATAAAAAAAAATTTTCCCGGCGGCCCTGTGGCACCGCCGGGCACCCAATCAGCAGTTCACAAAATTTCTCTATTCTAGTTAAATTTTTGAGAAAACAGAGCGAATGGGGTGAGGGATCCAGCGGTGCTGATAGGCGTCGCCGGGAAAATTTTTGTAAATTTGAGTCTGATTTGTTAACAGATCATGCCTCAAAAATGATTATATTTGAGGTTTTTTGCCAATTTTTTTGGCTTTTCTACTCCATTTTTTCTAAAAAACCACCAAAAGCCTCAGAAGATCTCAATAAACCACAAAAAACCCTCAAAACCTCATTTGAAAATTAAGCCTCATCGGCCTCTCAAAAAACCACAAAATCAGGCTAAAGCCTCACATCTGGAGGCCATGGTTATTTATATGACTGTCTCTGTTGGTTCTCCTTCTTATCCTAATTCTTATTAACTGTGTCTTATGTTCCCATAAAAATCAATTTTGTGGTCATACAGTATGTATAGCACACGTACTGTTTGGTTGTTGACTTGTTTTTCTTTTGGAGCTGAATTTATTGGTTTTCTCCGACAATTACGGACACAAAGTTTCTTAGGCGAGAGAATTTAGTTTTTAATAGTTTTTCACATTATTTTTCTTTGACCCAATGGTCATTCATGCTAATTTTCTTACTCGGCTTTGACATAACGTACAGATTAGAAATTTTGCACAAAAATACTTTGGCACAAGGCCTATCCCCCTGCAAAATTTCAAATTTTTGTTGGCATAAAATATTTAACGAAAATCAGCATGTTACAACTTATCAAGTTTTAGCAGGCGGAATTGGCTACGCCGATTTCCGTAATAAACCCAAAAGGATTTCTTGGTAATAGTGTGCTTTGTCCCCCCCCCCCCCCCATTTTTCGAAATTTTTTTTTAAAAGTTTTATAAGTTATAAAAACATGTTTTAGGGGGTTTTCGGGGTCGCTGATCACGAATATGACCTCCATTAGGTCCAATTCCGAACCCCGGACCCGAATTCGAACAAAAAGTCGAAAGCTCAAATTTTAAAAAAATTTATTTTTTGAACTATAATGATTTAATTTATGAAACGCAGGAAAAAAGCGTTATTAAATGGTTGTATGGCTATTGAATAACTTTTTGGCCAAAAAAATAAATTTTTTTAAAATTTGAGCTTTCGACTTTTTGTTCGAATTCGGGTCCGGGGTTCGGAATTGGACCTAATGGAGGTCATATTCGTGATCAGCGACCCCGAAAACCCCCTAAAACATGTTTTTATAACTTATAAAACTTTTAAAAAAAAATTTCGAAAAATGGGGGGGGACAAAGCACACTATTACCGATTTCTTCTTTGGTTTTCAAAACACCCCACTTTTATACTGGCGCCGAAAAATTTTCAACTATTCATATTTTAATGGTATTTTAATTTTGGTTATAGAGTTTAATTATGTGTTCTTACTCATATTACAATTTTAGATGACAGCCCTGCTTTAATCTCTTTTTTTTTGTCATCAAGGAATGGGCGAAAAAAACTCGAAATCCCAGCAAAAAAATGTATTTTTTTTTTTTGTGGGGGAGGGGTATAATTCAAATTCGGTCTCCAGGGTTGGTGTTTCAAATTACCGAAGCTATGGAATTTATCAATTTGTTAATTTTTAAGATGACGGAACAAAATGGACACCTGTATAATGATCAGTTTCAAGAAGAAGACTTCCGAAAGTTTGTTGCCGCATTGATTGAACAAGTTGACCTAAATGGAAGGGGTGATTATTACGCTTAATGAGTCATTAGTTTTTTTTTAATGTAACCTCCTGATATAAAAAAAAAAAATGTTTAATAAACATTCTTGAATTATTTCATAAAAATTCCCACGGCGGTATTACACATTTTCATAGATTATTTAAAAAAAAAATTGTTTTTTTTTTGCAAAATTGACAATAAGGCTTTGACTGGAGCCGAGACCCGGCAGGATTTTCCCGAACCCCCCTTTTCCGGCTTTGGATGGAAAAGTACCGGGAAGGGTGGCCCCGGTAAAGCGGTGTTTTTTTGTTTCCCGTTCCCGGGTTTGTTGGAATTCCTTCCTTTCCCTAATATTGTTATTTTTTTTTTTGCGGTAAATAATGAACATCCACTGAGAACAACACTTTCTTTTTCATTAGTCACTTAATTATTTTATTTTGTTTTTTTTTCTCCGTCAGTTTCTGCCGACGATTTGCTTCAAAGCAATGCGAAGGCTTTGAACAAAGCGCAATTGGACGAGGAAAGTGATAAGGTGAGAAAGGATGTATTTAAACAACAGCTGAACAAAGAGGTGGACCCGGTAAACCCCAAAACACCTCTACCGAAACAACGCGGAGGAATTCTTTTTTTTCTCAAAATTTCTAGTATTTGACTGTAACAGTTGGAAAAAAAAAATCTTGTTCCGCAAAAAACTCATAATTTTTTTTTTTAGAATCACCTGGACTAAATCTTGATAATTAGAAGTTATTGAGTATTTTTCATTTACGAAAATTATAAGTCTTTTCTTCAAATTTCCTGCCTGAAAAATTTTATAGAAATTTTTTCATATATTAGTTAATTGAAAAAAAAAAATTGTCTCGGCGGTGTTTCAGCGTCGGTGTTTATCCTGTTCCGGGGTCGACCAGCAGGGCCACTGTCGTTTGGGCGTCTATTTTTGGCGCCGAGGGTGTTTGGGCACCCGCCTTTATCGGGCCAACCCTGGCAGAAAGTCATGACAACAATCAACGTCACGCAATTGAAGCGTCGAGCCGATGACTTCTGGCATCCTTCTCCAAAAGGGCTGCACGAAATTTCGTTTCTTTTCCCGGAACTTTTTGGCTTACTTCTTTAGTAGTGGGATTTTTTGGTAGTGGAAGCGCAAAATATTTTTTCGTTTGCTGAAAATTAGAGGTTTTCGTGCAGCTCTGCTTCCGGGCCTCTGCAAAAGGTTCCTTCGCCCTTTGTACTAAAGGAAAAACAAATTTTTTGCTTTTTTAGCGTTATAATTTTTTTAAAGTGAAATTCTGGAAAAAAACTAACGCCCTATACCCCGACCAGCCTAAGGGAGGAAAACGGGGGGAGGGAAATATAAGACGGAAATGGCTCAATTTTGCAAATTTAACACGGAAAATTATAAAAAATTTTCTCAAATTTTTCGCCCCTTCCATTTATTGAAAAACAAAAGAGTCGTGTTTTTTGACCTGAAATCGCATAATTGTATTCTGCGACTCCGAGAAACCCAATCGAAAAAATAACAAATAATCCCTAGGAACAGAACGGACAACAACAGCAGCAACAGAATGGGGATCAAACAAAAGAAGGGGATTTACGAAAATTAGTCGCCGCATTGACTGAACGTTTAAATGAAAATGGTGAGCGCTTTTGATTATTATTTCCCAAGCGTAATTCACATTTTGTCGTATAGCTTAATTCCCGCCTTACCTCCGAATTGAAAATTTTTCATTTAATTTTTTGCCTATTGGCATCGCTCCCCCTCATTTCTTAATTTGTATTTCCAAAATTCCTTAAAAATGACCCTGTCCTTGGGTACATTTTACCGGTACGCGACATTTCT
Organism: Heterodera filipjevi; assembly: GCA_039877585.1. Lineage (NCBI taxonomy): Eukaryota > Metazoa > Nematoda > Chromadorea > Rhabditida > Heteroderidae > Heterodera > Heterodera filipjevi. The sequence continues at coordinate 6,109,431 of JBDPZO010000005.1, read as the reverse complement.
TTCCCGCCGTTTCTTTCCCGCCATTTCTTTCCCGCCGTTTCTTTCCCGGGACATTTCTTTCCCAAAATTCTTTTTAAAAAAACCTAACCACCCCCTGGTTTTTCTGAAAAACCTAACCCCCTAAAAAAGCTAACCACCCCTTAGTTTTTCTGAAAAAAGTATCTTATTTTTTAAGGCCTTAAGCCCAAATTTTTTACTAGAAACCTAAACCACTTTTTTCTGAAAACTTAAACCTGTTTGTCTGAAAATTACCCCTAGTTTTTTTTCCAAACTCAAGTCTAGTTTTTTTGAAAACCGAAAGAATTTTCTATTTCTTTCACCAAAAACTTGGTGGTTATGTTTTCATGAAAAAATGAGAGTATAGATTTAGATTTTCAAAAAAATAGGTTTAAGTTATCAAAAAACAAAGGGGTTAAGTTTTTCAGAAAAACTAGAGAGTGGTTGTTTTTTTAGGGGGTTAGGTGTTTTTGAAAAACTAGGGGGTGGTTAGGTTTTTTAAAAAAACAATTTTGGGAAAGAAATGTCCCGGGAAAGAAATGTCCTGGGAAAGAAATGGCGGGAAAGAAACGGCGGGAAAGAAATGGCGGGAAAGAAGTGTCCTGCTCCGACATTTTACGTGATGGGACGGAAAATGCATCACCACACATTTAAATGGTTCATTTTTGCTTATTCCATCAGTGTCCGTCGTCGTTGGTCAGTTGAGAAGCGAGGTGAACGAGTTGAGGGAGCAAAATGAGACGCAAAATTTGGTCGTCGCCCATTTGGCCGAACAATTGGATGAAAATGGTGGGCAAATTTATTTTAATATCATTTAAATTTATGTTTTATTAATTTAAATGATATTATTATGCGAATGAATGAGAGAGGGCAGAACTTTGAGTGCGGAGTAGAGTTAATTAAGTGACACCTTTGGACACCCATTCCTTAAAAGGTTTAAAATTTCTCAAAAAGCCTCAAATTTCATCGACGCCCGGGGGATGCTCTAATTTCCAAGCGAAAATATTGGCAAAATTCATTTAATTGTGATGAATAAAGTGTGCCTTCCTTCATTCAGCTTTGGTCATCAATAAGCTTGAACAACAACAGCAGTACAGTCAAACGCAAGTGAACGTTTTGCAAAATTTGGTCGCCGCATTGACTGAACGATTGGATAAAAATGGTATGGTGGACGACCCCAAATTGAATTGGACACCTACCTCTGGGGAATTTTTTTTTTCAAATAAAAGTTAATGAGGAATGGAAGTTCCATGCTGTGTAATTTTTATCGGGAATGCTGTATTTTAATTAATAATTTTTTTTTTTTTTGCTCCATCCCTCAGTTTCTGTGATCAATCGCCTTCAAAGCGATGTGAAGACAATGGAGCAAAAGGAAGAGATGCAATCGGGCTACATTGTGAAGCTTGAACGTCAACTTTACCTGCACAAAAGCACTTCAAAATCTGAAAATGACAAAGTTGGAAATAAAAAACATAAAATTAATTATTTATTTTTTGCCTTTGCCGATTTTCCCCGCGCTCCCCTTATGTCAGACATAGAAATTTATTCCAAAAAGACAATTTTCAAAAATTCTTAAATCTCAATCGATATTCCAATTTTCGGCTTTTTTGACACAATTTTACATTGTTGAGTTACGGATACAACATTTTAAGAAATATCATTTAAACCAAATTTTTCCTTCGGTAGGTAAACAACGCAGTGCTTAGTCAGGAGAGAAAGCAGCAGCAGGACTTCGCCTATTTGCAACATATGGTTGTGCAAAGTTCACAGTCGATGGCCGACCTCAGAGGGGTGGGAAATTTATTTATGATTAAAAAAACCAATTATTTTTTTATCATTTACCGTATTTCCTAAGATAGAACCCCCCCCCCCCCCCCCCCCCTAAATTATAACCCCCCTTTTGAGGGGTATTGAACAATAAAGCCCCCCCTAATTTAGACCCTCCCCCCCTAAAATATAACCCCCCTCAAAATTTTTTTTTGAAAAAGTGCAATAGTCAAGAACAAATAAGTGCATAGATAAATCTGTAAATGTATCAAAATTAATCATAGCTTCACTTTCATCCTCTCCCAAATCGATTTCTTCAACTCCTTTGACGACAGCTTCTTCTTTTCGGCGTTGTGCAATTTTCAAGAAAAAATAGGTTGAACAATAGAACCCCCCCCCCCCTAATTTAGAACCCCCCCCCCCCCCCCTCCCCTAAAATATAACCCCCCTTTTGAGAGGGGTTGAACAATAGAACCCCCGGGGGTTCTATTTTAGGAAATACGGTAAATATAATCAAAAGCATAAAAGTGTATCTGATATTAATTAGACAACCCAAACATTACTGTAATACAGGAGTATACTGTAGTAAACTTTTATTAACCTTTTAAATAATCATTTTTTACAAAATAAAGGACAAAGTACGTGAGAATAATGAAAACAGAAGCCAGAAACAACAAATTGACAAGCTGAAGAAGACAGTTGAAGATTTGGTCGAAGAGCAGAAGGGCATCTGTGCTAAAGTTGCCGGGGTGGCGAATTCTGTCGGTTTTTTGAAAGGTGAATTTGAGGAAACAAACAGCAATTAATGGGCCAATTATTTAGGGCAGCTTCTCATGTACGGTCTATGATAAGCGCCCTGAAAATTTTTTGAAGATTTCCTCGTCAAAATATATCCCCCCTTCCATTTTTTTATTTAAAAAAATTGTCAATACGAATAAAATGTTTTGTGCTTTTGAGGGTTGGTTCCATATAACCGATGGGACCCCAATGCTTGCCACAAGGATCTCACGCTGTTTGGGCCGGAACGTTTGTTTGTCCAACATAACGGGGAAGAGCCTGGTGAGTTGGCAAATATTAATTATCATAATTTAAAAGTATTAATCCGAAAATATTTAAATTTGTTATGGATAATTGTTATGTTATCAACTCCAAAAGACATTATGTCTATAGCGCGATATGTTAACGAAAGTACTGTAACATTTTGTTATTCATCTTTTGTTACTCATCATTAGTCGCCATACCGTAATATTTTTCAGGGCATCGTTCCGTCTTTGCCAAATGGCCCATCACAAAAAACCACTTCGATTCATTTTATTATGAAATCAGAGTCGACAACAAAATCTCGTTGTGAGTTTTTGCAAAAGGCCGGTGTTTAGCAGACACTTATTGTTTTTTTTGAGGGGAGGCATTAAAACTCCAAAAATGTTTTTTTTTTTATTTAACAGAAATTCCGGTTTTTAGGGTGTTTTTTCCAAATGTCTAATTTTATGTGCAACTGTGCTTTAAAACATTTTTATTTTGTTTATTTTACAAGAAAAAATCTCATAAAAATGAAACATTCCTAAAATCAATTTTTTTAAATTCACCCGAAAAAATAGTATTCCTTTTTTTTGCCAAATATTAACCGTTTAGTAAGAATTTAAGGCATTTTAAAAATATGAGCACACATTTAGTAACGAAATTTTCATTGGCATTGCGCCGAAACACATCAAATTGGACAAAATTTTCGGCCATTACAAATGCACTTACGCATATGACAGCAGCGGCAACATTTGGGAGAATGGAAGCAAATTGAAGAACCACCGAAATCGGCATAACAGCGAATGCAGTGGCCGTGCCTTTGTGAGCAAAAGAGTGCCGTTGTGGGGCATTGGCGACGTTGTCGGATGCGGCATCAATTTGGCCACAAAGCAACTGTTCTACACCAAAAACGGGGAGCGCATTGGTGGGCCAAATGGAACAATTGTCATAATCACATAAATAGATTTGAAATTTGCTGGTCAGAAATTGCAAGTGTTATATGATAGTTTAAAGTCGGGATGTTTGTCACACTAAATAAATTAGTTTCAATTGAGTAATTTACTTTTTGTTGGTTAACGGACTCTGTGACGTTACGTTCAGCATAGAAATCAAGGAACAGAACAGACAACTCGCCGATAATATTCAAAAACAAATGATCGAAATGATTGATTTTAATACATAATTCTTAAATATATATTGCGCCAAAAATAATTAAATTAATGACACTGGTCTTTTTTTAATGCACACATAGCCATTTCGGCTATGTTTCTCTTCTCCAATTGTTGGCGACAATTAAAAATTATACTTTTTTTTCTCTCGTTTCTTATTTTTGGGACATAGATTATAATTCAAAAATTTTTATTATTTGGCGCTATATTTATTTAAGAATTCGATCTTTTGTTTTTTGAATATTATCGGCGAGTCATCCGTCAGCGAGTCGTCTTATCGGAGAGTCGTCATGTACCCTAGAAATCATCACTATTACTTGCAGGGGCATATCCAGAGGGGAGGGGTGGGAGACAATAAATGTATTACCCTTGGGGAGAATTTGTTTTAACCGTATTTAAGAGGCATCAAATTTATTTGCAACCGATTCTGTTGAGCTCTATTCGTGCGTTGCGTTGTGCCACTCAGGCGACAAAATTGAGGCGAATTTTGGGCCCAATTTCAAATATAAGTTTGAGGATGATATTTGAGGGACGAAAATGCGACAATTTTTTGATATTTATATTTTATTTTTATGTTTTCCCAATTTGTGCATTTTTATTGGAATTTTTTATTGAGTTTGTTGGATCGGGTTTTAGGACTCATTTGTCTCTAAACTTGGAGTAACTTCACCATGCACAAATTAAAAAAAAACACTTTCCTGTGCGATTTTCTTCTTACAGTTCATTTCGCAATTTATTACCATATTTTTACTCCTTTTGGTCAAATTGATCTCAATAAATATAGATGATTTTTTCATCCAATATTCGCAAAATTTGTATAATTTGAAATAAAAATACACGGTCTTAAATTTTTTACACAATTTTTCTCTATAAATTTTATTCACTTTTCAAAAATTTTCCCGGCGGTGATTATCGGTACCGCCAGCCTACCTTAGCATAAATTTGAGCTAATTTAGGATCACGGCAAAGAAAATAGGGCAAAATTAAACTCAGATTTTGAGTGTTTCGGTGCTTATGTGTTGTTTCTTTCTGACTGTTGTGCCCCTATTTTGAAATATTTTGCCCTTTTGTCCCTATTTAAAAGTTAAAAATTTGAGTTGCGAATTGTCTCCGCAATAAAATTCAATTTGCGCCCAGTCCTATTGATGATGGCGAAAAATTGCGCTGGAAACTTATTAAAATTTTCATGTTAAACAGCTGAAGAAAATTATGCAATATGGCAACGAAATTATTTATTTTATTTAAAATTGATTATATTGATTTATCGTAATGTTGAAAGATTAGGGAATATTTAATAAAATATTCACTTTCTTTGCTATTTACTCATTCAGTCTTTTTTTTTAATATTCACTTTATGGCATATGAAATGTTCAATTTTTATTTTGCCTTTTTATTCTTTCTTTTGCTTGACAACTTTGGTTTCGGCAAAAATAATTGGGGTATTTTTATTTTATTTTTTTATAAAAATTGAAAGTATTTTTTCTTCAATATATTTACCGACAATTTTAGAGATGAAAATTGAACACTTCGATAGGAAATACCCAGTGTTGCTGCAGTTGTCGGAAAGTGCTTCAGTAAAACAAATATATGAAAAGCATAAACTAATATTGGAAGCATTAATTTTCAACATTTATCTGATGGATTTTTTTGAGTCAGTCGAAAGTAAAAATTTAAAAAAAGTGCAAAAAAATATTTTGAAAGAAAAAATGCACAAATACAGTGAGCAGACCAAAAAATTTTCTCCTACTGTAGAGAATAATTGCGAATTATGGAAATTTTGGCGCAGAATTGGTAAGGAAAAGGCCAAAACGGAATTTTGGGTTAATTGAAAAGGATATTTTATGAAAAATTAGCTTTTTTTTGGGGATAAAAGAATTGGAGGTATAAAAAGAATACTATTAAAATGAGCTTAAGTCGCGAATAAAGATTTTTTTGGAAGGGTTCGATCGAACCCGGCTTTGGAATTAGACAATATTCATGAATATTATTTAATGAAAATTTAAGCCTTATTAAATTTTACACTGACAAATGATAGTGAATTTGAACAACCGAATGAAATTGAACTGGATGCAATCGAATGCTCTCAAATGGAAGAAATTTTGCAAAAAATCACCACAAATGATAATGACAATAATATAAACGGTTCAAAACAAATACCGACTGAAGAAAAATTGGACTATTTTCCAATGGTAAGAGAATACATCACCGACTGCCGAATGGCACATAAAAAAGCCATTCAAAAATTGCTAATGCCATCGAACGAAGAGCAAATAAACTATTGGTAGAAGCACTCGAGATAATGACCTAATCATTAAATTAATAATTAAGGGAACTGACTGAATTTTTTAAAGAGGAAAAAATAAAAATTGAAAAAAATTTCACGCATAAATTACGCACAACCGCAAATAAATGCCGTGAACAATCAGAATGTGATGAAATAATTCAATTGAAAAAAGCAATCAGGAAATTGGTTGGCCCGTCCCTATTTTTGGACTTGGAATGCCAAAATCCGCTGGCAATGGCATTCGGTAATTACATTTTATCGAATTAAATTTTAATTTTCTTTATTTTCGCTAGACATTATTGATGATGAACAACTTGCGAGAGATTACACGAAAATGTTTTCTTCGACAAATCCAATAGAAACCAAATGGATGGAGACGCTCATTTCCATGCGCCAATGTTTTGCCAAAATAATTGAATCTTTCTCGCACATTTATGAGAATGGCCAATTGAATAAATCAAATGAAAAAGTGAAAAATAAAATTGCGAATTTTTTTGCGGAAGTTTGGATGCAGAAATTTACCAATATTATTATTGGTATTGCCGACAAAGCCAGCAAGACTTTGTACATTTTGTACATCTTTTTGAGTCGACTGTTACCAAAATATAACGAAATGCTGCCAATAATTGAGGGAACGGAGCGGGGAATGGGGACAATGACAAAATGGGCGAAAAATGAAACGATGGACTTTGAAGCGGCATTTTGGGAAGATTTTAGCGATGAGCACGCGAAAAACATGGTCAGATTTTACGAAAATGGAGCCCAGGGCAACGGCAACGCGTTCAGTCAAATGATGGAGCAGTGCGAATTGGACGGACGGACGAACAAATACCGCGTGAGAAGATTTTATCAATTTTATGCTGACGAAGGGAAAAGCGGCGAAAAGGCGGCGGAGATCAAAGGCTATGAGCAGTTAATTAGCAAATACCCAAAACTCAAGGAAATGCTTCGCTTTAGTATGATAAACCAAATTTTGTTGGCAAATTGGGAAAATTCATTTTAAGGGTTGGACAACAAAAAAATAAAACAAATTCAAGCCAGAAATTACTTAAAATTTATGGATGGTGAAGTAAGGCAAAGCATGTGGACACGCGTCAAATATTTTCTCAACATTTTGGTCTTCTACCAATGGTTTTAGATTGTGTTATTTTCTAAATAAAATTGACGATTTAATTATAAATATTTTCCATTTTACAAGTTTCGTTTAATCCCTTTATTTACTCAATTAGCTTTTTGAAAAATGGAAGCATTTTATCCGATGTAAAACGTGAACAACTTGATCAATTGATGGCCGATATGGAACTTCAGATGAATGGTGTCAGCGAATTGGGCACAATTGAAGAAACCACCCAAAGAGACATTGAAATGATGTTCGATTTATTTGGGCATAAAAATTTATTTTTTGGCGATAAAATTATGCAAAGTTGTCAAGCGGATGAAATGGAGAACGTGCTGTCGTTTTTGTTTTATTTGCACGAAAATGCAATTGGTGAACTGTTGAAAATGAATGAATTTACAGAGCGATTGAAAGGTAAAAAATATTTCCATTTAAAAATATTAAATGTTTAAAAAAAGAAATGGCATTTAATTGTCATTTCCTCGTTTTTTTTTTATTTGTTGTACAGCTGAGAAAAATGAGTCAAAAAAATAACTCCAATTTTAGACATTCAAATTGACAGAAAGCGTTTGACTCAAATAATGTTCGAACATTCGGAAATATTTCAATATTTATTAATGGAGAACAACAAAGGTATGTATGAAGCGGTCAATCAAAAAATAAAAAGAGAAAAATGAATCAAATTCACATTTAGGTGCCGATATTGAGGAACAAAGCTCGGCTTCATCATCTTCTTTGTCAGATGAAAATGGAGGTGCACTAAATGGAAAATTGAAATTTGAAATTGAATTTCGTTTTTTCAGAGGGCGAAGGGTGGTCTTTCGATGCGATGCTGATGCACTTTTTACGGGCCATTTTAGCGGAAAGGACCAAATTCACGAAGGAAACCAAAAAACAGTTGGGCATTGACGTCATTTATTTCCACCAGAAAGGGATGATTTTAAATTTGGCCAACGAAATTGAGAAGGTGGAGAAACAACAGCAGCAGAAGGACGAGGCAGAACCAAAATTCAAGCAGATGTTGACAAAAATAAAAGAGAAAATAGCGGAATGGAAGTTGGGCTCAATTCCGGCCGATGATGACAAAAAACGGAGGATAACTTGCCAAATGGAAATTTTTATCAGACTTTTTGTGGGCGAAATGTTAAATGATGAGGACTTGGAATGGCGAGGGACCCTAAAGGCATGAAATCGTTTTTATTTAAAAAATATAACAAAAAATATATATTTTAAGCATTTGGACCCAAAATCTGCTGGAGATTTGCAAGAAGCTGATTGTGAGAATGCGCTTTTGCTGGAGGAATATTATGACGACCTGTTGGCCGCGCCCAATTACACCGAAACGAGTTGCATTTACGCAATTATGAAACTCATGGTGCAATTTCCACAGTTTGTGTATTTTGTCAGCGCAAACTGCACCGTATTTGGTGAGAATACAAACGGTGAATAGTATACTGTATGGCTCGCTCACTCAATTGGAATGCTAGAATCAGTTTTTAATATTTTAGAAAGTACATCCCCTAAGAATGGAAAATTTCTCTAAAAATTGCCCAAATTTTATTTGTTTTAACTAAAAATCTGAAAAAAAAAATTTTTAAAATTTTTCTGTTTTCGAAACATTGAAATGTTTTCATGTGTCTTTGTTTAAAAAAAAAAAAAGAATGTTTTTCTATGTTATTTTGACTTAAAAATTGCCGAAAAAGTGCAAAATTTTTCTGCCTATTTTTTTAGTTTTAGTGCCTGTTTGAGGCTTTTTTTGCTTATTTTGTTTTTTTTTTGTGCTTATTTCACGATTTTTTGTGCCTAAAAGTAGCAGCTCTGTTTTTTGCTCAATTAACAATAAGAAAAGCTTTTTTCCCACAGGTCCGATAGATGAGGAAGAACTGCAGAATTTGTACAAATATTTTTTGGTGGAAGATGAGGAGGAAAAAATGTACGAAAATGAGGCACTTATCGGCATAATATTTCTGTTAAACATTACAAAAAGGAACGAAGAAAAGGCCAAACCGACCGTAAATGAAGGCGGAAAAGCGAAAATAGTCGAAATCCATGCCCAAGTGTTGGCAATGCTCAAAATATTGGAAATAAACTCTGAAAGCAACGAGTCACTGTTTCGGATGAGCTGTCTGCTGATTGAATACATCACATTTTTAAGCGAATTGGCCAAAGGGATGCCAAATTGGCAAACGCAACCATTCAAATGTATGACAAATTCATTTATACAAATTGTGGTATTCCATCGAAACTTTCTGCTGGCGACGCATTTTCAATACATCCAAAAAGTGTTGAAAGAAAGCGAGGGCGAAAATGGCAACGATTTGGTGCCAATTTTAAGAGAAAATCCGGGCGCAATTAAGAGAATTGAGTTTTTGCTGGGGTCAGAAATGATGAATATTCTTTGGGACACAAGCGAAAACAGGCAGAAATTGCTCAGTAAAAGTTGTAAGTTAAAATGGAAGAAGCCGAACAAATAATAAATGACGCAGCGCAAAGCTTCCCGAAATTCGAAAAAATTCCCAAACAAAAAAGACACCAAATTTAGAATTTTTCGATTTGATTTATCACGAAATAACAGTATTTTACTTATGAATCCGGGGTGCACGGGGGTATGACAGGTTTCCGGGAAAATTCTTGAAATTAAGTACAATTTTATTAAGAAAATTAATAATACAACATTTATTCAGTTTTTAATGACAAAAAACGTCTTTTTGGCCATTATTACAATTCAGTGGCAAAACAATGCGAAAAAGAATGCACAATTGAGCAACAGATGGCCAATCTGATGATGATTTACGAATATTTATACGGCATTCGACGCGCGACAAATAACATAAAATTGCGCAAGGAAATTCAGAAACAAACGGAACAGCTTTGGTTATTCCTGCGCAGTACATACGACGACCTTTATCTGATCATCAAAAGGGGGAAAATCTCATTTAGAACACAATGTTATGAGAGTTTTTTACAGCAAAACATAATGAACAGTAAGCAGAGAAAACAGCATACCGTATTTATTGATTAGGACAGTAACCCTCCCCGCCCCCTTATCAATACTTTTGATTTAGAAAAAAGAAACTGTCCCCAAAAGTGATCGGGGGAAAATGAGGGGCTCGGTGGCCGATAGGTGCCGCAAGGAAATTTAGCAAATGAATGAAATTTTACATTGCGAATGTCCCGTAAAATTTAAAGAAATAAAAAAATCCAGCAAAACTTCTGCATAGAACACCAAAACCCGACAACAAGAAAGATTAAAATTCCGAAAAAGTCGGGTTTTCCAGGGCTTTTTTAAGCCTTTTTTGTTTAGTTCATTCAAAAGTAGAGAATGGACCGGGCGACTTTTCTTTCAGGGTTTTTTCGACTTTTACCGAAAAAGACCGACCAAAAGAAATAGAAAAACCGATCATACCGAGCGACATTTTATAAAGTCGAAAAAAAGCCAAAAGCTAATTTTACTCAAAGAGTTTAAATTTAGAGACAATTTTATAGAACCTAAAAAAGGATGTGACACATTGTGTTGACAGATGGCACAGTTAGTTTTTAATTTTGTCATTTTTCTATCTTTAAATTAATTTTCTTTTATAAGTTTTTGTAAATCAATTTGATTTTTTTTTTTGCCTTTTTTCTATAGTTTCAACCAATTTCAAAATTATTTTCCGAATTTTGGGATAATATCTGTCACGAAAAAAACACCCAAATTTTCAAAAATTATTCCCGGCGGCTTTAATTAAGGGCCTTTTTAAATTTCTCTTTTAAATTTTAAAATTTCTCTGGTAGCACCTTTCAATTTCATTAGGACTCGACCTGCCAAATAAGAAAGCTTTGATTGATTTAAAATAAAAATAAAACAATTGCCCATTTTCTTCTTCTTAGCCCTAATCGAAATTAGTGAAGAGTTAAAGAAAAGAAAAAATTTAAATGAGGAAATATTTTCAAAACATTGGCGGATCAAGATATTATTGGCAAAAGGAAAGGCGAAAGAGCAATGGGAAAAGACGGGGAAAGAGCAATTAGCGGAGCCAAGCGAAATGATACAGAAAATGCATTTTGAAGAGTTAAAAAAGGGCATTGAAAGGTTGAGAGGGGAAGAGGAGGAACTCAATGCAATTGTGACACTTTTGGTGGAAGGTTTGTCAATTTAAATGCAAAAGAAAGGGCCTCGCAAATTGAGCAACACCAGCCAATGGGGGTGGGGGGGGGAGGGGGGGGGCAATAAACGGTGCTAGTTAAGGCGCTAAATCAGGAAAGGAATATATTTTTTTTTCACTGGCTTTTGGATTTCATTTTGGATTATTTTCTGTTTCTATTGATTTACCAAAATGAGTGTAGTTCGATTTCGTAGAATCTCTAAAAAAATAAAATTCATACAGCGCAAATATCCTTGTTCCCGTGACAAAAGCTAAGAGCAATATTTGAAAATTAGTTAAATTCTTCGGTGGCATTTTCGGGTGGATGGAGCTCACATCTCTTAAAATTCGCAACATTTTCCTAAAAATTCTCAAAAAATTCAAACCTTTTAATGCAGCGATTTTATTTTGGGCCCATAAGTGAAATAGCATAAGCAAGCAACAAAAGTAATGCGTATAGAAGTTTAGTTTTTTTTCTCCTGCGCTATTTTTTCAATCCTTGCGGGTTTTTATGCAAGATTCTCGTCTCCCAATGTATTCATAAAATTAAAAACTTTAAAAAATTTACAGCTTTACGGGAAAACAAAAATAATAGCAGAGAAAGAATTCTGGGTCTTTTACTGGTCGAAGACCGAAACGAAATTTTACAACAAATAATTGGTGAAAAAGAAAAAATTAAAACAACTAATAATGAAACAAAATCGGAGGAGACATTAATAGAGTTATTAAAAGAAGAAAACGAAAAGAAGAAAAACAAAAAAAATAAAAAGAAAAAAAGTGAAAAAGAAAAAATCGATAAATCAATAATGAACATTAAGAGCACAGAAAACAGAGAAGAAGGGCAAGAGGAAGAAGGGAGAAGAGAGCAAGAGGAAGAAAAAACCTCAAATTCAGGAGAGGAAAGAGAAAAAGAAAGAGGCAGAGAGAAAGGGGAAAAAAATGAAAATTTAAATGAGAAAATAGGAAATTATAGCACAAACAATAAAACAAAAAGCAATAGGGCAGAAAAACAAACAATAAAAAGTGTAACGGAGCAAAAAGAAATGCTAATAAATGAAGAAATTATGGCAGAGGAATTGAACAAATTCGGCACATTTAAAGGTGATCAAAGGCATAAATAAATTTAACTCAATTATTTTATTATTTTTGGATAATTAAGAATTTGGGGATGAATTCAAAATGAATGAATTATTTACGGCATTTATTTGCTCACCTTCCTTTGAGAAATTGCTCATCCTCGAACAATTAGCAATAATTTTTGAGACAAATCAGAGATTGGAAGCGATTGAACAGCTCGAAAAAACAAAAAATGAAAAAAGAAGAAAGGAAAAATTATTTGGAAAATTAGAGAAAATGTTGAGGAAAAGCGGCAAAAATCAGGCAGAAAAATTTGCAGAATTGGAGAAAAATGTGTTTGACATTTTGAGAGACACTTTAAAATATTTCGACAAAGTTTCGCCAATTTTTTATGGCATGGAAATTGAGCAAAAACAATTGAAAATGCAAATTGTCACAAAATATTTGGCATTTGCCATTTTAAATTCCAGCGAATTGGAAAATATTTGGAGGAGGAAAAGCACGAAAAAAGAAAAAGCACTGATTTTGATGATGAGACAATGTCAAATGGAAAGTGATCATTTCGAAAGGATGGTAATTGGGTGGAAGAAAATGTTCGACCAAATCGAAATTGGTTGGCATTTTAATAATATTTATTTCTTCAAAATATGGCAAAAAAAAATTTTTGAAAAGTAATCAACAAATTTATTAAGATAAAGCAATGCATCAACAGTTTACGGATGCAACAAATAGTAAAACAAATTTTTTGATGCCAACTTTTCCAAAAATGTCACAACCAATTGAATTTTTAGACGCTAATTTTGACGAAAGGACTTTAAATGAAGTAATTTATTATTTATTTAAAAAACTTTAATTATTTATCCCTTAAATATTTGGGTAGGCAATTCTTTTAATTCATTAAAATGTTTTTTGTACCATTTCAGTTAAAATATTTTTTGCCCAAATTTATCATTCAAAACTCGCTGCATTCGGAAGAAGACAGCTTCGATGAAAAAACAACCAATTTGATTAATTCTATACGTTCTGTCATCGATGAATGGGTCTTTTTGAAATAATTTAAAATAATATTTAATTTTTAATTCTATTTTTTGGCACTTTTTAATTAAAGTCGGGCAAACGTGGCGCTCGAGTGCTGCTCACCGGCTCCCATTTGCTGGGCGTCCACACTTCCGACTCGGACATCGATTTGATTTGTGTTGTGCCGGGCAAAAACATAAAACAAATCGACTTTTTTGGGGGGTCGGGCACAGAATGTAAAGCGAACAAATGCAGCGACTGTCAGCAACAAAAGAAGTCAATTTCATTGTACTGCACTCTTTGCGAGGTAAAAGCAAAGCCATTTTGAAATTAATTATTTAGGTTAATTAATTAGCTAATTAATTATTAAGCATTTTCGTTGATAAATAAAAGAAATAAATTTACATGTCATATGTTCGGATTTTCAGAATATTCTGTTTGAATAGAGGAGACCATATTTGTTCTAATCTTAAATTACTTACAATTTTTCTTTATTTTAAATTAAACTATCAACGAATGTGTTGAAATTTTCCTGGCGGCGTTAATCGCCGGGTCAAACCATTCCAAAAAGTTAGGAAAAACGACCAAATTTCACAAGAAAACTGCTTCAATAATTAAGACTACTGAACAATATGACATTGAAATTGAATTATTTGATATTTCATTTACACAGAAAATAAGGGTCTTTTTTCTGACTTTTGTCCACAAAATGAGATAAGTTCCAAATTAAAATTTTCTCTGTATATATTAAAGGCAAAATGACTAATGACCTAATTATATGCATAATAAATGAGCCCTATATAGAACAAAAATGTTGACGAACTTGTGAAAATGAATTACGGCAAAGTGTCAATGCTTAAATTCAAATTTGATGGCATTGATATCGACATTTCATTTGTTTCTATTCCTGGCCGGAAAAATTTGCCGGTTATTTTGAGTGAAGAGACAGTGCAGAAATATTTACAAAAATTTTGTTCGAATAATTCGAATAAATTTGACAAGCAAATCCGAGTTTTGTCAAGTAATTTTAGAAAATATAAAAAAAAATATTTTATTTAAATAAATTCTATATTTATTAAGGCTATTACTCAAATTTATATATGAAAAATATGTTAATCGAAGTTCATAATAATGGCGAAAACCCCACAAAAATGCTCAAAAATTTTCGTGCAATGCTTACGACGTTAAAATTATGGGCCAAAAGTATGAAATATAAAATAATCCAATCCCACAAAATCAAAATGATTTAGACAATTTCATCTATTCAAATAAATTTGGCTATTTGAACGGAATCATGCTGACGATAATGACCATCAAAATTATTTTACTTTATCCAAACGCGTCGCTTTTGTTTTTGCTGGAAAAATTTTTCATTATTTATACGAAAAGGTAAAAATTTATTATCATTATAAGGAAAATATATAATATATAAATTATATATTTA
This sequence comes from Heterodera filipjevi, assembly GCA_039877585.1. Taxonomy (NCBI): domain Eukaryota; kingdom Metazoa; phylum Nematoda; class Chromadorea; order Rhabditida; family Heteroderidae; genus Heterodera; species Heterodera filipjevi. The sequence goes on along the minus strand of JBDPZO010000005.1, from coordinate 6,094,415 downwards.
AGAGAAACAAAAATACCAATTAAACTCAAATTGACAAATGAAACGGACAAAAAACTTTTTGACGAAAAAAAAGTCGGCATGGAAGAAGTGATGCGAATTTACACGCCATCAGAGCCAGAACAAAATGCAGCGAAAAATATCACACATTCAACAGAGAGAACAATCCGGCAAAATATGGAAAAAGGTGCCAAATTATTAAAAATAAAATAGGAAAATTTAAGTTATGAAATAATTAAACAATGTTTAGAAAAAATTCTTTGTTAAGCATTGAGCCAAATTAAAAATTTTGCAAACGGAGTAATTGACTGGTCAATTTTATTAAGAAATTCAATACAATTCATAGAAATGGTAATTAAAATAATATTAATTACAAATTAAAGAACTTTTATTGAATTTCAATTTTGTTTTTTTTATCGGTTTTAGTACAAATATTTTATCGTAATAAATTGCATGTCCGAAAGCGAAATTGGGGGTGCCAAATTCTGCCAGTTTGTCGAGGGTCGAATTCGTTTGCAATTAGTCTACGACATTGACAAGAGAGGCGGCAGCGTTGAAGCACAATTGTATCCGAAAACTTACCAAGAAATCTGTGAAATATCAGAAAAAATTGCAAAAACAACGTTTAGGCAAGTTAAAAAGACTAATTAAGACTAATTAATAATAAATAAATAAATATGACTAATTGCAGGAAGAATTATTGTAAGGTTTGGCTGGTCGGCTTAAATCCATTTGCTTTTTACGAATATATCAAAAAAGAATTGGCATTTTTTGACTCGGCAATAAAAAGAGCCTATTTAAAATTCAATCCGCCGATGGGAGAAGGCAATGAAAAGGAAAAGGAAAGCCCAATAAAATGGGACAGAATTGGAGAAGAATACGAAGAATTGAAGTCCGAACTAATGTCCACCATTTTGACTGAGCCCGATTTGAACAAATTAAATGGAGAAAAAGGGGCAGGGACAAACTGATTTAGGCCATAATTGAACTCATTACTACCATAATATCTTTTTAAATAATATGTACAAAGACGGAATATTATTTGCATTTAATTAAGTTTTTAAAAGGCATTAATATAGGAATCACACCAGGGATGCGATTTTCCCCTATTTAGTGGCATTTGCCACTATTTTGGCAGGACTTTTTTCCGCCGTTTTTTTGAGTGATGTGGGATCACGTGACTCATTCTCGGGAATGAATGAGTCGATCAAAAATGTTTTTGGTGCATGAAAAGCGCATATATTGGAGTAATTAAAAACACATAAACTAAAAATAATCAGTTCAATTTTCAAGTCTAAATTTTAATTTCTGCAAATTTTATCACGTTGAGGCAAGTTTTTTTTCCACTACAATTTTTAAAATTGCCACTATTTCCACTATTTTATGGTTTTTGAATTTCAAAAAATTTCGTTACGTTTTTCAAGAGTTATAATAATTTTTTTCAGTTATTTAGCTACAATTTTTTTAAAACTTGATGAAATTTTTTGAAATTTAACAAGCGAATAGAGCAATTTAAGGGCTAGAAAAACATTTTTCCATAGAAAAATTGACAATTTAAAAAATTCGACAATTGATGAAAATAATAATTTTTTCTTTTATTACTTTTCTTTTTCTTTTCAAATTCTTTTTCCCATTTTCTTATTTTACAAAATGCCCATTTTTTTCACAAAATTTTTTTTATTAAAAAGCGAAAGGTGAAAAAGGAAAGATGAAAGCCCAAAAAAGGCGAAAGATACGAAAGACAAAAGTTTTTTCTAAAATTTTGTTCTTATGCAAAATTGTAAATTTTTTTAGAGTATCACAAGACCAGGACCGGGAAATGCTGGTTTTTTCAGGTCCCGGTCACGGTCCTCGGCCCCGTTTTTCAAAAAAAAGGCAAATCACTGTCCTCAATCTGTTAACAAATCACATTCAATTTTCAAAATTTTTCCAGGCGGCGTCTATCGGCACAGCCGGACACTCAATCCAGTTTAAACCCGGAAGATTGAGTGTGCGGCAGTGCCGAAAGGCGTCCGGGAACATTTTGGAAAATCATTTGTTAACAGATTTTGCCCAAAAAAATAAGATTTCTTTCATATTTCAAATTAAAATTCTTTTCAAATAAAACCAAAAATGATCTTTTTCCAAAAAGCGAAAGGTAAAAGGTCCAAAAAAGGCGAAAGATACGAAAGGTTGGCCCATCACTGATGATATATACCCAAATTCGAACTTCAAAATTAAAACTTTTCTTAAGTTCATTTTGTATGCTTTAATCTAAGGCATAACCTTCACCGTTTTTTATAAATTAATGTTTTTTTTCCAATAAATATTCGCCATTAAATTGCGACATCAATTCGTAAAATATGGAAAATATAAATGAAATTAATCTGTCATACATATGAATAAAAGTAAAATAATTTATAATTTTTCTTATAATATTAATTGTGCCATTTATTTTTTTTCTGAAAATATAATGAAATTTTGGCAAATAATTTTATATTTTATGTAAAATACCCTTTAGGGGTTTCTCCGAATTTACCCGGTTTCAAACCATAGTTATCCTTACTGTTCAGCGCCAAAATTTTGGGAAAGAAATCATAAAGAAATTTTTCCTCTAGTCTAAAACCGGTCACCCGATTTTCGATTAGGCCGATTGTGCTACCCCCGGGTTTTCGGTTTCGGTTTTTGGCCCAGACCCGGTTAACCGAGAACCGAAATCGGTTTATAGTCTTATTTCCAGTCTCAACTTTATTACACTTAATTTAAAAAGTTTTTAAATAATTTGTTCATTTGGAGGTTTTTTTTTTTTGTTTTTTTCCTAAATGTATAAGCAAGGCTTATTATGCTATAAAGATTAAATAAATCTCGAAAGAAATCAATTTTCGATTATAATTATTATTTCTAATAAAATATTAATTAAATTTATTATAAATTTTTCAGAACCAATTAAACAATCTTCGTATTGTAAGATGGCCCTTAAAAATTTACCGATTTTTACTACCGACCCAATTTGGGCGGAAATCGTCAAAATCGGTAATCGGTAGTTACCGATTTCTACCGTTACCGTTACCGAAAAATCGCATTTGCCGAACACTACTAATTATTACTTCTTTTTGAAGCAGAAAAATTTGCTTATTTTTATGGATATTTGGGCGTGGTGCCGAGTTGGTGCGCCGAGTGGTAGCGCCGAGTTTCGGGCAAAGTGGGGAGCCGGAGAGGGCAGGGTCACTAGTTCAGCTAGTAATCCCAGGGGTTGTCACGGACACACATTTTCGTACCACCGGCTCCCGCCCCTTTGAATTAAAAACTGATGCTTTTTACTGGTTTTCTTGCTTTTAGAATAATTTTTCGTAATGATGTTTTTTGAGCCCAAATGAGTTTTTGAAAATTTTCATCTGGGAGCCCTGGATAAAAATACCAATCCTGCTTAATTAATAAAAAGATAATAAAGTACGATTCGGACAAACAGTCAAATTTTTGTGCACCCGGAAGCGCCACGTTTTCATTAAAAACGAGTGAAAATTCCCAAATACCAATTTTCAGCCAAAAATAACAAAGTTAAATTTTACAAGTTAAATTGGGGACACCCATTCTGCAGTATTGCCATTTTTTAAAAGTAAGTGAATTTTTTGAAATTTGTCTAAACACGGAAAGATATCCGTTTAATTGGTTGCATTTAAGCAAGTTATGCCCAGTTTTTCTCAGAAAATCGGTAAAATTGGCGGATTTATAAAACGCGTATAGATGTCAGAATTTATTGCGCCAGCACGGTTCCGACTTACAGTTCGAGAGGTTCCTTTGTAATTCAAATTCCCTTTCGAAATAACTTGAATAAAATTAAAGTTCTTTTGCAAATACGTATTTTTGTGAAATATTTCAAATACATAATATTTCTCTGATGATAAATCTCTTTTTATTATTGTATTTGTATGTTTATTTGTGCTTGTTGGCTAACTTGGTGGAGTAAGGTTAGCGATTTGAAGAAATACTCGAAAACCCACAGAAAGAATCTGGAACCAATTAATTCAGTTCATCTAAATAATGGGATCAAATGGCCATCCCCATTTGTGAGTTCTTTATAACTAATAAGCAAATACATAATGAGAGGAAACTGTAATGGTTGAAAATAATTGAAAAACACAAGCATGAGAATAGTTACAGACAAAATCGGAAGTCTAACGATCTTTTTTATGGCAATTGTCTAAAAATGCACAAGTCTTATTTAATATAAAACATCTACAAACTTTTGAACTAACTTTTTGTGGCCAATTAACCAAATAATTGTGACTCATAAACAGAAGTGCCCCCTCATTTTCTTAATTGCCCGTCGTGACAGCGTCGCAATGTGCCGTGAATAATCTCAGTTTCGCTGCGATTTCCAATCGTTTTACGAGCGCTTTTCTTAACATTCTTTTCATCTCCATCAATTTGCTTTGTTCTTCTAAGTCTTGCGCATTCTTAACTCTGTTATCAATGTTGGTGTTCAATTCGTCTACCGATAAACCGTTGAATATTTTCTCAATCTCCGACTTTTCTTCGTACACTTCGTCTGGACAACATTCCCCGCCCAAAAAGGCCATAATCCCTTTGGCACTCATTCGTTTCGTGGGCACAATGTTTAGCAAATTCTAAAAAATAAAAATAAAGACATAAAAATAAAAACACAAATATTTAGAAACTGACTTCTTTCAGGTTTTTATTATGTTTTAAAATTTTTAAAAAGATACAGAATTGAAAAAATTGGCTGTTAACACCCATTATGAAATGCCGAGAAAATAAGATAAAATAGAATGCATTTAAATCTTTAAATCAGGGTTGCGATATCTGAGGATTTAGTTTCATTTGGGGTTTTTGAAAAAAATTTTTTAAAATATTTACCGTAATTAATAGGCCAACTTTTGGAAAATCTTTCCATGTTTGAAAAATACAAAACAGAATTTCTACTTTAAATTTTATGAGCCATTCCGCGGTTATTTGGACGTGAATGTATTTGGCATGTTCCTTCGTCACGACAAAACCACGATGTATTTCATTGACATGATACAATAAATTGTAAAAAGTCTAGTAATAAAATAAATGAAATTATTTTTTATGATCAAAATTAAATGCATTTTATTAGGTTTTTTTTACTGTTCAAATAATAAATAAAAGAAACCAATTAATTACCTCTTTATTTGATTCCATTTTTTCATAAATTCCATACTTTTTCTGCAAAAATAATATTTCGTAAATCATCATACCAACTGCCCAATTATCCGTTTTCGTCGAAAGCTAAAGAAAGAGTTTCAAATCATTTTATCGAGTAAAGTAATTGGCAATGTATTCAAATTTACTTTTTTGACGAAGGGTTTCTCATAAAATTCTGGCGCATTATATCGGTCGGTGCCTGTGAAAATCTTCAATTTATCGCTGACAGAATTGGCCATTTTTCCTTTTTGCTCTTTTGGCACGTCCTCCTCTAGCAAATAGGTGCCGTCGAAGTCGATCACCTTGAGAATTTTGCTTTCTTCTGGCAACTCCACATAGATCAAATTGTTCGGCTTATAGTCAAGGTGCATGGCAACTGAAATGTGCAATTTTTTTATTATAAAAAATTAGAATTTTTTAATAACATAGTTTCTGAATTTCATTTCTGTTCGCCTCTATTGCAGGGTTGCCGCGGGTCGAGAAAAAACTCGGGTCGGGTCGACCAAAAAAAAATTCGGGTCAGGTTTCGGGTTTCGGGTCGGCAAAAATACCGGGTTTCGGGTATCGGGTTTCGGGTCAAAATTTAATTCAAATAAATAAACGAAATTTTTTTTTCTTAATTTGTAACATCATATGTAAATAGGCAAATTGTGGTGCAAAAATAGCAATTTTACAAAATTTTTTGCCGATAATAGGTTACCTAAATCATTTAGAGTTATTCCAGCCGTGGAAAACATACGTTCAGAATATTACTTCATTTATCGGCTTTCTAATAAAAAAATGTCAAAAAGACGTTATTTTTTATACAATTTTTTATTTATAAATTTTATCTAATTTTCTCAAAAAGTTCTCCGGCAGCGCCTATTGGCACCGCCGGACAGCATTTGCTTTTGATTTTTTCAAAATTTGTCTTAAAAATTAGTAAATATTCATAAAAATAGCCTCAAGATACTCCAAAATTAACCATTTTTGAGCCATTTTTGTTAATAAATCTAAACCAAATTTTAAGAAATTTTCTGGCGGCACCATATTTTTCGTTACCATTTAGGGCAATTTTGGAGTCTTTTAGCTTTTTTGTTTTTTTTTTGAGATAAACTTAAAGAACCCCTAGACAATGGGTGTCCGGTGGTGCCGATAGGCGCCATCGGTGGAAATTTTGAAAATTTATGGCCTATTTGTTAACAGATTTTCCCCTAAAATGGTCAATTTTGGGTCCTTTTATTGAAAAATTCCACAAAGGATTCCAATGTCCGGCGGTGCCCCCGGAAAAATTTTTAAAAATATTAAAGAAATCGCTTCAAAAAAATGTAAAAATAGTAATATTTCTTGGAGGGTTTTTTGAAGATTTGTGCCAAGTAAGGATTTTTTAAGGCTCTGATGAGTATTTTCAAATATTTTGAAATCGAACCCGTGACTTAAACTCTTTAAAAATGTTCAAAATAAGGCGAAAATTGACCATTTTTGGTGTAAAATCTGTTAACAAATTGGCCATAAATTTTCCAAATTTCCCCAGGTGGCGCCTATCGGCACCACCAGACGCCCAGCCAATTTTCGGGTTTCGGGTCGGGTTTTCGAAAAAAGCTCGGGTCGGGTTTCGGGCCGGCAAAAAGACCGGGTTTCGGGTATCGGGTTTCGGGTTTCGGGTAACCCGCGGCAACCCTGCTCTATTGGTACCTCCGATTTTCTAAGTTTAAAAAAAACTAAAAGATTGGTAATTTGTTTAGGAAATGCTTTAAGTAGCGAATTAAAATTGAACATTCTTTGGTATCATCCCCCGATAAACCGTTAATTGGCGCTACTAAGACTTTCCAACAAATTTCATTTACGACTACAATTTTCAAAACGGAATATACAAGGATTGTTTAATTTTGTTCGTTTGAGAAAAGTTATAAACATTAAAATGACGGATTTAGAGAATGGCTTGAATTTTTTCGAAAAAAGTGTATAAAAGTCGAAAAAACGAGTCCATCGCTACCGATCTTTTGTTTTCCCTCTCTTAAAAGGTATCATTTCTCAATTGTCCCTCTCCGCTCAAATTGATCAAAATGAAAATTCATTCGGTTTTTTATGATTATTTTTGCTTGCCTTTGTGAAGCTCCCGCAGCGGGAAAGTCATTTGGCTTATCACATTGGTTAAGCAATTATCATTTGGCGAATAATCTGTTCTGTCATTGTAAATTTTTTCGCCAAATGTCTCCGTGCCAAGTTCCATGATCAGTACTCCATATTCCGTTTCGTCGTCATTGTTTTTTCCCACATCGTCTGAGAAGTAATAGGGGAATTTCGCTGCTTCGACACTTCCAACTTTCCCCTTCAACGGTTTGGCAATTGATCTTCCGCTTAAAAAAGTATAATTTAAAAAAAAATTTTGAGTTTGAAGCCTAATTTTGAATTGGTTGGCAAAATATTTGTTCATATTCTACTTTTAATATTAATTATTTCACTAGCATAAACAACATGCTATATAATGATCGTGCTGCGACATCTCGTTAAAATCTGTCATTTTATAGATTTTCTAACAAAAATTCGTCAAAATTAAGCTTTTAAAATTTATAAGCAAAAATTAACTTTTTGAAGTTTTTGTCCATATTTTTTTAAAATGAAATTTTCAGAAATTTAGCAATTTAATAGAAAAAAGCAAGCCCTATTTTTCTTCATTTGAATTTATTTTTGTAAAGAATTAATATTTTCTTTATAAAATTTTCTAAATTATTTCTGCTTATCTTAAATAAATAAGTATTAAAATTCCCAACTAGTCAATCAGTTCGATGATGTGGTGCCTTTCTCGCTGTGGCAATTTTTTCTGAATTTTATTCATCACTAAAACTGAATTTTCGAATATTCGAATCTTCTGCGGGTCATCAAGTTTGATCAGTTTGATTGCAACACATTTCTCACGATTGCCAATGTATCCGATAAAAATCTGAGTAATAAGCTGTTTTATATTTTTTATAATTGATAATTAAGATTAGGGTTGGTTCGAAAGTTGGACGGGAATTCCCGAACACTCAAGCGCTTAATATTAGGGTTGGTTCAGAAAGGGGTTGGTTCGAAAGTTGGACGGGAATTCCCGGACACTCAGGCGTAACATTAGGGTTAGTTCTTAAAGGGGACCGGAATTCCCGGACACTCAGGCGTAATATTAGGGTTAGTTCGGAAATGAGACCGGAATTCCCGGACACTCAGGCGTAATATTAGGGTTAGTTCGGAAATGAGACCGGAATTCCCGGACACTCAGGCCCCAAGTCTGTGCCCTCCCGCCGGCGCTTGTGCTAACTGTAATTTTCCAATGCCGACCAACTTTTATTATTTTAATGATTCCCCTCACTTCTCCGTTAGCACCGGCCATAAACCCATCCATTTTATCGTGTACATTATGTTCACGTTTGTTCTTCTGCGATTTGTAATTGAATATGTGTGTCATTGTTTCAATTGACTGTCCTTTGCAATGTTCGACCAAATTTTGAACAAAATTTTTTTCTTAATTTTTTTTTATGTTTGAAATTTTTTGTAATTAGTCTTACTTTGGCTAAGTTTTGCTAAAAGATCCGAAAGGCAGTGGGCACGTTCAGTCCCAAGTAAAACATCGGAAAATGCACATAAAAATATAATAATGTGTAAAAAGTAAAAAACAGGCATTTTTTCACTCTTCTAAAAAATATATATAATTTTATATTTTTATAGTGCCAAAAAATATTGAATGATCATGATGCATTGCATATGAATGGCATATTGCATATTACGTATTTTTTTACTATATACATTAATAATTAATTATCAGTATTGATTCACCATTTTAGAGATGGAAATTTTATGTAAATACTAGTGCTAGGCACCTGACCGGACTCCGGCCGTCCTTTTCCGGATCCGGGTCTGGAATCCGGGTTTTTCGGGCCTTACCGAATTTGTTAATTCCATAATTTTGTTGCCCTCTCCGCGAAGGGAATAAATTTTTTTTGTCTAATTTACATATATTTGGTATTAAATTGTAGAAGGGAATGTTAAAACTTTCAGATGGTTTAAAAATGGTAAAAAAATTCAGATCTGTTTGGCCATAAATAATTTTATGGACCATGAATAGATCAAAAAGGTTTCTCCTGCTTTCAAGTGTTGGCACTTGTAAGCATTCTAAATTCTTGCTTTACTTCTTAAAAAAGGGCTCAATAATATATTTTCACGTCACATTTTTCAATAAGAAGAACAAGTTTAAACCTAACAAAGGAGGGGCCCCCAAGTGATTGTGGAGTTTCGGGATGAAACTTGGTGGGTGGGTAGCTTGACCCCTGGTTGTTATATGGATTTTTCACCATTTTTGCTGAATGGACGTGTGGGCCGAGTTACGAGGCTTTTCCTTTTTTATTTTCCACTATAATTTTTTTTTGATGTAAAGCATTGTGAGCACCGGTGGTGTAGTGGGTTATGCCCTTTGTTTTTTTTTTCGGTCGAGAGTTCAAATCCAACTATTTTTAATTGAATTATTTTTATTACCCAAGAAATTTTTTTATCAAAAATGCATTAAAAAAACATTAAGTCGTCTGAAAATATTTTTTGCAAATAAAATATAATGTTTTGTATCAAGGGTTTATCTCTATACTCTTTCTTTTGTTGACTAACCGAAACAAGTACAAATCACACGGTTGTACAAAACCAGTGCAACCGGGTGGGATGGTTTTAATTAGAGTAGCACGGGACCGGGGCTTTTGACAAAAACCGGGACCTTTTGCCACCAAAAAGCTACATTTGGAGGATTTTTGAGATAAATTTGAATTTTTGGAGGATTTATTCGAGAAGTTTTAAGCTAAAAGGGATCCGGCAGTGTCGATAGATACCACCGGAAAATTTTTTCGAAAATAAATTATATTTAAAAGAAAATTGTTAAAAAATTGTTAATTTATCAATTATATCAGGTTGGGGGAGCACTTCCTTTTCATAATTTTTGAATTTGACCGAACTGATATTGGAAAACAATTTAAAAAAAAACTTAAATTTCCTGCATGAGAGGGATTGAACCCAAGCAAACGATTTGGAAAAGCAATACTTCTACCACCATACTGAATTATCATTGGATAGATTATTAATAAAAATATCTTTATAACGAATTTTCCTCCATAATTTTCCTTTTCTCCAATTTTTCTCAACAATTTCTTAGTCAGACCCCCATTCTTACCAGTGCATATTTGGTCCCGGTTAGTCCCGGTCCCGCCGGGACCCAATTTTCGGGACCGGGACTTTCCTTTTTTTCAAAAACGGGACCGGGACCGGGACCTGAAAAAACCGGGATTTCCCGCCCCGGTCCCGGTCCCGGTCCCGTGCTACCCTAGTTTTAATACAAATGTTTTCCGCCATTCCTTTCCCCGTTGATGACGAACATGCCTGCCCAAAATGCTAATTTGTAATAGCGAAAATGTCAGACACTATAATTTTTGGGAGAAGGGGCATAACTCGATGATGAAGACTCTAGTAGGGAAGTATGGCACAAATCGACTAACTATATTTGTACAAGAAAGAGTATAGAAATAAACCCTTGATACAAAACATTATATTTTATTTGCAAAAAATATTTTCAGACGACTTAATGTTTTTTTAATGCATTTTTGATAAAAAAATTTCTTGGGTAATAAAAATAATTCAATTAAAAATAGTTGGATTTACTGTTTTCGTTTTGAAATTTGTTTTCGTTTATTTATTTATTTGGCAAATAATACACTATCAAAAGGCAACAAAAGCAGTTTATTGATTATACATTTAATTTGTCATACTTTTATCTTGACAATTTATTTGTCTAAAACTAACACGAATAATTTATTGATAAACAAGATGACAACTCTCTCGCAGTTGTAGAAAGTTCAATCATTGAGTCCAAACTCTTTGGGTTCTTTTCGAGATTTACCCCGGTTTCCAGTCTATTTCCGGGGTTCTACTTCATTCACCTTGAAGGATTGTTCTTTTGTGTGTTCATTTTTTAAGCATCAATGTTACGTTAAGATTTGTTCCAACTGACATTGAGTTTTGGTCGATTAAACATTTTCTTCAATACTTTTGCACCTCAAAAATTGTGTGGTTTGTCAGACCCATTTTAAGTTAGGATGGCTAATTAGAACAGTTGTTGTTTATTTGTCAGAGTAATTATCGAGCCCATTATTTTTGATAAATAGAAGGATTATTTATAAAATAATTCTCAATAAATTTTTTTTCATCAATAAGCCTCCAATTAAAAAGGGATTAATGCCTCTTTCGCCAAAACCCAATGAAAAGTGTCATTATTTTTAAAAGTGTGAATTCCGAATGCACTAACTAAAATGAGAAAAATAACTTTTTTCCTGTTCAATTTGCTGTTTCTCGGCACATTTGCCCAAAATGGGACTGAGCCAAACAACAACACAAACACTGCTGGTGGCGCTGTTCGAAAATGGATTGGCGGACCAGCGCCACATGGACCGGGCAACGGCACATGGCATACCGAAGCGATTGCAATCGGCAAAAATTGCAAAATGAGTCACGGCATCGATGGGCAAATGATACCGCATTTTCCGAAATTGCCCGAAAATTCGAGTACGAGTTTAAGACACTAATGGTTGAGGGAAATAAAAATATAAAAGAAGCTTCAAACGAAGCTAAAATGCGGTTTGGTATGTTTTTGGCCATTCCATCACAAAAAAAATCACTAACAAAACTCAGGTGAGACTTACAAAGCCAAACTGATCCACCATGTTTACGACATCCATTTGCGTTGCTGTCAGAACAATGATTCGCAAGTGCAGAAGTGCTGTGAAGCGATTGAAGCGAAGGCACATGCCAAATTTGGCCAAGACAGTGCCAACGGAACGGCGGAGACGGTGGCGGGCGACGCGCAGCCGCCACGGCGCGAACACCCGCCGGCGGTTGAATTAAAACTGAACGCGGAGGGGAAGGCGGATTTTCCGGAATGGCCGGCAACGGAGTGTAACTGCGACCAATGCCCTACGGCGCCGCCCTAACTCTCACGCAATTGGGCGGGGGAGAGAAGATGCCAAGCGAATGATGAATGAACCCTAATTCAAAAGATAAAGCGTACATATAACAAACCCATTACGTTGCTTACATTGAATAAAAAGCGGTATTTATAGTGACAATTTATTTGTGATTTTACCGCGGTGTTAAGACAAACCTAATAAATGGGGGCGAATAATTAAATTAAATATAATTATATAAAGCCAAAAGAAACCTATAATTTCAAAATGTTTTTTTTTAAATTTATTATTTAAGATATAATTGTTTGGATTGAAAATTTTGAACGGCATTCAAAAAAAGGCCGAGCAATTTTAATTGATTTGGTTTTCTTTTACATAGCTTTTGCAGTGGTATATCGTTTCAGGAATTTTTTTATAAAACCTTAAAAGCCTGAATTGGTGTATGCCAAATAATGGAGTATAAACAAAAGCATATTTTTAAAATGAAATCATTATTCACTTTTCTAAACTTATACAAATAAAAAAAAAAACAAACACAGTAATATTTTATATAGAAAAGCAATTAGACAAAATTAAATAATATAATAAGTAATCGTATATCGTTTTTTGAATTGAGTGGTTAATATGCAAAATATAGATTGTCCCCATATTTCTTTGACTCAGTGATCTTCTGTTTGTTGCTTTTTCCTACAAAACTTCTTCAAATACTGAAATGAATTTTTATTTTAATATTTGTACTTTGTTATTTTTTTTTTTTGTCCAATTTTCTTTGCTTCGTTTTTCATAAAGCAAATGAATATACTTCCGCACGACCACACATCATTCATCCATGAAAAAAACCTTTGTTCGATGAATAACTAGCATTCGTATTTTTTTAATAGGTTTCAACAAACAAAAAGTTCATTTAATCAATGCAAAATTAAAGATTTTATAGGACTTCGATCCTAGGCTAAAATGTCAAATAAAAGCCAAATTTAGTTTTAATTAATCATAGCCCTTAAGCCTAGACCTAAGCTAGCCTAGTAATTTTAAGCTCACTACTAAATTAAGGTTTCTTAATGCTTTTAATTTTTTGTTTTTCATCGACAGTCGGCAATTATTTTGTTCAATCGTCAGTCACTCTTCTGCTAATGTTTACTTTTGCTGGGAGCAGAAGTGGCCCCCATCCCCATCCCCTTCACGGCGTCGGTCCATTAATTTATTTTTTAAAATATATTTAGCATTTTCTTTAATTTTAAAATTTATTTACGCCGCAATTTTTTTCCTTATGATTTTCGAGTCTTTTTTTTCTGAAATCTCATTTTCTCTGTCTGTAAATTTAATTAGCATATGGCACAATTGCACAAATTTCTTGCCTCGCTGTTTTCATTCCGCCCGCAATTGGTGTCACAATAATTTTGTTCTGCCCCCCCCCCCTCTCCACCGCGCTTCGTCGTCTTTCATTTTTCGAGGTTTACCCACCCAAACTCGGCCAATTCCTTTTCGTTAGTGTGTCATAATTGCAAATGCCTTGGCATTTGCTTCTCCCATAAGTGAGAAGTGATTCTTTCTCCATATTACTTTTATTAAACCCTTCTTTTTTCATAACTTGTAATCCAACCATTATTTTCCAAATAAAAACAAACTTTTCTGTTAAAAATTTTTCCACCCTAGGATTTTTTTCTGAATTTACCCCGATTTAAAGCCATTTCGAGTTTTTGATTCGTATGAAGGAGTTGTCTGACAATCTTTTTTAGTAAGCATCAAACGATATGTCGACATGAATTTTTTCATAATTTTTTAGCTCTCTACTAAAAAGTAAATGCCTCCTGAAAAAAGTGTCCCTATTCTAATGCAACACCCCTTTTTTGGAAAAAGCTGATAAAATCTTTTCCGGTACAATTTCGGCTTCTCATTTGTAGGATCTTAATATTTCAAAATTGTTAGGTATAGTTAAAATTTCAGCCCAATTGGTTAGAAATTATATCAGGTTGTGCGATAATTTTATTTTCATTATTTTGAATTTAAATACTTCTACCACCACACCAAAATTATATTGGTATGGACTCAAAGTCTGCTTCCTCCTCGCGGTTGAGTCTGGAAACAGAGTTATCTTTAATTTTTTTATAAGCAGACATTAACTATTGGCGCAAATGTTGTGGCACCTTTTTTTTGGCGATGTGACTTTTGTGGCGCGTAGAATGAACCAAACTATTTTTTTAGTGTCATTAAAAGCCCTAAATTAAATATGCTCTATATTATAGCAAGAAAAACCCAAAAGAATTGGTTAAGTTTTGGAAAAGTTATGATAAATAGGCAAAAATTTATTTTTTTAAATAAAGAAGAGCCTTTTAATCCTTTGCCCATTTTTCCAAAAAGAGTAAAAATCACTGAAAACCGCGGGAACAAAGAGAGTAACCGCCGTCTTCCCGGCTGAAAGAAAAGCCCCGGAAACGGGGCAAAATGGTAACTGAATATGAATGAATGAGTCGAAATTTGCACTAAATTTACCGGTTGAACGATGACGCATGACTCTTGGCAATTATTCCCAGGCAAAATAGCCCAAAAATAGAGTGGAGTGAATTAATATGAGAGGAGAGGCGGCGGAAAGACTAAAGATTGTTCATTCAATTACCAATTTTTTTTTTTTTTGAATTTTCGACCATTTTAATTAATTCATTCTCACAATATATTTAAAAACCCCGAATTATTATTTGTTCTTTTCCTTATATTTTACTTAGTTAGAAAAAATTAAATTTGGAAGTCTCAATATTTCTAATTCAAATATAATTATTTTTCATAACAAAGTTTTTTTCTTTTTTTCTCTCATTCATTTCGTTTTTTTCAAATTACCAAATTTTCAAATTAGAATTACAGAACAAATGCCATGCCTTTTTCTCTCCCCCCCCCCTCTGATTGAATTACAGAAAATAATGAATTTCAGTCGATAATGTGTCTCAATTTAATAAGTTTCCCAACTCATTTATAACTTCATTTAAAAATATATACCCGTGGGAGACAATTCATACAAAACTCACCTTATTCCCAACTCCCCAGTTCTCCGCCCTAAGCCAACCCAATGAGAAACGGTGTAATCCATCGCTGACGGACAACGGATTGTCGGGCATAATTTTAATGAAAAATAAGAACGCATGCAATGCCATAAACAAAATAATAATGCCAACAAATATATTTATTTATCTATTTGAAGAATAAGCCGATATTGCGGACTTTTGTTTGCTCATATTCCAAAGGCCACGAAAGACACCCTCCCCTCTCCTTCCATTGTCCCTCCCCCTGTCCCCCGTCCTAATTATCGCGTGAATTCTGTGGCATTTTCGTCATGTCATAACAGCATATATAGCCTCCCATTTATGCATTGTTTGTTTTGTTGATAACTTGAAAAGAAGTTTTGCTTATTTCTGGTCAATGACTATGAATAAATGCAAAAGATAACAAAATTATGTTATTATTTTTATTCCTTTTCTCGAAAATTTCGTAAGATTTTTCAATGTTTCAAACAAATTGAGCATCAATTAAATAAAACATGTGCAAATTTTAGTCCGTAAAAACTGCCAAAATGTCCCACAGATGTGTTGTGTTGTGTGTGTGTACACATTTCCTCCTTTAAATGCCTTTTCTTTCCAAAAGTTCTTTCTCCGTTTGCTCATCTGTTAAATCACCACGAAATCACTCGCTCATTAATTAATTAATTAATTTGCCTTTTTCTTTTTGAAAAGGCAAAATTTTCCAAATTTAACTCTTTCATTAATGAAAATTAATCGGATCATTTGGACGAATAAATGCTTATGCTTACGCATAGATTGGACAAAAATAAATGCACAAAAACAAAAACAGAACATTTGTCACCCAATTGTTTTGTTTTGCTTTTCCTTAGATTATTAGATAATCTGAAGACCAAAAAAAAATCGCAATTATCACACCAATTTTTTTTTGGGGGGGGGGAGTGCTTTAATCCGCTTTTCCATTTCCGTTTTGACCGATTATCTTTAATTGTTGGCTTAAAGTCTTGATTTAGACTCCACAGTTATGTGTGACTTTCGAATGCAATTGCCCAAAGACCAAAATGCGTTATTTTTGGCATTTATTTTAATTTATTTTTACTTTTTTAACAAAAACCTTTCGTATTAATTTCAAATTAAATAAATTATTATTATTAAAAAAGAATCTAATTTAGCAGTAAGATACTGTGATTCAAATAATTAGTTCAACAATGTCACTTTTGTCCACATTCTTTCGGATTTTCCTCGTTTATCGCCTTTTGGTTCAGCAAATTGTTTTGGCAAATGAAAAAATGGTGCCGTTAACAAAAGGTAAAAATAATAATTAAACAAAAAATGATAAAAATACATTTAGATTTTGTTACAATGTTAGACGATGAGCAAAGATACAATAAATATTCGACACCAACACAAGGCAAAGGTAACAAAAACACTCAAATATTGCTACGAATCTTGGTAAATTAAAAATTTCCAAATTCACTAAATTATAACTTACAATTTGGATTAAGAGACATTGTTTTTTCACTTGCTTTTTCATAAAAATTCGGATTTGTTTCGTTAAATAATATATTTTTATTGTTTTTCTCATATATTCTAAGTAATGTCGCAAATTTTATTTGTAAATTATCAAAAATCTGAATATATTAACCAATAAAGCTTCTTTTTTTTTGTGCATAAGTTGACGGCACAAAAGTAATTATTTAAAAATGAAAATAAATAAATTTATAATTTTAAATAATTGTCAGGAATTGCAACAAATGTTTCAATGTCCATGTTTATTGAGGGCATTTCAAGTTTCAGTGCTCAAACCATGGATTATCATTTGGACATGTACATGTACCAGGTATAAGTACTATTAAAAATTAAAAATAATAATTAATTAAGAGCTTCGTTTTAAAAGCCAAAAATAGCAACAACAAAAAAATTGCAGGAATGGAAAGACGAACGATTAACGCACAACGGGACGGGCCCAATGCTAATCCGGGACAAGGAGGTGTTCAAGGTGGTACAGACAGCTGCTGGATAATATGGTTTTCATTCAAAATTGGTTTAGAAACTTTGGCATCCCGACATTTATTTTGCAAATGCCAAACAAGCATCATTCCAAGAGATAACGGAGGACAACTTCATGATTTGGATTTATCCCAACGGAAGGTCGAGGCCAATTCAAATTTTGAATTAAAAAACAAAAAATGCCATTTGTAGAGTTTGGTACGATTGTCGCATATCGTTGGTGGCAATTTGCATGATGGATTTGTGGAAATACCCACTTGATTCACAAATTTGTGAGCTGAGAATATTAAGCTGTGCGATTTTTATTTTTTTATTTTCTCTTAAACAATATTTTACTATTTATTAAAAATAATTAAAATTTATTATTTTATTTTAGATGCTTATCCAGAAACGCATTTGCGTCTTCGATGGTCAACACGGATTAATCCTCCAATTGACAGGAATATGGACATTAAAATGCCTGGTAATCATTTTCATCTCAAAATTAATTTAAAAATTACTAAGATATGAATTTGGTTCGAATTGACACTGGAGAATGCAATGGGACATATGTGGAGGGTAAATATAACAAATATGGAAAAAATAAGAAATTTTTAAAGGAATTTGGAGTTGTATGACAGCAGTATTTTACGGTAATTTATTGAATAATTTTTTAGATAATTTTTTTTAATAACATTTAATTTAATTGTAAAATAATGTTAACTAATTAAATATATCATATTAATACATAATGCCCATCGGTTTGAGTTGAGCGTGCCATGCTCCACCACATTATTCAAACCTATCTGCCTACCACATTGATTGTCATTATATCATGGTAACAAAGGCATTGACAATTGAATTGAAAGCCGAAAAAATGTCCCATTTTTAGGTTCAATTTTTGGTTGGACATCGATTCCGCACCGGCACGCGTTTCCCTGTCCATCACAACGCTTCTCACAATTGCCACTCAAGTTCATTTATGAAATAAAACCAACAAAATTTCAATATTTTTTTCCTTTTCAGGCAAACGCAGTGAAATTGGCATTGCCTGAGGTGTCCTACATGAAAGCGATTGATTCCTGGATGAATATGTGCATGGCATTTGTGTTTGGTAAAAAACAACTAAATAATAAATTCATAATAATTTATAGGATCTTTTTTTTTGGTTTTATTAATTTTTGTTTATTCTTCGATATTTGTAAAACACGAAGACAATTGCGGATTAAAAATGCATATTTCGGCATTCTATTCAATTAAACCTATTTATAAAGTTTGAGCCGAATACCTATTTTAGAAAACTTCCTGTCTATTTAGACGCCTAAGTCGAAATTTTTGTCTAAAATCAATTAGGATATTTAAAGCAATGATTTTTTGGTTCAGCTGTCATGGTCGAATACACAATTGCGCATTTTGCCAAGAATCAGGAGCATCTGTTCCAAATGGTCCATCAGAATGTGCCGCCTTCGCTTGTGGTCGACTCGGACACTTACAACTCTTTGTTCAGTGCCGCCGGTGCTGCTTCCACGCCCAATTCGAACGATCCCTCCGCCGATGAGGCGACGGCAGCGGCGGTACGGCACGAATTTGAGCAGTTTCTTTCCTCGCAGCAATTGCACAGGTGGTCCCAGAATTCAATTTCGAGGCCCTG
Organism: Heterodera filipjevi; assembly: GCA_039877585.1. NCBI lineage: Eukaryota > Metazoa > Nematoda > Chromadorea > Rhabditida > Heteroderidae > Heterodera > Heterodera filipjevi. Next base: position 6,075,657 of record JBDPZO010000005.1, on the reverse strand, counting down.
TTCTTTTGGCAATTTTAGCTTTGTAGGCCACCAAGAACACATACCGGGTTCCGGAATCTATTTGGGGCCAGAAATTTTGGTTGGACGTATAGGTTGAAGAGGCCAGGATTTATATTTCAATAGACCAGGGTTTCCGGTTTTATAACCGATCCTACTCCGGTATTACCTCTACAGTAAGCTCGAATAATTACGACCCAAACAAACAATTGCAATATATTTTTCCCAGTGAAAAAAAACTCCCAGAAAAAAAGAATAATTTAATTTTTGAATAAATAAAACCTTACTTTCAATCACTAAGTGCATTAACTTCTTTTTTATTATTACAAAAAAAGTTTTGTTATCTTAATTCTTATATTAAGGCATTGGCGAAAAAAGGTGTGCGGAGAGTTGGCAAATGGGCGGATAAATATGAGAGGGAGCTTTCGGCACAATAATAATAGTAATGGCACGACGAAGAGGGCAGTGCGTTGTTCACTGAGTTCGCGGAGTTACAAAAATGTGAGGCAAACGGAGGACAAATATTTGAAAAAGGGCGAAAAAGGTGAGGAAAATGAAAAAGGAACAAAAATTAAATTAAAATTTGCTTAAGAAGAATCTGATATCAGTTTGCCGACAATGGATGAAGAGCAAAAACAGCGAAAAACAAGCAGAAACCATTTGAGTGCCGACTTTTTTGGCATGGACGAAGCACGGCACAGACAATTTTCAAGGCAGAAAAAATAACTTAGGAAATTCTGTAATAATCAAGTAAAAAGAATTTATTTTTTGTCCGATAGCTATTGGTTAGCTCTATTAGCTTACCAGATTTCAAAAAGTTTGATAGAGATTTAAGAAAGTGTAGCCATAAAAAGTGAAAAAAACTCATTTTTATTGTCATAAAAATATATTTTTTGAAATTTGGCTAGCTTATTGAGCTAACCAATAGCTTTGGTTGCGTTTGCGCAAAGTAGAGTTTTGTCGAAAAGTCTGTAAAATGGCGAAATTTATGAAACGCTCAAGGTGGCGGGCGGTTTTATGAAACGACATATCACCATCCAAAACAAACAAATAAAAAAGGGTAACCAAAGAGATTTTAATTTTTTCATTAAAATTTTTCATTTTCTCTTACCACGGAAAATCTTTTGCATATATTTCTATTTTTGCAAAAATTGTCAAGAAAAAAACAATAAATATAAAAAATTAAATATTTTTAGTCCAAGTAATAAATTTGAAATTTATTAATAGCTTAGACACCTAACCGTATAAAAAATTTTCGGAGCTAAATAATTTGAGAGAAGAGACTACTTTTGAAATGTAATTTAGCATCTTTGAAGAAAAATTATTAGTTTTATTTTTGCACATTTTTTAATACATAATATTAATTTAGTTTGAAAATTTTTAGCGCATTTTACGTAGATATTTCAGTTTTTTTTTTGCACAGAAAAATTCCAGCCTATTAATTGGGCGGGCGTTCTGTCGAGGGGACAACCGCTGCCAGACAATGAAGTTATTAAGAAAATTGAAAATAAAAAAAAATTCAAAAAATTATTTCAATTATAAGACCTACCCCCTTCCTCTCTCTGTTACTATTTCTGTTTTTTTCTCCTTTTTTGAGTGGTGATGGGATGAATCTGATTTATAGAATTTTCTTATAGGTCATTACCCGGTGGGCCATTCCATTACTGCGAAGAACAAATTCCTGCCCGTGCCGTTCTAAGAAAAAACTCGTTTCGCGATTCGGCACGGTTGATCAGAAACCAAGTCAGATCGCGAAAGCACATTCATAAATTTTCATAAAAAACTTAACAGGTCAATAAGCAGGCCTTGCTGATCAAACGAACGTTGGCCCAGCTGAAGGGACGCGAAATGGCCAACAAAATTGATCAGAAATCACGAGTGCTGTTCCCGCTAGCATTTGTTGTGATGAACATTTGCTATTGGTCATACTATTTGATTTTGAATTAAACCTATTCTATTGAATTTGTACAGAATATCGAATTTACTTATTATTCTTCAAAGTTTAAATTTCGCGAAAAAATTTTTTCGTAATAATTTTAAGTTTGAACTATACAATCTAGGTATCATATCCGAGAGCCTTTTATGAACTTGATAAATTTCAAAAATTCATTTTGTTTTAAAAACTTGTCGCCAAAATCAATTAATTTTTATTTTTTTAATTTAAATTTTCTTTTTTTAATTAGCTTTTTTATTTTAAAATTAAACAGTACAATTTGTATTGAAATTTATAGGCTAATAGAGCAAATCACTATCGAATTTGGTTGCTTTTGAGACATGCTATGATTGGCTTTTTTTATAATTATCAATCGCTTTTTTATTATTAATTTATTTGTTCAAAAAACTCAAAATTTTGAAAAATTATTTAAATATTAATTTATTTTATTATAAAAATAATTTTTTTCTTAAACTGCGTTAAATATATTATAATATTTTATTTAAAACTTTTTATTTTTTATTTTGATTCAACGCTTTCCGATGAAGCTACATACATTTTTCTATTTCCTTTGAGATCGAGTCGAGCCGATATTTGGTCAAGATTCTCTGTTTAGGGTCGAGTTTTATCTTTTTGTTTTGGTCGAACCGACCTCATGTCGAAGCGACATTTTGTCGGGCCATAGTAGCCTTTTTTTTAATTATTCATATATTTAAAAATAATGAATTTTTAATCAAGAAAAAATTAATTGAAAAAATTAACTTATTTTATATTACAATATTTTCTTATCTTAAACTGTGCCTTCAGGTGGCGTGTCATTCACCTCGCCTTTTGTCAGTCCAACATCGGCAACAAAAATGAATCAGTTCGCCAGGGACATGAAAAATTTGAATTTCAACAATTTTCACTAATTTTTTTAAGAAAATAAAAGGCACAAAGGTTTTTCTGGGCTAGTACAGATAGAAAAAATCGAGAAAACTTTGAAAAGAAATTAGAATTGTCCTAGTACAACATGATTGCATAGCAAAATGTCGCGCTGTATTGATAACTGAGGCATATCCATCTAGTAAAAATGTTCTTGTCCAGCCATTGTCGTCTTGCCGCGACGGTCTGGTCAGTTCGGCGCTCACGATTCGGCGCCAAGCCAAAAATAGGAAGAATCGTACCGAAATTTTTTTTTAATGTTGAAAAACTAACCCCATAGTTTTTTTGGAAACTTAACCCCCTCAAATTTTTTAAAAACCTAAGCCCCTAGTTTATTTGAAAAAAGAAATAGAAATTTTTAAAACAAGGCCTAGGTTTTTCCAACAAATTTTGTGGGGGTTAAGTTTTCAAAAAAAAACTCGGGGATTAGGTTTTCAAAAAAAATTAGGGTTCGATTTAAAAAAAAAGGATTGTTTTCAAAAAACTAGGGGGTTAGGTTTTCAAAAAAAAATTGGTACGATTCTTCCTATTTTTGGCTTGGTGCCGAATCATGTGGCCGAATTGAACTGGCGCCGAGCTTTGAATTAAGAATCAAACTAATGGGTCTTGGTGTTAGTCTAGTCAATTCCCACGTGTCATGGCCAGCAATTGGGGTCAGATTCAGTCTTAAACTTCGAGATTTGGTTCCCTGCTGTTGTTCGGCCACAGGACTATGTGCTTGTTGAGCTGGAGTTGGCCGCCATTTTTTCCCCGTTGAATTGGTTCTGTTACGTCTTCGACTCCGCGTCCACCGCACTCTTCAAAAGCCGCGTCCGCGCGTTGGCCAACTGTCTTCCGAATGTTATCGTGGCCAATGAGCGCCCAATGGACAGCGGTGTTTCATTTCTCGAACCTGTCTATATTCACAGAACCATGACACGGCTATCAAAACGCGTGTTCAAGTGGCACAAATTTTTATGGTTGGACGGGAGCAACGATCTGACAAAAGAACAAGCACCGGCGGGGAAGGGCGTCATCACAAAATCGAGGGCATGGATTGGAGCTTTACGACATTGAATTTGTTCAAAAATGGTGTTAAACATTTAAAAAAAACTACGAATTCTTTGAAATGGAAATTGAAATTAATAAAAAGAAATTTTATATAAATAAAAATATAATTCATTAAATTTAAATGTCACCATTTCATTTTTCATGGTTCTATTTTTAGGTGGCCAATCATTTGGGCAGTGAATGAAAATGAAAAAAAATCATAGAAAATAAAAAATGGAGCATAAAATTTCAAGAGTTAGTTTTCTGAAAGTCTAAGCCTAATTTTTTTCTGAAAAACTAACCTAATTTTTCTTAGTTTTTTTTAGATAAAATCAATAGAAAAAACTTCAAACTACTAAGGTGTTGATTTCGGAAAAAAACATGGTTAGGCTTTCAGAAAATGAAAATCAGAGTTAATTAATCGAAATGAGAATATTCATGAAAAGTTCTTCTATTATTAGATCTGCTGGTTTTATAAGATTGTTTTGCAAATGCGTCTTTAATGCAGCAATGATGATGAATTGCGGCATCTTCAATGATCACGACACAATTAATTTATTAATCGCGGATCATTGCGCAAATGATCATTATTTGATAACGAACTTTTCATTAAGTCCCCTCCCCCTGGGAGCTCTCAATGGATTTAAAGGCTCGTTTTAAATTTCTCGTTACGATCGCACGACCATTGATGGTGATAAATTGGCGATTCGCCTTAAAAGAAGTGCTTTACCATCAAAATTTCCAATATTTAAATTCACTTTAAAATGATAATTAATTTTTAAATGAATATATACCTAAAAGTTTCAAACTAATTTTAAATGATAATGGCTATAAAATTTTTCTTCTCATCGCAATGATAATTCTTTACCAATTGTCTTTTTGTTGTTTTATAATATTATGGAAACCAATGACAAAACCCTATTTTTCTCTTCTTATAATTTTCCGAATTAACTTAAGATATATTCTATTTTAACTTTTTTAATACAATCTTTATTTATTATTGTCACTTGAACAATAAAAGTCAGCCACGGCTGTTTTTCATTTATTAAATATTTTGGGTCCATCAAATATTTTTTCTTTAAAATTTTTCTTGGTTCTATCGAAAGTATTTTTTCTTATAAATGCATATGTAGGTTGTTGACAAAATTGAAGCTAATATTAGTACTAAAATTATTTATATTTAAAGCAATGCATATTATTAGTAGGACAGTGACTTTTAGTGAAGAAAAATCTTAAAATGGTTAATTAAATAATTGTGAAAAAATGCGAAAATGATTAAAAATATGTTAAAAAGTCCAAAATAATGATAATGACTTATTTCTAGTCATACCTTAATTATTCATCAGTGATTAGCATGAATTTTCTTTTATTTTTTATTTATTTTTTCTAGAAAATCATTGCCTACCTTTTCTTCGGTTTTTGGTCATTATTTTGAAAACTTAAAACGCAAAATGAAATTGGCATTGTTCTTCAGCGGCATATTCACTATAATTACACTCATGCAATTGTTTTTTGTGGTGAGGCAATTTTTTAATCAAATGAGAAATAGTACGAAATTTTACGGAAACCTCTTGACAAACAATAAACTTACCTATTTCTAAATGTGAACTTTTAATAAAATTTTTCAAATTCACTAAATTTTCTTCGATAATAGATTTAACAAATCACCGACTTTTTAATCAATAAATTTGTTTATTCAAATATAATTTATCTTTTTTAAGGGCTTTTCCCAAGCGGCCGTTACTTGTGAACTTGATGGAAATTGTAAAGAAAGTGAGAAGAATGGAGAAGGCACTGTGTGCGATAAGTGTAAAAGTTGTGTGTACAAAAACTGCTGCAACAAAATTTACACCAGCCAATATCCGGAATGCAAAATCCCGGGATGGCGAGCGGGCATTTACCAGGGCACGGTTCCGGTTGACATCGGGGCGCCAAAGAAACGTGACGTTGGTAGGACCACCAATCAATAAAATATAATTATCGTTTTTGTTTTTTGGTACCTCAATTTACTGATTTATTTTTATCGTCAAAAAGAAAAAAGGTACACAAAAGGGAAGAATCCGCTTACATTGTGGGCACAAACAAATAATTATTCTGCACAAGTTACGGATAACACAAAGAAAATTGAAATAAGACCGCCAAAAAAAAAATAATGTGAGATCAATGCAGTATAAATATACCAAATCACTTATGTAAAGACAATTGTTATAATGTGATTTTAGTTTTCCCGGGCCTATTTACTCTCAAGAATTTTTGAGTTGCTTTGATTTTATTTAAGTTCTTTATCAATTTGATTCCACAATTTTGTTGCCCTTCCTTCGAAGGGAATAAATTTGGTACCTAATTTATTTTAGTATAAGTCTGTAAAAAGGGATATTTAACGTTCCTAAGGTTTAAAAATGGTAAAAGGATTAAAACCGGTTCTGACCGAAATTCTATTCAATTTTCTCGTTTTAAAATCTTCAAATTTATTTTTCAGCCCTTAGAAAATATTTATAATCAAAAAAAAAAAGGTCGCAAACCTACAATTTCTTTTTCCATTTTCAGCCTTAGGCATTTTTCTATAATTATTTGAAAATGGCATTCTCTGTCTTTCTTTTTATTTTATTTTTTAAATTTAGGGTGCCATCCTGACAGTAACCCATGCGTTGGTGAAGGCTATGAATGCTCTGGTTACAGCGAAGGTGCTCATAGCGGATTTTGTTTTCGAAAGCCACAAGGAGAAGGTGGTGACGAACTGTTCGCTTTGTTCATTGCAACCGCAGGGCTTGTCTTACTGGGACCGTAATTTGACCATCACAACAAATACTGTATTCAATGAGCAGAGAGAATACTGTAATTTGTCTAAGGAGTAAATGATTGTAATCTTATCCTTACTTTTTATGCTTGTGAGAATGCCTTTTGAACAAAAAAAATGATAAATCAAAAACTCGTGGTCAATGATAAAATTCGCATTTTAAAGCTACTCAAAATATTTTCTAAAAAATTCATGAAAGACCAAAGCCAAAGTAATTTCAACAGTTGCTTAAATAAAAATGAAACAAAAAATGAGTAGCAAAAATGGAAATTAAAATCATGTGCCTAGGTGCTTTTATTTCCTTTTTGCAGATTTGGAAATTTGACGGATAAATAAGGAATTATAGGATAGTTTTTAATGGCTCCATTAGCCATCGAATTTCAAAAATATAATAAGCAATAAAGAAAGTAGTGACGAAAAAGTGCAAAAAATTAGTGCTAGTCTGCGTTAGTTAAATTCCGCCACCCTGCGCGTTAGTTAAATACGCATTTTTACAGAATTACCGACCGACTAAAATTTGTCATAACTTTGCTCAAAACCAATTAAATAAAGCAATCCTGGGTTCATTCGATACCTATTAAATGGCTCTATTTGCTTGGTAAATTACAAAAAATTTCATTGAATTATAAAGAACTTATGTGCATAAAATTGACATAACTTCTTTAAATTCTATGAAATTTTTTGAAATTTAGCAAGCTAGTAGAGTAGAGCCAATCCATAGCTACGAATGATATAAAGATTGTTTGATTTAATTGTTATGAGCAAAGTTATGACAAGATTTACTCGAAAATTCTGTAAAAATGGCGCATTTAACTAACGCGTCAGCACGCAAAAAATTGGCATAACTCTTTAATCAAATCAATTTTTTGTAATTGGGAGAGCCAAAAGCTATCGGATGATACCAAGATTCTTTAATTTAGTTGTTTTTGAGCAAAGTTATGACCAGTTTTTCTTAAAAAATCGATAAAAATGCGGATTTATAAAAAACTGTATAGGGCAAAGAATTTGAGCTTTTTATTTTGGTGCTAAAGAATTTCATAGTCTTAAAATTTATGGCAAAAAATGGAATAAATTGCCATATGAGCCAATGAAGAACTATCGTAAGAGACGAAGATTTTTTAATTGGGCTGCTTCTGAGAAAAGTTATGCCTATATTTGTCTAAAATTCAGTAAAAATGGCCATAGTGGCGCATTGAACTAACTAACAGGGTGGCGCCATTTAACTAATGCCTCAACACGATTTATTTTTTAGTTTATTTGACCCTTTGCAAATTAGCAACCCAAAGTTTTATTGTTTTGCTAAGGCTAATTAAGAAATTTATGCATATAAAGAAATTTATACGATATTATTTCCCTGAAGGCGCTTTATTATTCAGGGGGCCTAATGTTAAAAAAAATACGGTAAATAAAAACAGGTTTTTTTAATTATTTGAATGCAATTAAACCAAAAAATTTAAATTAATTTGAAAATAAATAAACTGGTCAAAATTTCTGTTAAAATCATTTGGTTGTGATCCGTTGGAGGGTGGGGAATTTCTAAGAGCTGAAGGATACAGTGTACTGAAAATCTGATTGGCCCATCCCTGTTGCAAACTCAACAAATTTATGTGAATAAAAAATAAACGCGAATTGTATAGAAAAACAACAGTAATCCTGAAAATAAAATAAATCTGAAAATGATGTTGCATCATTTTATTTTGGCAAATTTTTTATTATGTCCAATTTGCTTTTCCATTTCCGAATTGTCTCCGAACAGACCCCTAACTCTTTTCGTATTTTCTGTTCAAATTGGATCTTTTGTTCTTTTGTTTTCTTTCCTTTTTCCAAATATTTTTCTTTTATTGCATCATATTTGCTGATGATTTTCATTTTTGCACCAATATCTTTAACTATACAGTATCCCGTGATAAGTCCAAATTCCTTCTTCCATTTTCGAATTAGGTTATGACTAATCCCAATTTTCTGTGTTAAATCAGCTTCAAATTTGTGCCATTCCTTTCGTGAATGTTTTCCCTCTGCCTTAAACTCGTTCTTTAATTTTAAATATTTTTCTATAACTTTTATTTTTTCATTGTTATTTATTTTTTTCTTTCCAAATTCTTTTTTCCATTTCCATATTTTATAATAACTTATGCCCAATTTCTTTGCAATTTTTGCATAAATTTTATGTCGTTCTTTGTGAGAATATTCTCCTCTTTCTTTATATTCCTTTTTCATTTGGTCAAATCTCTCAATCATTTCTCTTTTTTCTTTCTCTTCGTCCAATTTTCCTCCATTTCCAATATTTTCTTCCATTTGATCACTCTTTTGTGATGAATTGTCCTCCTCTTCCTCTCCCATTTCTTCACCATTCCAACTTTCGTCAAATATTTCATTGAATTGATTTTCCAATATTTCTTTTGCTATTTGGGTATTTTGTCCATCAATTAGTGCATTTCCTTTTTCCCACTTCTTTCCAAATATTTCAGCAAATGTTTTTTGCGATTGTTTGAGTTTTGTTGAATGCAAATTTTTCAAAAAACTTGTTGCAATAAAAACAAAAATATGATAAAATTTCATTTTCTAAAAAATTCAAATAAGAAATTTATTAAGTAATGCTTAAATATTTTTCAGAAAATAATTTCTTTTAAAAAGCAAGAATTAATTAAAATCAAAACTTGATTTCTTTCAAGTTTTATTTAATCTTTATAGTAGGTAGACAATAATCGTTTAAAACCGGTTCCCCCGGTTTTCGGTTAGGCCGGTTTTGCTACCCCGGTTCTCTGTTTCGGTTTTGGGCCAATACACAGTTAACCGAAAAGCGAAACCGGTACCGGGTTTCGGCTATCGGGATTCGGGTCAATCAAAAAAATAAGAAATTTTTTTTAGACTTTTTTTATTATTTTAAAAAAAAAAAAGACAAAAAACTGGTCAATTTTGGAATTACTGAATTTTCTAGAGGAAAACTGTCAAAAAACTGGCTATTTTTACATCTTTGGGATCACTTTTCTTAATTTTCCGAAATGATTTTGGAAAAAAATTTTTTAAAAAAAGTCACCCGCGGTGCGAGGGATTCGAACCCAAGCAAAATGTAGGAGAATAAACAGCGCTTCTACCACCACACCAAATAACAACGAACGAATTTAGAAAAGATCTCAAACATGCTATTTACAAGATTTATTAAAATAAAAGTGTGGTTTTAATCTTTAAAAAAAGCTCGAAGGAAAATTTTTTAAATAAAATATTATATTTCTGTTCTTTTTTTATCTTTAAAACTTATTACCAGCTAAATATTGGACGGCATTCAAGAAAATGCCGAGCTAATCCGCCAACTGAGCGTTTCTTAAATCCGCTATTTTGATAGAAAGAATGATGAGATTAAATATTTTTTCAAAAGTTTTTAAATGCCAAAACCTTACAAATTTTAAATGTTAATTAATTAATCATTGTTATTCACCTTAATCAATCTATTTAAATGAGTTCAACCACGATGTCGGACAAAAACCCAATTTTACTTAACTTTTCATTTCTTTGAGCATAAATTTTTTAAAACGCTATGGAATCGCCATATATAATAAAATGCGAGTCACTGACCGGACTAAAATCATGAGGCAGAAGAAAATAATTTTGGCATTTTTCTTACGAAACAGGCCACAATTGGAAAATTTTCATTTTTATGTTAATAGCAACAGTTAAATAGAAAATGTATTTTTTTCTAGCCTTAATTTGGTCGCACAAATATTTTTAAATAAATTATTTCGAAAATAATTACAAAATTTTAAATTGCATTTTATTTTATTTTTTTTTATAGTGAATGCTCAAAAAATTTTATTGTAATAATTGGCTAGAAAAAAAGAAATTTTGGATGAATTATTCTTAAGAAAAATATAAATCTTTTACCTTATTGATTTTTTATCTATTTTCATATTTTAAAGATATGCCATTGCAAAAAATGACGTAAATTGGAAAAGAAATTTTTTTTTTAATATTTTCTAATAGCGGAACAGAGCAGGCAAAATTTAGTTTTGAAAAGAAAAAGAATCGAGTTAACACCCTTTCAGCACAAAACATAATTCCAGTTCGTTTCGGCATCAGGTACAATTGGAAGAACGCAAAAAAGTCGAATGAATTTTTTTTCATCGCCTCAGCCAAAAAGCGAATGAGCGTTCAAAAAAGGGTGGGAGCCCTTTTCGTATGTGCGTATTTAAGCCGTCAATATCAATTTTCAAGTTGTACTTTTTTGCTTAACAATTACGCGTGATCAGGTTGTCCTTTTAGGTACGTGACCGGTTTTTGCCCGGTTTTTGTAATTGCCCTGTTTTTTTGCCCGGTTTGGGGGTCCGTGCCCGGTTTTTGCTAAGTTTCCTGTGCTTCAATCATTTTATTTAACTTTTAACAATAATTTCGCCAAAATTGTCCCAAATTTCTTCGTCAAATTTTCGATGATGAACAGTTACTTTCTTTCAATGCCAAATTTGCTCAAACAGGTGAAAAGTGGTGATAAATATGCCGTTTAAATGTTTTTACGTTGGTTTAAATTGAACTATTGGCTAAAAAAAAATGCCCGGTTTTTCAAAAATTTTGCCAGGTTTTTGCTCGGTTTTTTACTCACTCGCCTGGTTTTTGGGTTTTGCCAAGGACACCCCTGTTCTGCTAGGTCGTTTGATATTCCCCACTATGGGCGTTTGTTAAATCCGCATTTTCTACTGATTTTCCGAACATAAATCGTAATAACATATCAAAAACAACCAAATTAACTAACTTAGTATTGTCCGATAGCTATTTGTTAGCTCTAATAATCATCCAAATTCTAGAAAATTTGATTAAGGTTTTAAGAAAAATATGTACAAAAAATTTATTTTCACTTTGACGGCCATAGCTTTCTTAAAACTTTATCAGATTTTTGAAATTTGAAAGGTTAATGAGCTGAGCTAACCAATAGCTATCGGAAGATACCAAGATTGTTTAATTTCGTTCTTTTTGAGCAAAGTTATGACGAATTATATTCGGAAAATCAGTAGAAACTTTCGATTGATTCTAATTTCGCTTAATTTGGTTGGCTACAAAAAATTTATAACGTTTTCTTACTTTTCTCGCACGAAAATGGCCTAGTCCATTTACAAAAGCCTAAACATATTTTTTCGTTTGAATAACAGCATAGTTTTGTTTGTCAAATTGGGTCCCATCAAATATTAAAATAAAAAAGCACTTAATATTAAAGAAAGTTTTAAAGACCGCAAAATAATCTAAGGGTGGGCGTCGTTTTCGTGACATACATGTTTTAGACCGTGCTGGGTCGTTTCATAAAAACCGCCACTTTGGGCGTTTTATAAATTCCGCCATTTTACCGATTTTTCGACAAAAACTCTTCATAACCTTGCTCAGATGCAACTAAATTACACAATCTTGGTATGGTCCAATAGCTATTAGATAGCTCTATTAGCCATCCAAATTTCAAAAACTTTGTTTAAGTTTGGAGAAAAACATACTTTTTATGGCACAACTTTCTTAAATCTCAATCAAATTTTTTTTAATTTGGTAGGCTAATATAGCTAACTAATAGCTACCGGACCACACGAAGATTGTTAAATTTGGTTGCGTTTGAGCAAAGATATGTCTGTAAAATTTGCGGATTTATGGAACGACCATGATTGCGGTTTTTATGAAACGACCTAGCACCGTTTTAGACGTCAAAACTTTTTTTCTTAGTACAAACTTCAGGGAACACAATGTTCGACGCTCACATTTCGGCGCCGGGCATGTTTCGGCGCCAGACAAAAAATAGAAGAAAACCCATAGATTTTTAAAACATAACCTTAATTTCTTTTTTGAAATCGAAAACCGAATCCAAAAATTTTTTTGAAATCGAAAACCAAACCCAAAATTTTTTTTGAAAAGCTGGCTAATTTTAGTTTTTAAAAAAACATAGGGAGTAGGTTTTCAAAAAACGAGGGTGAGGATTTAAAAAAAAAACGAAAGCTTGGGTTTTTACCAATTTTGGGTTGGCGCCGAAACGTGCTCGGCGCCAAAATGTAAGCGCCGAAACGACCCTGGCGCCGAATCGTGGGCGCCGAAACAACAGCGACCCTAAACTTTATGTCATTCGAAATCTTTTTACGGAATCTATTAGTGAAAGAAAAATCAAAAAATGGCTAATCTTAGAAAAAAATTATTGAAATTTCTTTTTTTTTTTAATAATGAAATCTTGAAAGTTTGTTTTTCTTTTCATTGATTTTTACAATTTTTGTTTTTTTTTCCATTTCCGAATTGTAACAAAATAAAGGTATAATAAATATAATTTATAGTTTCTATTTCTTTCCATATTTATTGAAATGTTTTTGTTTAAATATTTTTCTTCTGCTTGGGGTTCAAAATATGAAGAAAACAAAAAATTAAGGCAAATTTGTCAAGTTAAATTCAAAATTTTTTCCGGCGGCGCCTAAAAAGCAGCTTCAAAAATGCAATTTCTTTCAAAATTTCTCTCCTATTCTCTCAAATGATTTTTTGTTGGTTCGCAACATCACTCCTTTTACGCCCTAATTCAACTTGAACAGACAGACAAAAACAAACATTCGCCAATTATTTGAAGGAACTCTGCTCGGATAAATGTTAATTTGAATGCATTATTTATAAAACATGTGATAATTAAATCAGTATTTTCCTTTAAAAAATATTATTCCATTAAAATCTTTTTTTTCTAGGAAATGTGTGCTCATTGCTAAACAAATTACATTTTTTGTGGCTTTGCACTAATTTTGGCATATGATCAAATTGCTTTTTTCATATTAAATTTTAGAAATTTCAACATCGCTATCTTTTTTATTATGGATATTTATAATGGTATAGAAATTTGGCCCAGAATTTTTCGCACGGCTCGATACCCGAACCTATATTCTTTCTCGACCTGACACCCGACCAAATTTTCTGATTTACCGAATCAATACATTCCCGAAGAATTATTCTCAGCCAAAACATTCGGCTGCACCATATTTCTCACTAAAGAAATGGATGGTATCACCTTGAAAGTGTTGTCTGAAAAAATGCAATAATTCCACGCGGAAGATGACCCGTGAAGAGGGAGGAAAATGAGGCACTTCAAGAAACGGGAAAAGATTATTATGGGAACAATGAGAACGGTTAACAGAAAACGCATTCACCTTCGGTTGTCCTCCCAAAATAAACTTAGCTATACTTACATAAGGCTGAAAACTTTTGAAAATTTATCCAAATATTTTTTTAATTAGGTAAAATTTTTATGTAAGAGAGAAAAACATCGAATACTTTTTTAAATAGATTTACTCACATTTCTTCGGTCAAAATGGCATGGCATTTGCACTTTTCCGTTCCTCCCATAAAGCTGCTTGCGCTTAATCCTGCCCACAGCAGAAGGGGGTGCCGACAAACACATGATCCCGCATAGAATTAGCATTCATTTTGCATGGATTATGCCCAAGCTTAAAATGTTGACCCCCCACCCCCACAACAAACCACACAGGTGGAAAACAATATGTGAAATGGTCGCTCATTTGAGTGTTGATGAGCAAAAATCTGGGTTTTTAAGCTTTTTTTAGAATATGTAGTCTTTTTTATTTCCTTACATTTTGAAGAAAACTAATGAAAAATTAATATTTAAGAAAAAATTTAATGAAATTAAATTTCACTCTGCTTTCTTCAATTTCGTCAATCCAATTTATTATTTGTTTAATTGGTAATTATTTTGAAAAGATTTAGTACTTAAATTAGTGAAATTTAGGTATGGAAAAATTCGAAAAAGTTCGTGTAAGTGAGAAGAATTTTGCAATGGTAAAAAATTTGCATGGCAATTGGTATTCCGCAGGTCTAAAGGCTATAATTGGCAAATTGGGCAGCGATTTGTACAAAAAGTTAGGAAAAGGTATTTTATTTAGTTTAAACTAAAAAAGTTTAATTAAAAATAAATAAAACCGCCTCCTTTTTTCATTTTATGGCATTCAGAAGAACAAAAAGATTTGGAAAAATGTTTGGATAGCATTGAGGACAAACGTGATTTGGTGGTGTCATCGCAATGTTTGACAAAATTCCGGAAGAATCATTTGAGAGAGAAAAACAAAACAAAATTGAAAATGGAAGAAAAAAGGGTAATTTTTTTTAATTAATTCCAAATTTAGGCTAATTCGATTAAAATTAATTTTTAGATGAAAAAAATTGGTGCGTTTGCAATTGAACAAAGCGCAGAAAGTGAACCAAAGAATGGTGCATTAACAAATGGGCAAAATGCAAAATTAAAAAAGTAGAAATAAAAAAAAAAAGATTCAATTAACGGCAATTTTTTAGGCGGAACTCTCCTCATTTTGAGCAATTAACTTCAAAGGAATATTCTGATGAATCAATGAAACGGCAAAACAATTTTAAGAATGAACGAAATGACAAAAAATATGAAAATTTTCAAAAGGCACCTCAGGTCGAAAAGCGGAGTCAAAACATTCATAAAATAAAGGTTGATTAATGATAAATTAAAAAAATAAAATAAAAATATTAATTTCAACAAATTTCAGATAAAACAGTTAAAAAGGCAAGACAAATTACTGAGTAGAGGAGATCGATCAACTTTATTCAAAGTAAATCCGGAATTACCTAATATTTTATTTGTTTTTTAAAGGTTACAAATTTAATCGACAAATTATTTGGCAAAATTGAAAAATCTACGACGGCAGATAAAAATGGCAATTCGCCAAAATGGACTCAACTTTATGACGCATTAGTGAAAATTAAAACGATCAATGATCAAAAACGGAAAACGCCCGGGGCACGTGCGTTGCCATTTTCGAATATTTATTACTGAAAATCATTTAAATAAACAATATAAATTGGTTTTTAAGTTAATATTATCAAATAATAAAAGAACAATTAGGTGTTTATGAGATGCGAATGTATGACTTGGTATTAACGCGTAATGAACCTTCACTTGGTCCGAAAGAAAAGGTTTGAAATATTTTTATGAAAATGAATGAATAATTTACACAAAATAAAATTAAATTTTTAAAATAGGTCTGGGTCAAAGCTTATTAAACGGCTCCCGGTTTCCCGTTTTCTGTCCTACACCTCGCCGGGGTTCGCATCCGTTTTTGGCTTAATAAACTGGTTTCAGTTTTTTGCCATAAAGAGCCGGTTTTCTCTTGTTCCAAAAAGGCTCAAACGTCAATGTTCGATTTCGTTTTTTGACACAAAGAAACCGGGTTACGGTTCGCTTAATCGACAAAGTCCGATCTAATTTTTATTCAAAAAAAAACTTTCAGAAAAGCGGAAGTGGCCTTTTTAAAATGGGCATGCAATTGCTTAACAAATTGCGAAACTCGACCAGCGCCACTGCAAACTTCAAAATGATGAGCCCCCGATTTGTGCCACTTTTGCCCGAGGCAGCAGAACCGAACGGAGCAGCGGAAGAGGAACAGCAAAGCAAGACAAATTTGTCACCGACAATTTTGGCATTGTACGACTTGAACAGTGAGGAAAAGGCAGAACAAAGGCCCGCAGCAGAATCAGCCATCGCTTCATTGCCGCACGTGGATAATTTGCATAATTATTATAGAATTTTGAAATAAAATAATTAAGTTTTATTGATTGATTTAAAATGTTTATCGATTAGTTACTCAAATCGCTCGGTGTGACCAGTCAAGACAGGGACGCATTGCTGCACACATTGCTGGACATCTCAGGCAGTATTGGGCATGTTCAAAAGGCAATGGAACTGCTCAAAGCATTGAATTTTTTCGGCAAGCATTTAAAGATAAAATTTAAAAAATATATATTTTAGAAATTGAAAATGATTTGGTCGATGCAAATACACGCATTGTTAATGCTTTTACAAATATGGAACAAACATTTGATGAGGTACAAAGGCAAGAAATGCAACAGGACGGCTGGACATTTCTACGACATTTTCAGTACGACAAACTTTGCCGAGATCAATGTGATTATTGTTAAATAATTTTATATATAAATCAAATCATTTTTAATAAGCTTTTTAGATGCTGAGTTTCCGGACGAATTTCGGCATTCTTTTGATCAATTTTCAAAAATTTCACGTGAAATGCGTGAAGCAATGTTGTGGAAGCGAATCGAGCGTATTTCAAGGAATATTCCTGACGTAATTCGTTAACTAATTAATGAAATTATTAAAATTAATTACAATATTTTGCTTAAATTAATGTGATTTTGAAGAATATTGCCGATAAATTGGACCGAAGGAGAATGGAAAAGAATGCACATTTGTGGGGCCAACGGCGACGAAAGCGGCAACAATTGCCGCCCCCACCTGTAGGGGGAATCAGTGTGCTCAGCCCAATTTTGTTGCAGCCTTTTATGTTTTCGCCCGCCTTGACGTGGGAATTCCTATTCATTAATTTTCCCTTTTTCAATGATAATTTATAAATTTGTTTTGAATAATTTTACAATGCCTATAATGTGGATGAAATGTCGGGGAATTTCCTCCACGATCCCCGACTTTTCTCTCCCCGATAGGTCGGGGATAAACCCTAGTTGCATCTTTGTTTTTTTGCTTATCGAACAAATTGATAAATTTTCAGGGGCCAAAGATCGGGGCTCCTTACAAAAATTATTCCAAAAAATATATAATATTGCTTTGCTAAATGCCTAATATAACTAATCACTTTTTTCATTTTTAAATTTTTCTTATTAAATAATTTCAGTCCAACTGTTTTGGGCCCAATAGTTCTTTCGCCAAATATTTTTTCTCCGATCATTTTGGCACCATCCGTCCTTTCACCTTTCATTTTGTCGCCGTCAGCGCCGATGCCATTGATTCTGTCCCCGTATGTGCTAAGTCCGTACATTTTATCACCGATGGCAATGGCGCCAGTCATTGTAATTTTTCAAAATACCGTATAAATAAATTAAAAACTTGCGAAAATAACTAAATAATATTCATTTTGAATTTTCTTTTAGCTTACGCCTTATGTCCTTTCGCCAAATATTCTTAATCCTTTCGCGATGAGCCCTCTTATTCTCAGTCCAACAGTGGGTTTTTTTATTAAAGTTTTAGGAATGAAAACAACAAATTCCCTGCGTTTTAAACAAGCAACCCATAACTTATTTTTAAAAAAGTTGCACCTGAAGCCTTCCTTTGCCCAATTTCTTTTGGCCGAACCCCCACCCGATACTTTTTCTCGGTACTGATGTGGCCCTAAAATACAAATTTATACAATTTTTTCCCAAAAATATTTGCTAGTATAGCACGAAGGCTGGCTAAAACTTTTCAGGTTCTCAGTCCGGACATTTTATCTCCACAAATTCTTGGCGGTGCAATTTTGTCTCCAACAGTTGGTTCGCCGGCAATATTAACTGAAACATTTTTGATGGCCTCCGTTCTTTCACCAAGCGTGTTGTCATGATTATATTTATTAATGATAAATTTAATTACCAATTAATTATTAAATTGCATGGCATCTGCTAGAAATAATTCAAGTTAACATCTTCGTAAATCCGATAGCCTATCAAATTTCAAATTCAGATTAAGTTTTAAGAAAAATATTGAACTAAAAGATTATTATTTTTTGCATTTTATGGCCTTAAATTTCTTAAAACTTAAATTTTTTGAAATTAAGAAAACTAATATAGCCATTGAAAAACTACCGGAAGATACGAAGATTGTTACATTTGGTTGCTTTTGAGCAAAGTTATGACCAATAAGGTACGGAAAATCTGTAAAAAATGTGGCAGATTTACGAAACGCCCATAATGTGTAACTGATATTATTCAAGAAAGAAAACGCAAAATCAATTGATCAGTTTTATTGTTATGCTCTTGGATATATTTTTTAAAATAATGATTTTTTTTTTGTCAACAAATGAGACGTTGAAATTTTCATCTGGGATTCTGATTTCAGCCCAATTTAAAACAGAAATTTTAAACCCAAAACACGGATTTGTGATTATTTTGCATGTGATAATTACCTAAACAGGAGGGGTCAATGGCATAATTTTGAAAAAAAATGCCGTCCATTTCGAGTTCTTCCATGAGTGGGATGAGACCGCGATGCTCCATCCGCAATTCGCGGCATATTTTTCGCGGCATTTTTTGACCATATTATTTTTAAAACAATTAGTAAAAATGTTTTCCAAAGAGAAAAATAACAAATTTCCTTTTTTGGCATTAGAATTTCACCAGTCGGCGCCTATAGGCGCCGCCGGACACTCATATAATACGATTTTTTTTTTTTTACAAAATTTGAACCAAAAAATATTTTTGGGGAAAATCGGTAAATCAATTAAAAAAATCAAAATTTTCCCGGCGGCGCCTAACGGCACCACCTGCCCTCTTTTAATTATCTAAATAAAAATGATCATTCGAAAAGCTAAAAACAAAATCAAAATTACATTTATAAAAATCTTCAGCATTTTTTTCTTTGCCATCCTTCTCATTTTCTTTTATTTGCGCCATATTCCATGCGCATATTCTCATTGGGTTTTAATGAATTATGATATTTTTCTCTGCCTCATTTTTGTGTCCTTTTTGTTGCCTTTTCCATTTTCGAATTGTCTCTGAACCAGGGCTGGACGTAATTACGGATTACGGGTTACGGATTACGGAAATTACGGCCTTTTTGGAGTTACGGATTACGGGTTACGGATTTTTGGGATTTTCCGTAATTTGGATCCGTAATTTGACTTTTGGATTATTTTTCGAGACGATTTCTTGTAAGATTATTTTTTATAAAAAACAAAATTTCTATTAACAACAATTTTACAATTTTCTATTTTTAATCCACGACACATCTTTTTTCTTTAGATTAAAAATGTTAAACTTAAATCCTGGTAATTGATGGTATTATTTTGACCGTCAAGGAAAATCAATAGCTAAATGTAAAGCCGACGGTGTTCCTATTCAAAGACATTAAATCAGGGTTCCCAAGTTTTTTTTTCAAAATAAAAACAAATGGGCTTACATCTAAGATTTGGACCCCAAAACTAAGATTTTTTTGCAAAACATAGGTAAAACGTTCAAAAAAGCGCGTAAAACTTAAACTGAACAATAACATGCAATTTATTAAAGTAAAAATAACAAATTGAGACCCTCAAAAGGAGAGTTTAAATACAAGGCTCGCAAATGAAAATTTTCAAAAGCCTCATTTGGCTGGCTAAATCCTCATTTTGAAAATTTATATTCCAAAAGCAAAAAATCAGTAAAAGGGACTCGGTGGTGCCGATAGGCGCCACCGGGGAAAATTTTTGAAAATTTGGGTCTGATTTGCTAAAGGATTTGGGCCTAAAATGGCCGTTTTTGAGGGTTTTTTCAAAAAAAAAAAGCCACCAAAGTCATCATTTCAAAAAAAAATCCCGTCATTGACCCCTTCACAAAATTACACTTTTTTAAACAAAAAAAAAACGTCAAAATTACCAAAATAAGACATGATCAGACCAGATGGCCGAAATAAGGAAAATCTTAGAAATAAGAAGACTTGGGAGCCCTGCATTAAATGCTTCTCTCAGTAAAAATGTGCTTGCTTCCCTCCTCAAAAATCACCACCCGCTACTTTACAAACAGCGTGAAGAGTTTGTTCAAGAAGAGAAGCAAAAAATGATTTCAGATGACTTGAGAAATTTTTAAAAATTACGGATTACGGATTACGCCAAATTACGGCCCTTTTGGACCTCCGTAATTACGGATTACGGATGGCCGTAACTGAAAAATATTACGTCCAGCCCTGCTCTGAACATACCCCTAACTCTTTTTGTATTTTTTGTTCAAATTGGACCTTTTGTTCTTTTGTTTTCTTTCCTTTTTCCCTATATTTTTGTTGCATTTTATCATATTTGCTGATGATTTTCGTTTTTGTGATCGTATCCTTAACTATACTGTATCCTTTCGTAATTCCAAAATCCTTCTTCCATTTGGTAATTGATGTATAAGAATAACCAATTTTCTGTTTTAAATTGGTTTTAAATTTGTGCCATTCCTTTCGTGAATGTTTTCCTTTTGAGTTAAACTCTCTTTTTAAGTTGAAATATTTTTGTATAACGTTTATTTTTTCTTTGTTACTTATTCTTTTCTTTCCAAATTCTTTTTTCCATTTGTATATTTTATTCCGACTTATGCCCAATTCTTTCAGTATTTTTGCTTCAATTTTATTCCGTTCTTTGTATGAATATTCTCCTCTTTCTTTACATTCCTTTTTCATTTGGTCAAATTTCTGAATCATTTCTCTTTTTTGCTGATCATTTATCTCATTGTCCATTTGTCCAACTTTTCCAATAATATTTTCTTCCATTTCTTCACTCTTTTGTGATGAATTGCCCTCCTCTTCCTCTCCCATTTCTTCACCATTCCAACTTTCGTCAAATATTTCATTGAATTGGTTTTCAAATATTTGTTTTGCTATTTGGTTATTTTGTCCATCAATTAGTGCATTTTCTTTTTCCCATTTGTCTCCAAATATTTCAGCAAATGTTTTTTGCGATTGTTTTACTTTTGTTGAATGAATTTTTTCCAAAAAATTTATTGCAATAAAAACAAAAAATATATGACAAAATTTCATTTTTATAAAAATAAAAATTGAAAATAAAAAATTTAATTAAGTAATGCATTATATTTTATTAGAAAATAATAATTTATACATATAATCGAAATTGATTTCTTTTCGAGTTTTATTTAATCTTTATAGCATATAACGATGATTCAAAAAAAAAAAATTAAAAATTTTTGCGACCTTTTTACTTTTATTTAATAAAAACCTTCAAATAAAATATGCAAAAAAAAGGGGGGGGGGAGGTGTCAAAGCATAAAGAAATTTATTTTTATACCAAATGTTTAAAAAATTATAATTGGTGATCATAAGTGATTAGGTATGATTTATCATTAGGGCTCCAAAAAATATTAAAATATATTTTTTTTTAACAAAAAACGGCCTAGCAAATTAATTTAACTTTACATAACTTGACAAGTTACAACATGCTGATTTTTGTAAAAAAAAATTTACGCCAGCAAAAAATTTTGAAATTTAGTCAGAGGGAGGATAGGCCTAGTTCCAAAGTATTTTGGTGCAAAATTTCAAATCTATACGTCATGTCAAAACCGAGTAAGAAATTTTACTCCATATTTTTGGGAGCCCTACTTATAATTTCATTCTTGGTTTCTTTTTTTTTTGTAAAAATAATCTCCATTGATACAATTTTTGGTTCTTTTCCATAAAATTTGAAATTTATTTTGTGCATCGGCGGCGCAACTGTTTGGACACGTAACAAATTGATATGTTTCCCATTGTAAAAAGCAACAATCAGTCATAGACGCGAACCAAATAACGCAAAATATAAATTGCATTTTGACCGTCCTCCCTCCCCCGCCCCGCGGGGCGTTCGCCGCCCCAAACATTCGCGGGGGGAGAAGAGTTGCTCAAAACGAAAGGTCGCCCATCCCCACCCGTTCGTTCGTTCGTCCCCCTGCGCCCGTCGGGGTACTGAAATCTTACCCATCCCCCGCCTCTTTCGTATATACTGAAATTGAAACAGTTTACATTCATCCCAATCCCTTCGTCTCCCTCCTCGTCCTCGCCCCTCGTCATTTTCCCATTGACCCATGCCCCAGTGCCTCTCATTCATTCCATTCCATTCGGTGGCTCTTTTTCTTCCATTACAACTTTCTCAGATGAGAGAAGAGTGAATGGAACAAAAATAAAGCCCATTTGATTACAACTTTCGAATCTTTTCTTTTGTAATTGTCGCTTTTAGAACTCATCCACAAATATATCTTTAAATTAGTCATTACTTTTATTTTATAATACATATTGGGGTATTGGAGTGCCCCAACTGCGGACAGCCTTTGAAATTATTTTTCAAACTTTTCTTTCCCGGATTAATAAAGAAATTTCTTGTGATTCGGCTTTGCTGCACTTTTTAAATATCGTTTTGTGTTAATTTTAGTCCGATGGCGTGTTTCTGTTTCGGTTTTGTTCACAAAGACCTTTTTTTTATAATTAATTGAATTTATTGGTTTGGGAAATTCAACTTTGAAAAAGTAATTACAACCTTGGTCCGCAAATGAGGCACACCCAAATTTTTTGGAATAATCATTTGGAAGGCACTTTGATTCGAATTCCGATGTCTGTGGCGCAAGCGTTTGATGTTTTTAGGAGGGACTTTATATGATATTGGTGAATAATTCAAAATTTTTGTGCATGGTTTTATGCATATTTTGGCATTTTCCCATAAAAACCCTCTAAAGAGACGACCCCTCTTTTAAAGGCGACCGACTCTTTGGCAGGGAATTGCTTTTTGGTTAAAGAAAAAATTTTCCCTAAAATGATTCAAATTTTTCCTAATTAAAGAAAAAAAGAGTTAAGTTTCTTTAAATTTTTTGTGCAAATTACGATTTTATGTGCATTTTTTTCCTAGCCTTACTCATGAGTAGAGATTTGGAGTATAAATCAGGGTTCCAAAGTTTTTTTTTTTCCAAAAAAAGAACAAATCTTAGAAATAAGAAGACTTGGCAACCCTAGTATAAATTGGTTATAAAATTTTCGGCCTGTAAATTAATATTTGTCATTCGTTATATCAAATTTATCGAAAAACTAATTATTTTAGTTAAAAAATTTTGAACTTTCTATAAATTAATTTTTTTACAATTATTGCCAACATTTTTTAGTGTTTGAAGAGTCAATTCTTGGTGTATTTTTCAAAATTTACACAGATCGATTCTTAGGGGTACATTTTCGTTTTATGAATTTTTGTTAGGGAATTTTGGGCAAAAACAAAATTTCCCAATAAATACCAGAATTATAACTTTTGTCATATTTTATGACCTAAAAAGAAAAATTATAATGATAGTCCTACTCATTACTTGCTGAGTTGTACTTCGAAAATCTATAATGCATTACACATTTTTAAATTTGCATAAATTGACCAAATTTATCCCTTTTTTCCCTGTGCCAAAAATTTAGCCAATCCAATTAATTTATTCAATTTTAATGGCTTCTTCTTCGGGTGATTCTCTGTTGAATGACGACGGCATTGAATGTGAGCTTCAAATTTTGGCAAAACAAATTGATGTATCGCTAACAACAGCACAACAAACGGGGACAGAATCAAAAGTGAGTTTTGTGTCGTATATTTTTTAATTGAAAAATCACTTTTGAGTCCAATCAAATGTTTTTGATCTCAAATAAATAACCAAATAACCATCCTTCCTTTCTTAGGGCCATTTTTAAATTTGGAAAGTTTTCCCTTCTGTTTTTCAATTTTTTGTTAACCATAAACAGCATGACACTGATGCCATTTGCTATTCCGCTGCTGCGTCTCCAAATTTTGTGCAAATTGTGCAGACCATTGGCACGGCAATGAAATTCCAAAATGAATTGTGCTTCAAATTGTTACGCATCGGACGCGAATTGATCAAAAGTGGCGAGGAATTGGCCCAACGAAATGACAAATTGGCCAATGAAAATAGGACAATGACAAATTTGCTTGACGATTCGCAGGCAATGAAAAAAATGATAATAATTTCTTAATTTGGCTAAGATTTAAGAAAATTGGAGGGCGCAATAATGAATGTCGGTGACCTGAACAGTTTTAATGCCAAAAACGAAAAATGTAACAAAAAAATTAGGGAAACAAAAGCTTATTTTCACATTCTTTTTGTTAACTTTTCAAAACATTGCCATGAATATAATTATGCCAATTTTAAATCAGAAATATTAATCAAAAGATAAGGTGAAACCCAAAATTTAAGTGTTAACACCCAAACATTAAATGAATGATAGGCTTTAATTTTTTTATTTATCATAATAAATATTTTCAGAATAACGTTTTTTTAATGGAACAAAAATGCCAAAAATTGCAACAAAGTTTGGCCGAATGTAAGGAATTTTTGAACCGAATGGCAATGGAAGACGATTTTCGAGGCGGCGCCAACAACACAATAACTGTTGAGGAAGAAAAGGAAAATGTGCCAGAAATTGTGCACAAAGATGGTGGGGAAAAGCGAAACTCGAAAGGTAAAAACGATACATATTTTATTAAATAAAATTCTTAATAATAAATTAAATAAAACAATTGTTTTATATATATAACAATTAGACACGCTATTAGTGAAAAAGCACACAATTTCCAATCAAAAAAAAATCATGAAATTTCAAATAATTATTATCAATTTTCTCGTGCAGCATTGTCATATATATATATATATATATATATATTATATAGAATATGTAAAAATAAGTAAAATATATTAGGTATATTTCAGTTGCTGACCAAAATGCTAACAATTCGTCCGATATTATTTTCGTGGATGACGTGATCAGAAACAAATGGGTGGCCAAAATTGGGCAGAAAATCGTCAAGAATGAGCCGATCGAAGTTGTCGAATTGGACGACCCATTGGAGGCGGAGGTAAGAAAAAACGGTGAAATTCTTTAGTTTGTAATAATTACGAAAATGTTTTTTTTATCATCATACCAATTCATCAAAAGAGACTTAAAAACAACCAAAAAATGGCTAGGCGGGATGGGGTCGGTCCGAACCAGACATGCAGCCGATTTCTGATTTCCAATGTTTTTTTGGACCGGAATTCCGTTTCCGATATTTTTGGGGAAAATTCGTGAAAAAAAATTTCAAAATTGGATCCAAAAATAATTCCGATTTCCGATGATTTTGGACCGGAATTCCTATTTGCGAAAAAATTTTGGGCATCGAAATTCCGATTTTTGAAATCAGAAATCGGCTGCATCCCTGGTCCGAACGTCGAATAAAAGAAAAAATTTCCGCGTGTTGAATGGCACCATAAAACAAATTACTTTTTAATGACCTTAAGAAAAATTTGTCAAAAAACAGCAGGTATTTGACTTTCACCATCATTGTTCTTCTTACATTTTTAATCCTATTTCTTGGAAATTGATTTATAAGTTTTGTCTTACATTTGTTTAAAAAAAAATTTTTCGAATAAAATTTTTCCCCTTTTCCATGATTTGGCCACCACTGCTGCTGGGCGAGCGATTCAATCGGCGGTGAACAGTCCGTGCACGAAGAGAGTGAAGAAGGAGGCGAATTGATTCAGCGAAATTTATTTATACTTTTTTATAATTAATCACCTATTTTAACATTCCATCAATTTATTCATTTATTTTTATAATTTTTGTTTCATTAACTGTTATTCTTTTTGTATGTTTTCAAAAAATAAAATAAAAACGAATGTTTTGGAATAAATAAATATTTAAGGAATCGATTCACACGATTCCGTCACCCACTTTGACTTACTTCGAAGTTTATTTGAATCGATTTAGAGCAATAAAATGTGAATTTTTGTGAAAAATGCATTTTTGACTTTCTGTTCGAATTGAGGTCCGGGGTTCATAATTGGGCAAAATGGGTGCCGGAATTGCGCTCAGCAACCCGGGAATCCCTGGAAACATGACCACGTATTGTTTTGGTATTTCTTTAAAAATTTCGAACCATAATTTATAATGAATACAAAATAAACATAAACCAACTTTCAAAATAAACATCATCACACCATCATCTTTATTTTGTCATCTTTAATTCTCATTAGTTAGTAAGGGAAAATACGTTAGTTACACCAGTGGGATTTTGAAAAATTCTTCTGCCCCATGTTTTTGATCATGTTGCTTTTTCCATTTCTGAATTGTCACTGAACCAGGCCCCTAATTCTTTGCTTATTTTTTGTTCAAATTTCTGCCATTCTTCTTTTGTGTGCCTTCCTTTTTGCACAAATTTTTCTTTAATTTTATCATATTTGCTGATGATTTTCTTTTTTGTAATTGTATCCTTAACAATACAATATCTCTCCGTGAGTCCAAATTCCTTCTTCCATTTTCGAATTAATTTATCACTAAACCCAATTGTCGCTGTTAAATCGGTTTTAAATTTGTGCCATTCCTTTCGTGAATGTTTTCCCTCTGCCTTAAACTCGTTCTTTAATTTCAAATATTTTTCTATAACTTTTATTTTTTCATTGTTATTTATTTTTTTCTTTCCAAATTCTTTTTTCCATTTCCATATTTTATAATAACTTATGCCCAATTCCTTTGCAATTTCTGCATCAATTTTATTTCGTTCTTTGTATGAATATTCTCCTCTTTCTTTACATTCTTTTTTCATTCTGTCAAATTTCTCAATTATTTCTCTTTGTTCTTTCTCTTTGTCCATTTGTCCAACTTTTCCAATAATATTTTCTTCCATTTCTTCACTCTTTTGTGATGAATTGCCCTCCTCTTCCTCTCCCATTTCTTCACCATTCCAACTTTCATCAAATATTTCGTTGAATTGGTTTTCCAATATTTCTTTTGCTATTTGAATATTTTGTCCATCAATTATGCATTTCCTTTTTCCCACTTCTCTCCAAATATTTTATCAAAAGTTCTTTGCGGTTGTTTTAATTTTGTTGAACAATGATTTTCTATAAATATTACAAGAAAATAAATTCTCAAAATTATTTGCCAAAATTTCATGATATTTTCTGAAAATAAAAATATTAAATGGCAAATTAAAAGCGTCAGAAAAATGAATAAATTTATTTACTTAATTGATTTGCCAGATTGCTTTTTATATTTATTTTCATATTTTTACGAATTTACATGCAATTTATTTATTGGGAAAAACATTAAAGAAAAAAAAGTTAATCAAAATTATTTATTTTATTTTTTCCTTTTTATTTTTGCTTGTACAAAACAGTTTGTTAATCGAGGATGATGCTTTTGAAAATTTTCATCTGGCAACCCTGTCGATAATCAAGCAATTGGGTTTTCGTATGTTTTTCGACCGTAATTCTGAGTTAATTTGGACAAAGGATCGGCAGGGTGAAAAAAGTCAATTTCATTTTGCATTTTTGCAATGAAATTTCTGGAAAAAGACCAAAATAGTTACTAAAAGTTTGATAATGCCAAAAAGATGCTAACCCTTGTTTTAGGTGTTTTTAGGTGCTAAAAAGACGCTTTAAACCAAAAATTGTTTCGAGAAAAGATGATTTTCATGCTGAAATTATAAATTTTTATATCTATTAAAGATGAAATAAAGTAAAGTAAGAGTTAACATTTTTTTACCTTTTATTTGGGCTTTTTTATGTTTTATAAAAAAATTTCGATTTCTTAAGGAAATTTATTAAATTCTCCAGCTTCAGAATAATTGAAACGATTACCCGGAACCCTACCCGGTAGATGCCGGGTCCAATAAGCACTGGTATTTATGGGGATCTGAACAAATTGTTGTAAGAAATTGGAGTTAGATTTTCTCGAATTTTATCTCTATTATGGTCAAAAACTTTTTGTTATTGCATTTATCAATGAAGGCTTTTTCGCCGTAAAAGAAAAGTTACAACAATTTGAATAACTGTTAAAACGGCAGAAATATGCTCTAAAAATGTAAAAAAAAAAATCAAAATTAATGAGAAATATTACAATTTAAGACCCAAATGACTATTTTTAAAGTAAATGCAAAAATATTATTATTTTTTTAATATATAAAAATTTAAAATCTTCTCAAAAATTCAAACTTTTTATTTTTTTGGATACTTTTTTCAAAATTTGGTTCTTAGGGGTTGGAAATTTTGAAATCCAAAGCAAAAATGTCAAATATGCATGAAAATATGCACCAAAAAGGACAAATATTCAACCGATATGCAGTATGCACAAAATCCCAAAAATGCAAAAATATGCATAAAAATATGCATTTGCATCAGTGTTGCCGCCCGGAACCCGAAGTTTTTCGCGACCCGAAACCCGAAAATTTCCGAGTCCGACCCGAAACCCGAACCCGAATTTTTCCCGACCCGCGGCAACACTAAAATCGCGGTTTTTTTCGATTTTTCGGTTTTTAAGAATTTTTATATATTTTTTCCTTTTTCGATTTGAACCATTTTTATTAAATTAAATGGTCAATCAAATATTTGTAATTAATTTAATACTCTTACTCAGGGATGCGATTTTGCCCATTTTTAGGGGCATTTGCCCCTTTTTGCCCTATTTTGGAAAATTTTGCCTTCTGCCCATATTTTTAGTTTTTGAATTTCTTAATACAAAATGCCAAATTTTGATTTATTCTTCGTTTTTTGTTTTTAATTTTTTTAACTAAAAATGTAAGGAAATGAGCATTTTTACACAAATTTTCTCTAAAATTTTATTCACTTTGTCAAAAAATTCCCCGGTGGCGCTTATCGGCACCACGGCACCACCGGACACCCATTCGCCTCTGTTTTCATCTAAAAAGCATTAACACCATATTTCTCTCCGTCGACTATTTTTCTGAGCAATTCCGACTTTGAAATGAGAAATTAAATTTTTAATTCAGAAAAAGGAAAGGTCGGCGGTGCCGATAGGCGACACCGGGAAAATTTTAAAAAATTTATGAATTTTAACAGATTTTTGCCAAATTTTTTGGCATTATTTGAAAAAATTTCAAAAGCATTGAATGTCCGGCGGTGCCGACAGGCGCCGCCGGGAAAAAAATTTGAAAATATTAAAGAAATTTACTAGAAAAATTGTAAAAATGTAAGAATTTCTTCTTCGGTTTATTTTTCGGTTTTTTCATAAAAGTCGGTCGGTTTCTTATTTCGGTCGGTTTTTTTCGGTTAAAAACCGAAAACGATAAAACCGAAAAAAACCGACCGGTCCGATCTCTAGTGCCTATCGGCACCATCGGACCACAATTCGCTTAGATTTTCTCCGAATCTATCTCAAGGCGCCGATCTCAGATTTTAAAAATCGGAAGTCGGAATCAGGGCTGGGCGAAATATCGAGCTTCGTGCTTCGAATACTTCGGGTTTTTTGGGCTTCGAACTTCGTGCTTCGAAAAAAATTGGGCTTCGATTCGGACTTCGACTTCAGGTGGTAGCCCTGGTCGGAATCCCTTTAACAAAATATCATTCTTTTTCTTATAAAATTTTTTACAAGTGCAAAAGTCAATAAAAAAGACTAGAATCCGAGGTAGTATGCCCTAAGACTCTTATTTTTTTTTTAAATTAATGTAAAAAATTAAAAAATGGTCAAAAATCTTTTTGAGATTAGTATGAATTTACAAAATATTTGCCAAGAAATACAAATTTTTCATTTTTTATTCTCGAAGTCCCACCAAAATATGCACTTATATGCTCAAAAACCTTTACCAATCAAAAAAATTTTAAAGAAGAAATGCTATTTTTTGGTCTCTTTTCTTCATAGAGAATGAGCTGAAAAACTTTTAAAAAATTCAATGGGACGAGGCCAATGGTGCCGACACGCACCATCCGCGGGGGAAATAAATGTTGGTAAAACAAATGAAAACTGTTCAAAGAAAATTCGTGAAGAGATAACTTCGACTACAATTTGCGGAAATATTAATCAAAGTTGTGACGCGGAAGAAAATGAGAATGAAATGCAACAAAATGAGCATTAGGCAATTCCTTAGCTATGAATATTCTTTATTCCCTTAATTCCTATTCGTTATGGCTTATTTGGTTAATGAACGAGTATAACAGATAGGTGTCTTCATAAAAGTTCTTGTATTGCTTCATTTAAAATTTAAGAATCTCCATTTTTATTAAACAAAAAAAGAGACGAAACTTTCATGGAAAAAAATATTTGGGTATACGCTAATCAATTAGCAATTTAATTTTAAAATTTTAAAACAAAGATTATAATATAGATTTTATCAAAAGATATATTGGTAATTATTGCGTATGGAAGCAATGCTTAATGGGCCAAATCAAAAAGAAGCTATAAAAATAATATTTTTCTTTACCATTTTACTATTCCATCATATATTTATTTATACGTTATATTTTCACTGGTTTAAGCAAAGACATTTGTTTTTATTAGGCCTTGGTAGTTTGTTTTTTAACCATATTTGGCATGGTAAATTGCTTGAAATATGTTATTACCAGCTGTGTTGAACCGGCCAGAAAATGTAATTTTTTGAGCTTTTTTGGCCATAATTTTTTTTTGACCTGTTCGGCCATATTCAAAAAGTCGAAATTTGTTTATGGGTTTTATACGCTTTTCATTCGTCTTCTACGCACATACTTTTCCAATCTATTCGCTTCTGTAAACCCTATCCCTAAATGCTGAATGGCGAACAATTTAAAAAAGTGAAACAATTAATATGATCTCAAATTTTAAGTTTATAGGCTTAAGCAATCTTTTATATTGAGTTCATTAAACCATTAATAATTTTTTATTAATTCAATTTAATTTAATTTATATAATCTCGTGACTTAGCAATTGATTTAGAAAAAAAAATATTAAAAATAGAATTCTTATGATATCTATATAAAATAAAATTAATGTGCTCGATAATGGCGAAAAAATATTAGAAACAAACAAATATTTATTATTATAATTCATTTATACAAATGTTATTCTATATAATTATTTTATCTTTTTTAACAAAAAAAATATTTACACTTGACGAAAAAGAGCCCAATGAAGTAAATGATAAATTATTGCATTCCCAAAAAGAAAAAAATCTAAAAAGGCAAAACTTTCGATCAGTCGGAATTGATCTGTGGACAAATGTCCAACTAATCAGAAAGGCCCAGTGGAAGAATAACAAGGACCAATTGACAGGGAAAGCAAAATGGAAATTGAGCCAAAAGAGGAGCAATGGATCCATGAAATGGCGGCACACACAATTAAATGTGAAGAAAATGCTTTTGACCAAAACAGAGCCATTAAAAGTGAGCCCAAAGAAGAGGCAAATGATCAGACAATCAGCAGACAAAGCGGGTCAGTTTTGAATCACCAGTTCCAAACAAGTCAAATTTCGGGAATCATCAAACTTTTTTCCGAACCCAAATACATATAAATTTAAAGATTTCCCCGGTGGCGCCTATCGGCACCACTGTCTCTGCCGTTTAAACTTTTAAAACTTTCAAAAAACAAGAAGAAAAGTGCTTTCGATGCCGAATTCCGGGGTATTGCTGGCGGTGACAAATTGCTGTTTAAATAAAGAAA
This sequence comes from Heterodera filipjevi, assembly GCA_039877585.1. Classification (NCBI taxonomy): domain Eukaryota; kingdom Metazoa; phylum Nematoda; class Chromadorea; order Rhabditida; family Heteroderidae; genus Heterodera; species Heterodera filipjevi. The sequence continues at coordinate 6,044,073 of JBDPZO010000005.1, read as the reverse complement.
CAAAGTTTTTTTTCTTTTTAATAGACTTTTTTCTTTAAATAATTTAGAATAAACATGTTATTTGGAATCTTTTTTAAAAAGTCTCATTTTTTACCCCAAAATCTTATTTTAACCAGCGATATTTTTATTTTGTAAAATTTCGATAGTACCCCTTGTTAAAATTGTCTCTTTCAAACAGAATACTTTAAATTTTGAATATTTAATTATCGTGAAGCTTATTTAAGCTTTCGAAAGTTTTTTTTTAATATTTGTTATATTTTTCATCGTTTTTCGTTTTTGGGTGTACTATAGTGAACCCCCGTAAAAAATGGCATGTATGGTACACCAATCGATTTGTCTCGGCGAGCTATGCATGAAAAACATGGTCCCCAGTTGCGGAAATGCCAAAAAACCGGTTTTTGAACCTGTTCAAATCACGTCATTTCTCTTCAAAGGAGACAATGCGATTGGTGTATCATACATGCCATTTTTTTTATGGGGGGTTCACTATAGTTTATCCTCGTTTTTTTTAAAATCCGTAATCCGGGTCGGGATCCCGGCCCAAAAGTTGAACCGAATCAGGAGTCCGGAAAAATTGAATTTTAATCCAGGAATCTTGTCCGGTCTAATTTCGAATTCGGGTCCATATCCGGAATTTTCGAAAATTCCGGGCTCTAGAAATCAATTAAGGTGTCCAAATTTGAATGGCATGGAAATGACCCAATCCGCCAGCAGTAGTGTAAACAGCAAATTTAATGAACCCGGACAATCAATCATTGATCAAACAACGGGAGTGATGAAGAAAGAGAATGACCAATATTCATTGGAAATGTATGACAAATCCCCAGATCGGTACAGTAACAGCACAGTGAAAGATGAGCATCAATTAGAGACGGTACGGCGATTTATGGCAATGAAAAAATTAGCGATCCAAAATGTGAAAAGTGAACAATTATTGATCCGAGAAATAGATGCTAAAATCGCAGAAAAATTAAATGTTAGCATGAGAACAATTCATCGATGGAGGGCAAAATTTGGATACGGTAAGTCATCTGGTCAGAATAAGTTTTTAAAAAAACTAATTTTTAAGCAAATCCCACTAAAATATATGAAGAAAAAGAAAAAAGCCAAATTCTTAAACGATTGGCGAAACTCAAAAAACAATTCCCAAAAATGAATCAGAATCAAATTGCAAAACGATTGGGAGTCGGCAAAAGTACACTAAATGAGTGGCAAAGATTTGATTCTCCCGAATTGAGAGGTAAATAAATAATTAAATAATTCGATTTTAAAATTATTAAATAATTTATGCCGAAGGTTAATGAAATATTGTGAGAATAATAAGAAAAAAAGTTTTTGAACATACAAATTATTTAAATATGAATAAAAGGTGGGTGCCATATCGTGCAATAAAAAATAATAAAAAAAAAGTTTTTCTTTCTCTCGTCTGGTGTTGACGCGTTTCTTAAATCAGCCATTTTTACTGAATTTTTGAATCAAATCTAATCATAACTTTCTCAGAGGCAACAAAATTAAAATACGATAGACCTTGACTTGGTCTATTAGCTAGCTAAATTTCAAAAAAATTTCATTAACTTTTTAGAAATTATGGCATTTTTTTTCTTTCTTGGTGGCGATTTAAAATATTGAGATTCTTTGAAATTTAGCAAGCTAATAGAGCAATTAAGGGCTAACGTATTTTAATTTGGTTGCCTATGAGAAAGTGATGTGATTAGATTCTTTTTCAGTAAAAATGGCGGATTTAAGAAGCGCGCCAGCACGTCTCGTCTTTCTAGAAAAATTCTTATGGCTAATTAAAAAGTTTCTGAGCAAATTATAAAGAGATTAAAGCCCATTACCTAGCCAAATAATTGGCAAAAAAACGCGTGCCATCTTTATAAAAAGAGAAAGGGATAAATTGGAACACAGTGAAGTTTGGGGGCCGGTATGTTTTGTGTGTCTTTGGCCTGGTACGAATTGAGTGCTAACGAATCAATACCGGCATGAAATGCGTTACTATGGGTGTAAAATGGGTGTTAACAGGTTGTCCGGGTACGAATCAGGTGCCAGCGAACGAATTTGTTGTGAGCGAGTCTGTGGGCGGAAGGTCCGGTGATGCCGATAGACACCACCGGGAAAATTTTTAAAATTTAATGCCTGATTTATTAATAGATTATAGATATTTCTTGAATAAGTACTTAAGTACCAAACCCCTATTCTTAGGGGTCTATTTTTCGCGAAATTTCGGCGTTTTACCCGAAACTCGAAACGCGAAATTCGAAAAGACCCGAAATTGGCCCTACTCGCCAGGACAATCGTTCCTCGAATGGTCACAATTCCATCCTACTTTATAATTAAAATATTCAAATGTAATTTATTTTATAATATTCTTTTTTAGAAAAACCGCTGATAACCACGGATGAACAGCGATTGAAAGTAATTCGAAAATTTATGCAAATAAAAAATGAAATTTTATCCGAAAAAGAAGAAAAAACTAAAATTTTACGGAATATTGAAGAAGAAATAGCGAAGAATATGGGAACTAGTCGTACCACAATTTACGAATGGTTACGCAAATTTGGAATAACCAAAGGTAAGCGGTCAGTAAAAAACTTTGAAATTCGAGAAATAAAATGGAAATATGAAAAATATTGTGGGAACAGGGGGGTTCTGTTGGCAGTTGAGGGGCCGGGTTTTGCTTGCTGCTGCTGTGCTGCTGTAGTGGCTTTGGCTCGCGGCTTTGGCGAGGGTTGCAGCTGATTGGGTGCCCGAATTTTGTCGAGGACAAATTGGGAGGGACGGGGGATTTACCCACTTTTAATTCCCAACCCAAATATTATTTTCCACTTTATTAACACACACAAATTAACAACGATCGAACGGCGAACGAACAACGAACGAATGAATTGCCCATAATGTCAATCGACATTATTTTCCCCCTTTTTTCCCTTATCATTAGTAGGGGACGGAGGGGGCCATCACACCACAATTTTCCCTTAACATAATACACGTGAAGGAGGAGGGGGGTACAGTGTCATTTCGTTGACAAAGTGAGAGGAGAGGGAAGAGTGTGCGTGGAGGAGAGCGAAGATCCTCTTAGTTTCTTCTTTCTTCCTCCGGCAGGCTCGTCCGCATTGCTTGTACGAACGTCCATTTCGTCGGCCCCTTTGGTGCTTTTGCGTCGTTGGAGACTCGTCCTTTTCGTCCTGAAGCGTCTGATCTCTGTTCTCAGTGCCTTCGGTGTTAATTCTTTCGCTCGCTTTGACTTTTCCTCTTGGCGCTCGCGGTTTAGCTTCTCTTTGGGCTTCCTTGCTGGTTCGGCATATGTTTGCTGCAATTGTCGCAACTGGCGTCGTTGTAGCCATTTGTCGCCGATTTGTTGATGTGGTAACACCGACCACACTCGTACTTTCAGTACATGTGACTGGCTTTTGAGTCACTTTTGCCGCGTCCCCTGTTGCTGGTGGACGGGTTGTTTGCCAAGTTGGCCGAACCTTCGTGGTTCTTTTCACCCTTGCTTGTTGGGTTTTGTGGCTTGGTGCCATTGTTGAGCTCTTTTCTACGGCATTGAATGCGAAGGAGATTTTGCTGCTTGAGAATGCTTCAATCTTCCCCTTGCCGCTGAGGATTGGCCCAATTTTGCTGTCGCAGAGCACGAATCCGCTTGGGAGTTGTTCCACAGGCCGGACTTCCAGGTCGTGCCAGACATCCATCCCGAGTAGCACATCCGGTTGCTTGTGCTTTGTCGGTGCCCGCATTTTGTGTTCGTGCAATTGGCTGGCTTCCATCTCTGATAGAGCCATGATGGGCATGTCGTTGACGATGAATCCCATCTTGTTGAGTTTGATGTCAGTCTCTTTCCGTCTTTGGTCATTATGCCGAGGTTGACCACTTCGGTGTTGTAAGTTTTCGGCTCCTTTGCGCCGAAACTCGAGAATTGTCGTACTTGCCTCGTGATTGCCTCCAGTTTCAGCACTTGTGCTGTTCTTGCTGCTATGAATGAGCATTGGCTCCCCGGGTCCAGAAAGATTGCTCCCGTTATGCTTCGATTTGTCTTCTCTGGGTTGAAGATCACTGCCTCCGTTGTCATGAGCAGAGCATTTTCCGTTTTGTTTGCCGCTGCGTGACAGTTGGTTGCGCGAGGCTGTCGGCAGAGTGCCGTTGGGTGAGTGCCCAAGCAGTTGTAGCATTTTGACGGCCGACTGCATTCTTGGGTTGTGTGCCCTTCTCGTAGGCATTTCATGCACAGCCCTTTTCTCGCGCAATTTCTCTGCGCTGTGTCACAGTTTTGAATTGTTGGCAGCGGTCGTGCCAATGTTGTCCTCCACAAAAGGCGCATTGTGTTTTTGGCCCTTTCGGACTTGGCGTGCGTCGTCGTCGTTTCTGCTTCGACGGCATTGGCTGTTTGCAATGTTTGCATTGTTGCGGATTGGGTTGCAATGACCGAGTTGTTGTTGCCATGGTGTATTGTCTTGGCATTGTTTGGTCGTGCCTTGGCGGGGTGTTTCGCCTCGACCTGTTTGGTTGGTCATGCCGCTGCTGGTTGTTCTGTTGCATTGGCTTTGGCGGACGCTCTCGGTTTGGCGTACCATACTGTTTGTATATGTCGCGCAAAAGCTCTTCTCTGCGGACTGCTGCCGAAAGCGCGGCTTTGAATTGAGTCGTGTCCCATTTGTCGGGGTCTTCTTCTCTTTTGGCGGTGATTGTCCGCAGGAAAGCGCGGTTCAACTTCCGTTCCAGTGGTATGCATATCGACGGATGTTCGATATCTTCTTGCGCGGCTTTTAGTTCGCGCGTGAGTCGTTCGATCTCCAGCAGAAAATGGCGTGTTTCGTCCAATGAGTCTGCGTATTTGAGGTCGAACAACTGCGTGTACAGGCTTCGGACGTAGTAGTCCCTGTCTCCGTACACGTCCTTCAGTAGCTCCATGGCCAAGTTGAAGTTTTCCGCTTCCAGCTTAATGCCTGCGATCAAGTCTTGCGGTTCGCCTTCCAATAGGCCTTTCAGGTGGATGAACTTCTCCACTTCATCTGTGCATTTGGCGTCGATCTGTAGTCGAAACAGTTCGTACCATGACGACCATTCCTTCCGATCACCGTTGAATGGGCGGTTCGTAGGTAGTGGAACGCTGCTTGTTTGTCCCTGCTGTGATGGATGTTGCGTTGATGCCAATCTTGTTCGTTGATTTGCTTCAACTTTTCTTCTCAGCTTGGCCGTTCGATGGCCATTTCTTCTTCGAGGTCGCGCATTTCTCGCATTTTGGCGTGCGCACTCAGAATGAGTTGTGCCAGATTTGCCTTGGCATGGAATTCTTCATAAGCGTCGGCATCCTGCTCCTCTGTTGCAGTTCCAATGCCTTCTCGGAGTATATCCTCCCATTGCTCTTCTGCTGCTTTGATGGCATCCGCTGCAGTTTGTGCTGCGTTTATTTCGCTCTTCAGCTTCTCGAGCCGCAGACTTATCCGAGTGTATTTTTCCTCATCTGTCTGTTGAGGGTCATCCGGCAACTTCATCTTCGAAAGTGCCGGGATGCTTTGTAGTGTTGCCATAGCATTGGTGATTGCTCTCTGTTGAGCTTTTGTCGCCATTGTGTCTGTGGTTGTTGGCGTTCACTTAGCGGTTGCTTTGGTGTTGTTGTTTGCGTCGATCGCTCCTTTTTGCTTATCGCTCCTTCTGTTTACGCAGTTGGCACTTTTGTTTGTGCTGCGGTGTTGCTTCCGATTCGATCGGAGGATTCGCGTTCGTGTGTGTTGTTGTTGTGTTGTTATCCGTCGCTGCCGGTTCACCAAACCGGGGGAATGACACACCTTCTCTTTCTTACCTAATTTCTGTTCAAAGACTTGAAAAGTCTAAGAAGAGAAATTCCCCTTTTTGCCTAACCCCAGTTCTGTCCGATGACTTAAAAGTACCGAAGAGAGCTGCCCCACTGCCCGGACTATTTCCTGTTTGCCGACTTAAAAGCCGACAAAGAGGAAATTTAGGGCCCGAAAATCCAAATATCAGTGAACGGGTTTTAAAGCCCGCTCAGTGATATCTAAGAGTTTATCCCTCGGCTCACTTGTTCGCGCCTCACCCGGGGCACCAATTGTGGGAACAGGGGGGTTTTGTTGGCAGTTGAGGGGCCGGGTTTTGCTTGCTGCTGCTGTGCTGCTGTAGTGGCTTTGGCTCGCGGCTTTGGCGAGGGTTGCAGCTGATTGGGTGCCCGAATTTTGTCGAGGACAAATTGGGAGGGACGGGGGATTTACCCACTTTTAATTCCCAACCCAAATATTATTTTCCACTTTATTAACACACACAAATTAACAACGATCGAACGGCGAACGAACAACGAACGAATGAATTGCCCATAATGTCAATCGACATTATTTTCCCCCTTTTTTCTCTTATCATTAGTAGGGGGCGGAGGGGGCCATCACACCACAATTTTCCCTTAACATAATATACGTGAAGGAGGAGGGGGGTACAGTGTCATTTCGTTGACAAAGTGAGAGGAGAGGGAAGAGTGTGCGGGGAGGAGAGAGGGTCCGCGCGGGAAGGGGGTCCGGTTGCGCGACGTAATGTCGCGTCTTTTCTTCCCCAATCAATTTCGTATTTCGGGCTTCATCCCCGAAATCCCACAATATTTTTATTAAAAATAAAAATTATTTAAGGCAGTAAAACTTATTCGGATAACGAGAAAAAAGCATTTGTTCAAGATTTTATGAAACTGAAAAAAACACAACCATCAGCATCGAATAAAACAATCGCAAAAAAATTGGGAATCGCCTTTACGAATATTCAGCGGTGGAAAAAATTACTTTCGCTAAATGGTTAGTCATAAAATTAATAGTAAAATTAATTAAACTAATTGGCAAAAAATAATTTTTTGTAAGAATTAAAATAATAAATACATTAAAATATAAATTCCATATAAAATAATTTTCTTTTTTCGATGAAACTTATCAAAGTGAAGAAGATTTGAAATCGGACGAATACCAAGAAGAGGATACAGTCTCAGGGAAGAGACCACCACCGTATGACAGTGCGGCTTGGTCATGGAACTTTTCAGTATCAAAAAGGAGCCGATTGTGGCAGTGTAAAGAATTCGGCTTGGGGGCGCGCCGACCTTGAACCGGCGATGCGGGACTCACGGGCCAGTGTCATACCAACTGAACTACCGTCCTAGCCCTCTCCAGCTCGCGCCACTTTTCCTCATACATAAGGAGACTCTTCAACTCCATTGGTCCCATCTCTTCACTGAACATATCACCCGGGGCCTCGTCTTTTTTCTCTTTGCTAAATGAATAGCAAAAAAAAAAAATAATCATTCGTCGATTGTTCGTTTGTTTTTTCATGTACTTTTACATCGTTCGTATTTTAATTAAGTCGGAGAGAGCTGATTTTGACGCACTGTCTATTCATTTTATTTTAAAAAAAGCATATTTACTTAGGATACTAAGAACTTTTGTTAGATACTACTGAAAAATTGTATGATTTAAAAAAACGCATCAATAATATATCCTCGAAAAATTAGAAGTTTTTGGTCAAAAAAAAATTTATAAAAATTAGTAATTTTGTTGAAAAAAAAGTTCCGATTTCCGATTTTCCGATTTCCGATGATTTTTGGACCGGAATTCCGATTTCCGAAAAAAAAATAGGGCATGGGAATTCCGAGTTCCGAAAAAATTTTGGGCATCGGAATTCCGGTTTTCCGATATTTTTGGGGGAAAATCGGAAAAAAATCGGAATTAATTTTTCTCAAAAATAAATAAAAATTTTCGAAAAATTAGAAGTTTTTGGTCAAAAAAAATTTATAAAAAAAAATTAGTAATTTTGTAGAAAAAAAATTCCGATTTCCGATTTTGCGATTTCCGATGATTTTTGGACCGGAATTCAGATTTCCGAAAAAAAAATTAGGGCATCGGAATTCCGAGTTCCGAAAAAATTTTGGGCATCGGAATTCCGCTTTCCGATATTTTTGGGGGAAAATCGGAAAAAAATCGGAATTAATTTTTCGCAAAAAAAAATAAAAGTTTTTGGTCAAAAAAAATTTATAAAAAAAATTAGTAATTTTGTAGAAAAAAAAGTTCCGATTTTCGATGATTTTTGGACCGGAATTCCGATTTCCGAAAAAAAAAATTAGGGCATCGGAATTCCGATTTCCGAAAAAATTTTGGGCATCGGAATTCCGGTTTTCCGATTTTTCAAAATTGAAATCGTCGCCATCCCTATATATATATATATATATATATATAAATAAGGCTTGTCTGGATCGCACTCGAACCTCCCCTCATATGTTTTTTTACCGTCTAAAAGACCACTGAGATAAAAATTCAATATCTTTTTCAAGAGTTATGGCCATTTTTTCAATTTGGTTTGTTCTCATTTTTTAAAAACTTAGTGAAATTTTTTGAAATTTAGCAGGTTAGTAGAGAAATTCAAAGGCTATTTTACAATTATGAAACTTACCAAAAGTGCGTTTAAAAAACAACAAATAAAAATAAAGAATGCAATTATTCGCATTGACTCTATGCCTGCCGCAATGGAATTTTATTTATCTTTATTATAATATTTTAAATCAGGGCTCGGATCGGCCAAGATCGATTTCAAAGGACCAAAAGATGATTTCAAAAGACATAAGGGGGAGAATTTGTGAATTAAAAGGTATAATAAATTTTAATCATATGCAATAAAAAGGGTTAATTTATTCAAATGTTTTAAAGCCCTGGGGCAATTGGGGTCCGGTGGTGCCGATAGGCGCCACCGGGAAATTTTTTTTCAAAATGGGGGAATTTATTAACAGATTTTGTCTCAAAAATATTCAAATTTGAGACCTTATTAGAAAAAATCTTAGTGCTGGTGGTCCAGCGGTGCCGAGAGGCGCCGCCTGGGAAATTTTGAAAATTTAGCTGTAATTTGTTAACTGATACTACAAAACGATCAATTTTGAAGAATTAAATGAGAATTTTTATAGACATAAAGCCAAAAATTTTATATTTTTCCCGTAAAATGAACATTTTTTACATTTTATGGGCAAAAAGCCGTTTTCAAAGGGCATCTTTGAAATAAAGGACATTTCAATTTTTCAAAGGACGAAAGCCAACAATAAAGGACGAATCTGAGCCCTGATTTAAATGAATGAGAAACTTGTCAAAGTTCTTTTATAGTTTTTTTATTTGTTGTAATTTAAGAAAAATGGAAATTTTAATAATTAAAAAACAAACCAATTCATATGCTATTACAAAAATGTTTAACTGGTTATTGTAAAGCAGTACATAATGAATATTAATGAAAAATTTTATTATAAATTGTGATACCAATCTGCAAAAATTTTAATAATTACTTAACCCATAAAATGTTAGAAAAATAGAAAATATTATATTTTTTTTAATAACTTCGATAGTCTGCAATTTTCAGGTGGGTTGGAAAATCGTAGTATTTTTATTTTCACGAAATTTTTTAACATTAAATTGTTTATAAAAATAGTTCCTTTGAAAGCAAAAAAAAATATATATTTTGTTTGAGCTATCATGAATGAAATTTTTATTTTGTTTTACTCCAAGAATCACCAGTTCATTATTTTCAACCCAAAATTTTTAATGAATATTTGCTGAAAATTTAATCAATTCTATCATTCCAAAAAACATTTTCGCTTTTCTTTTAGCGCCGAGTTCCGTCCTCGAAGAACACGCCGCCATCGATAGCACAATATTTGGGGCAAATGCCCTTGAAGCCGGCTCCGCCCGCTTGTCCAGGCGGACCCTGTAGGCCTGCCGCGCCCTCGGGCCCAGGAGCACCCTCCGGTCCAATCGGACCTAAATTAAAAAAAAATTTCATTTAAACTTAGAAAAACCTCCAATGTTTTTTACCTTTTGGTCCCGGCGCTCCAGGCTTGCCGGGTGCACCGGGTGGACCAGTCGGTCCCGGGGGTCCATGTGGGCCTTGTTCTCCTGTTGTTAAATAATAATAATAATAAAAGAAAGATACAAAAACGGCACCAGGAGGTCCTTGTTCTCCGGGCACAACTGGTTGATTGGGTGCAGGTGGACCGGCTCTTAAAACAAAGATTACAGTATGTGTAGGCTGTTGGCCCACTGTGGGATACAATATTCGCGTCACTTACTCTCCGGGTTGTCCAACTGGACCCTTTTCGCCAGGTGGCCCAGGCTGTCCCTTGGGACCTTGTTCGCCAGGTGCCCCCTCGGGCCCGTGACGTCCAGAAGGCCCCTCTTAAAAATAATTATTTTTTGATGAATTTCGCTTAGGGACTTGCTCACCTGCTCCAGCTTCACCAGGCGGTCCGTGTTCTCCGGATGGACCGGGTGGGCCCTGGGGGCAGCGCGGGCATGGCGGTGGGGTGGCCTCACCTAAATGATAAAATATTGACCAAATTCAAAGACCACAAAATATTGTTTGACGAAAAGATTGATATAAAAAAATAATTTTGCAAAGCAAAAAATCGAAAAAGCGTTTTTTCGATAAATAAATAAGCAATAAAATGGCAAGAAAATTTATTACTGGTTACAGTTACAAATAAGGTATTTTTCCAAATTCTCTGGCAAAAAAACTCATATGGTCATCAGACAAAAAAACCTTAATTTATATAAAAACAAAAAACATAAAATTCAAGAAATATTTTAAGATTATCTTTTTATTTCAAATTGTTTTTCAAAATTTTTCAGAAGTTGTATTTTTGTGTAAATTTTTGAATTTTTACAAGAAAAGGTCGAAAAATGCCCAGCATTTACAAAATATTGACAAAGCCTTAAAATATTGAAATAAATATTTTTTTTAAAAAATACCCAAACATTTTTTTATTGACGAATATTTACGTCCAAATCAAAAATTTAAACGTAGAAATGCTTCTTTTAAGCTCCTTTCTTCAAAGCATATAAACAAAAAAAATTATTTAAAAAATATAATACACAGCCATAATAATAACTCACAAATTGCTGGTCCAGCGCCGGCGGAGCCAGGTACTCCGGGCGCGCCAGGCTTCCCAGGCTTTCCGTGCCTTCCTGGGCGTCCCTGGGGGCCGGGCGATCCAGCCGCGCAGCACGGCTTACAAGCGCCGCCACCAGCAGCTGCGTTAGAGCCTCCAGCACGGCCCAACGATGAGCCAGACGGTGTGCCTGCACCATGAGTTTCATAGCCAGCCTGGCGCGCTGTGCGATTGCCGCCAGGCATCACGAACGGTACACTCTTGAGCACCGCAACCTCGCGAAAGATGTCCGAGGAAGAGCCCTGTCAAGTGGAAAAATTTCAAAATTTTAGAAAATAATTTCAGATTTATATTAAAACTAAATTTTAACATAAAATTAAGCAGATTAATGAATAACTAACTAACTTAAAATTTAGTAATAGAAAAAACTGAAAATATTTTGATTTTAAAAATAGTCAAAATTATCCTAAAATTGTTTTCTACCTCAAAAGTTTTTCACAAATTTTCATTAGAATTTTTTACTTTTATAGGGCTAAATTTCTTCCTAAAATCACTGTTATTAATTTGTTCACCTGGCACAACACCATGTCCTTGTTGAGCTGTCGTCGCACTTGGCTCACATAGTTGTACATCAGTGGCAGCGAAATGAACGCCGCAATCACTGAGGCCAGCGAAAAAGTCAGCGCTGAATAGGCGACAAATTTGTACGCCTTCACTTGCGTGTCGTAGTTCATTGCTGCAGAAGCAAATAGTTTTTTTTAACCCTGACAGTTTTAAAATTATTATTTTTTTCAATTTACTGTTCGTACTGTAATAGACAACCGTATTTACATTAATAATGTGTGTTTTTAAAGCATAGGCCCAAATTTGCTGAACCCTACACATTAATTTAAATTGGCAATGAAAAATGGAAATTGTTTTCTAAAGTTAATTGAAAAAGACTTTGCTCTTTTATTCGAACGCTACCAAAAAATTGGGTCATATCTTTCTTTCTTTAATAATGAGGAATGAATTGACGGATGGGAAGGTGTGATCCCAAATGGTGCTTCCTCAGCTTCTGTTTGTCTAATCTCAGAAATGAGCCCCTATTTATAAGGGGGAGAGGACGAAGCCGAGGGCCTTAAAAAAGAAGGCGGGGGGGGGGGGGAGGATTCCTGATTGATTATGATTTTTTGATGGCTTTTAGGCCTCTCCCCCATCCACCTCATCCGGATTCCTTTTTGCATTTTTTCGCTTCATCCCCCATCTTTTTCCTCCCCTCCGCCCCACCCGTACGCAGTTTGTCCTCCAAGGATATGAAAAGTAGTAAAAATATCTGATTATGACCATTTTGCTAATGGTAATGATGAGCAGATGTTACAAACATTAGCTGCTCATTAGTGCTAATGGGCGGCTGCCAATGGGTGGGAAAGTTTTTTTTTTCGGTCTTCCGACTCAGTTGGACACCAAAGCATAAGCAGAACGATGATAATACACATACCTGGGTGTGCTGCTATTATATGTTACTAGCAGCCCAACAGCAGTAGGACAACGACGCCAGCGGATGATAATCATCATCCCATTCGACTCACTTCATCCGTTCTCTTACGAATGCCATCTTCATCAATTCGCTTTAGGGCAAGTTGCGCAAGCGAATGTTTGGCGCACCGCCGGCAAATGATAAGAATCTTTGCGCAGCGCGCACCCCGCGGGTGGATGGCGGATATGCAGGCGGGGGGCCGCATGAGTTCTTGTTCTGTTCTGCCGCTGTTCTCCTGCGCAGCTGAAATGCCTCCCTGTCCGGCTGATGCATCGGCTGCTCCTTTTGATTATGCCCATTCATTAGCTTTAGTGTGTTTGTTCTCCGCCGGGGGTGTTCGGACCACTTATAAATTTGCACTTGCACTTTAATAGTGGTGGAGAGGGGAACCAATGCACGACGGACAAATGTATTAGACCAGGTCTGCCATCCATCGACCAACAAGCGGGGCGGGGGGGGGGGGGGGCGGAGGCGGTGCCAATAGGCGCCGCCGGGAAAATTTTTGACAATTTGGGTCAGATCTGCTAATGATTTTGGCTTAAAAATAAAGATTTTTTACATTTTTCGGCAAAAAACCGTTTTCAAAGAAGATCACCTTTGAAATAAAGGACGCTTCAATTTTTCAAAGGCCTGCATTAGAGGAATACATTTTTAATGATTATGTAAAATAGCCCTTTCTCACTGTTTGATTTCCATTCACTATATTTTGTGAAAATAATTTTAAGAAATTTCTTGGCGACTGATATTAATTTATATTTTAGGCCTTTTTCTAATGTACTGACATACCGATTTCTTGCGGTAAAAGTTCAACTCGTTTTTGTATCGACTCGTTTTTGAGTCAATTCGTTTCGATTGTTTCAACTCGTTTTTTGGCTTGAAACCTAAGATTCAACTAATTTTTAAATTTTTTTTTTCGCTTTTTAGTTATTTTTAATTTTAAAATTCTTAAGACCATAATTAAAAACCTTTAGTCTAAGCAGAAAAAAATCGTTTTTGAAAATATGGCGCCGGATTCATGTCGCGAGATTATGGCGCCGGATTCACGTCGCGAGACTGTAGCGCCGGATTCATGTCGCGAGATTATGGCGCCCGATTCACGTCGCGAGACTGTGGCGCCGGATTCATGTCGCGAGACGGTAGCGCCGGATTCATAGCACCATACTTTGACCTACACCCTTCTTTGCCTTTTTCGCCCATGAAGGCAACATGAATCCGGCGCCATAATCTCGCGACGTGAATCCGGCGCCATAATCTCGCGACATGAATCCTGCGCCAAATTTTCAAAAACGATTTTTTTCTGCATAAACTAAAGTTTTTAATTATGGTCTTAAGAATTTTAAAATTAAAATAAATTAGGGTTTCAAGCCAAAAAACGAGTTGAAACAATAAAAAACGAGTTGACTCAAAAACGAGTTGACTCACAAACGAGTTGGAGAAAAACGAGTTGAATACAGTCCTTTCCTGCAATATAAAGCTCGGGCCTTCTATTCAACCCCCTCCAAATGGACTTTGTAATTCAGGAGACGCCTAATATTACTGGAAATCCGGTATTTCTTTACTTTGGCCTTACAATAAAAATATTAAAAAGGTGTGATTTTGTTAAAGTATTTCAAAAGTCGATTTGTATTGTATGTGCATTTTTATTCTTTGTTGAATATGTAATCCTCTAAGCAAAATAAGCAAAAAATGTGGTACCAATTCATCAAAATGAAAAAAATGCAAATTGGAAAATAAATTTCATGCCGCTTCACTCTTAAAGCTAAAGCATAGCCAATTTTTTTCATAATTTTATATATCATTCCAAAAATTTAGATTTTTAAATCATAATTCCGTATAGGCTGCTTTAGCCCTTTACAAATTGTAGGTTAAAGGCATAAAAATATGAAAAAAAAAAAGATCTTTGGCAATGTGTTTGATGGCAACAATTCAAAATTGGTAATCAATCAGTTAATGATAGTAATTAAAATTGCTGGTCGCATAAAACTGATCAGATGAAGGATTTCTTGGGATAAGGTCATCACAATGCCAATGCTTAATTGGTGCCAAATTCGTTGTCGGGAAACAGCAGCACCGAGTCAACAACGCCGGACCCTTCGCAAACGCCGCCCTGATTCACGTTGACTGGCTGAATATGAATATTAATGAGTATGCTTTCAAAATTTGTTTCTACCATAGCCCAAAAGTAATAGGGGGCCAAACAGTACCGTAACCATACTTGTCATACTATAAAATTCGAGACTCTTGTTCTGCCAGTGTTAAACATTGACAACTAATACAAATATTTTTATAAACAGCGCTACACAAGGTTTAATACAGTATATTTCTATTACGAACACTACAGTATAAGTACAGTGGCGTGTTGCTGTTCAGTGCTAAAGTACGATTACTTCGCATACGCACTTATTAAGGCAAATTGATACAGTATAAGCACTCATAAGATATATATTGATACAGTATACATATGCAACTAAATCTTTTGCTTTTACCTATACTGTAATTTGTCAATAATTATCACCTTGCTTCGGACCAAGTAGCCTTCGGCCGAGTTCCACAACACTTTGCCATTTGAGCTGTCCGCAATGATGGAGCCGTAGATGCCCAACTCGCTGACCACTTTCTCCAAATAGGGCACGTGGAAAGGGCGCACCAAATAATTCTAAAAAAAATTTAAAAAACAAAATTAAATTAAAGTAAATTAATTAGAATTTAATCCTCTTCTCAAATAATATATTTAAAATTGACAAAATTTCAAATTTTTTAATTCTCAATTCTTTCATATCTGGTCAAGATATTGCAAGTTTAATATAGAACAAAAAATGAGATTATAGAAACCCCAAAACTTCCAACAACAAAAAAAATCCTAATGATGTTAATTTATTTTTTAGCAACACTCCCTCACTCCGTATTTTTTGCAAATTTTAACCCTCCCCCTAAAAATTTTCTCAAAAATTTAAACACCTTCACAGCGATAGGCCAAATTTTCTTCATCAAAATGTACGCTCCCCGCTCCTCCAGTGACATTGTCTTCAATTTATGCACCATTTCATCGTCAAAGAAATTGCCTTTGCCACCGCCCATTTGTGCCTTCAACACGTAGTCTTTAGGCCTTTGGATGGCATCCTTCAAATTTAGTTTTTTCCCCATTATTTTCCAAAATTTTCACCCACTTCGATAACAGAGTTGGTAACCGCGTCATCATTTTCAAGGCCCCACAGTCCGGTGAACACGTCGCGTAGTGCGGCAATACGTTCCGGCTCTTCAGGGAAGAAGTGCTCCAGCACGCCTGGCTTGCTCAACAGCTAAAAAACAAAAAAAAAAAAAATCAAAATTACAATATATTTATAAATATATATATATATATATATATATATATATATATATATATTAATATATATATAATATATATATATATATATATATATATATATATATATATATATATATTGAAAAAAGAAAAATCTCCAAATACCTTCCTTAAATAGGGTTGGGCTCATTTCCCGGTGGCGTTGGGTACCCAAACCAAATATAGGGGAAATCAAAAACTTCTTCACAAAAAAAAAAACATAACTTAGAGAAGGTTTCAAACGGTATGAATTTGCCGTAACAGGGCGCTAAATTATAAGACCCTTGAAAACGCTAATTTATTATACATTAAAAAAATATGGTATGTCTGATAAAATAAGCAAATATTTATTTAACCGATTTTTTCAATCTCTTAGGGCATCCATCATAAGTAGAGAACAGATTGAACGACTCGTTTTTCGAGTTTTTTTTCGACTGGTTACCAAAAAACCGACTGAAAGAAATTTGAATCTTTCGACTACGACTTTTTTCCAACAAAGGTCGGCCGAGCCTCTTCTCTTCTCCTGCCTTTAATCATAAGTCACCTGTTGGACTTTCTTGGTGCCCGTCAATTGTAGTCGGATGTTCGGAGAAATGATGGCGGTTGAGCGTTCCATGGCGATGCGCACTTGCCAAACCGCCTAATGATCATCATTATTATTATTATTACTATTTTTTGGCATTTTATTTTATTTTATTTACCTCGGTTGGGTAATGTTCCGGCAAATATCCGTATGCCATGTGCACAAATGCCACCCGTTTGCCGTCCGCATACAGCGAAAAATCGCTTTCGTCAAGCTGACAACTAAAATAAATATATATTTACGTTAACTTATGTAATTAGAAATTTGAAAAAATAATAACTTATGTCATTTTAATAGATTGTTCTAATGCATCAATTAGAATATATAATATTATATTTTTAAATCACCGTTCCGTGCACTCCATCAATGACATTCGGATCACTTGGACACGATTTCCGTCCTGCTTGGCCAATTTTTCGACCTCAAATTAAATTTTTTTTAAATGAATACGCCTAATTTTAGTTTTATTACTCACTTCAAAAGTGGTGAATTGCAATTGTTCAAAGTGACAAAGCGGGAATAAGTCCGGCTGATTGATGAACAGAATGACAGCATTTGGGTCGCCAAATAATTTCCTATTAATTGAAAATAATTAATTTAGCTCCCGGTGCTATTTCTTCAGTTAAAATGTCTTTTAATTGTTTAAAAATTGGTTATATTATTAGTTAATTATGATTTTAATTATAAAAAAAATAATTAAGGGGCAAATGAAAAATTTGAAAATTTGTTACTAATTGAAATTTATCTTAAAATTGGAATTAATTCGGTTTTATGAATTTTCAAAGATAAAAAGACCTAAAGATTCTTGAAGACGTAAAGATTAAATTATTATTTATTTTAAAGAACAGCCTTAATTATAATATAGTAATTTAATTTCGATAAATTTAGTATTCCATTTTGTGCCTGTCTTACCATCCCTCGTAGAGTGTTCGTCCCATTTTGTGCCGTGGCTTGTTCACCGGCATTTCCGAGTTGGCCAACATTTCCATGCCGCCAATGCCGGCGCGCACGATGTCCAATTTGTTTAACATTTTGCGATGGTACTTGTTTGTTTGGGTGGCACAGCCGGGCCCACCGATTTGGCCAATGTTCACTTCCACCTGAGGGCACGCATTAAATTTATCAAAATTATTTTGTCCAATTTATAATTTAACTGAGATTTTTTTTTTAATCAATTCTGAACCATTAAGAAATCATTGATAAGAGTGTTTGCTTATCTTTTCCAAAGTAAATTTCCCAATTACATTTAAAATACTTTTTATTTCCTTAAGGGCGGCGGGTTAATAAAATTGAGGTCATTATTTAGGGGACTACAAATACATAGAGAATGCGGCTTAAGCAAAACCTTTCTGGCACAAAACCCGAAATTCGGGAGGTCTGAAAACAAAGAAGGTTGATGGGACGGAGAACTTTCTTAACGAACAATTGGTTTCTTCCCACAGGGGTCGGAAAAACAACCTAACTGAAAAATTTTAATTAAATGATTTTTGTTGTCGACGACGATTTGCTACCTGTTTCAGCTCAACGCATTGCTTTTGCTCGTCCCAGTGGGACAAATAGTCCGCTCGTTGGACGCTGAACGATAACGGCTGGTGCACACCTTCGTCATGGATTTGTTGCGCAATTTCCAAGCATCGTTTGATGTACGGGTCGCCCTTGAAGATTTCACTTTATTGATTTTCGAAAGTGAATATTGCGTTTGAGCGCCGCCAACTAATCTCTAGGGTGTTAGACAAAATATTTCCCTCTCTAACCATGCAAACACATAGAACCATGATTACTACATGAAAATTCTGAAGAATTTTGGGTATAAATCAATTATTTTTGTGCTACAAAAAAAATATTATCAAAATAAAGAAAAATTGCCCGCTACTCACTCAATTTACCGTATCCCCTCGCCGAACAGTACCTTGATCACGTCTTTGTACGCCTCGACCAGGTATTCGTGGTCGCAAGAGATACGGAAATACAGCTCGTTGAGCGTCTCCTGCACTTCAAATGCTTTCATGTACAGACTGCGCGGGAATGGTGACGGCATCAGTGCCAACGGCGGTGCCGACGCAATGTCCGATTGGAATTTGTGCTCCACAGTGCGCGCGCAAAGGCCTTAAGATGATAAGTAGTTGATTCAATGTTTTTACTTTCTTGGTCACTTCCCGCCGAGGAATGGGAAATGATTGAGCGTGAATTCCGCTTTTTTGAATTTTGCTTCGATAAAATCAAAGCGAATGAACCTAACACGGACTGTTATTTCCACCCATTTTTTTGAATATTAACGATAGTTTTTTTCATTGCCCAGTTAAGGTCTTCAAAAATCCCAAAAGTTTTTAAGAATTTTGTTGACGATATGTCGAGGACTGGTGTGGCTGCGATCGGCTGGCATTCAATCGTTTCGGTACCCATTGTCCCCCACCAGCAAAACCGAATTTCGTATACCAATGGAGTGCGCGTAGTCGACTCCATACTCGGCAAGCTCGCGCATCCGCTGATCATCGGCCACCAAATTCGGAACATAATTACGCGCGTCAACGAGAAGCAGTGCCTTTGCCTCTGGCGGTGCCGCCAGTGTTGTGCCGTTGGCATTTCCATTGGCATGTTGCCCATTCGTCGTACTGTTTTTCCCATTTTGTTGTTGTTCTCCGTTCTCGGTGCTGTTGGTCAGCAACAGTTCATCATGTTCCCTTTTGATCACTAAAGGAAAAAAATATATATAGAAAATCACTCAGGAAATTAAAAGAAAAGAAGTTTGATAATGGTTTAATCCGGGTCAAAATGCTGGGTTCTTGTTTGAAGTCCCGTCCTCATTTAGTCCAGTCCCACAAAAGCCGGGATCTGGAACAGAATCCAGGGAAATGCGCGGTCAGATGCCGCATCCCGATGACACAATTTTGACCCAAATTTTTAGACCAAAACTCGGAAACTTTTGGAAGGCCAAGCGAGACGCGCAATAGAAATATCAGACATTTCTAGAAATAAGAACAACCGGGAATATCGACTTAACTTTATCGAATGATCAGAATTGGTCCGATCATTTTTGTAATTCTCATTTACCATTCAGTTGTCGCTTCATCTCTTGCATGTCCAATGTTTGTGTTTGGGTCGTCATTGTTGACATCTCGGCAGCAGCAGCGGCGGTTGCCAACGTGACTACCATTTTCGATGCGTTTCGTAATTAAATTTAGTGAGAGCAATTAGCAGATTAATGAGACTAAACGGTATAAAATATAAAATCATTGGAGTGCTAATGAGCATTTAATGAATTAGAAAATAAATAGTGGGATTCGAAGAAGGTGAAAGGTTCGAAGTAATTGAAATTTGGTGAGAGCGAATAGCGGCATTAAGGGTACTGTAATTAATCTCAATTAGTTGATATAGTATAATTAGCGAGGTGAAAGAAACTCTGCTTAAAGCGGACAAAAAAAAGTAAATTGGAAACGAGAGAGAGGAAGAAGGCCTAATGAATGAATTGTATTAATTGAACCCCGATTAAATAGGGTGGCCACAAATTGGCAAGCTCCTCCCCCACCTTCTTAGGACGGAGGCGACGAAGGATAACGGCGGGCGTACTTTGGACACACCTACTACTGCCCTTGAGTCTCTCGAGGAATGCGATAAGCAGGGGGCGGTCTCGTGACCCGGGCCCACAAAGACCCCCTCCCCCGTCCCAGCCGGGTACACACCCGGACGAATCCCCCCCCCCCCGCCCCCACAAGCAGTAAAAATACGGTCGGGGCCATGACGTATTTGGTTGGAGAGGGGGCGGCCGACGGGAGGAATTGGACGCCGTTATTATGTGGACAGAATTTTGATCCTCTCCCAAATGATGGGCCTATTTTTGGGCGGAATTGCGAAGATCATTCAACAAAATTGTTTGCCAACAAAACTTAGACAATATTATGTGCTCTCTTAAAAAGTGCATGTTTTCTTAAAAATTACAAAGGGTGGCCCCACAAAATACTGAATAAATGCATTTTTAAGTGCTTGTACCAAGACTTTTGAGGCAGTGTATTAATCGAGTTTTTATAACGATTTTGTAAATGAATTTCCAACTGGGTACCTTATCCTTATGATGTTTAAAGAAACAATACAATTTAACAAATAAACAAAAAATTTGGGGAGTTAATTATGATAAAAATATAAATAATCAGTGTCACCATTTTTTTATGGGTGCGTTGCTTTTTGTTGCCAAATATTTGTCCCCCCCCCACCTGGGTCCTCAAGTTACGGTAAAAATAATAGATTATCATCACTTGCTGATATTACTCATATTCACCACGGGGTATTTTCTGAAAATTTTTGCCTGTAAGGATTGTTTTGCCTTTTTCGTTTATTTATCAATTATCAAAAATAAGTGCGATGTTGGCAATACCGTCCCCTCTCTTCCAATGCCGGCACTTGTTTATCACGTCATTTTGAAGGACAAATATCTTCTATAAATTGTAAACACTCATTTTTGTTTTATTAGTGACATAGCGATGATGTAATCACACAATCACCACCGTAAGGGAACGAAAAATCAATGAAATTGTCGTTAATTAAGGAAGTGATTGATACATGACAATCATGTCCTAGGCAGTCCAAAGCATCATTATCACTCCTTATCACTTTGCATTTTTGGGGTCCGTCTGGGGCACAAAGTCGACGGAAAGGGGGAGGAGGGGGAAGGAAAGGAAAGGGGGCGGAGGAGGGGATTCCCTCTGCCGCCGGGGACGACCAATACAAGGGCTTCCCCGTCGGGGAATCACTCACTCAGTTAATGGTCAGGCCATTTGACGAGTCATGGGACCACACGGTATTTTATGAATTGACGAAACACATTTGTCTTTGTTCAATGATAAATTATCGTAAATTTGAGGGGGGGGGGAACATTAGTATTTGCCCAGTAACTTTCTAAATATTAAACGCAAAGAAATTTTTTGAGACAAAAAATGATTAATAAATAGATCCGCTTGGAAATTACCTAGAATTCGGTTATTCTTATGCTAAAAGATAGAGAAGGCAGGCTTAAATGTAGAGGAAATAAGCGGGGTTTAAAGGAATTTAAAGTTAAAACCCAAAAATTTGTTGCCCGGAACCAAATTACCAAGCTCTTCTGGAAAAAAATATTGAATGACTTTACATTATTAAGAGAAAGTCATCTAATTACAACGTTCTAGGGTCCTAAATTTTTAGCACCTAATAAGGTATGGTTAATTAGGCGCGGATTTCTTTTTTCATTACCATCAATTTTCATGTGCCTTAACTTTTTTTTTTTTAATCAGCCAAATTAACCATAGCTATGAAATCATTTGAAGGTTCTTTATGATCTGTATTTATCGGACAAAATCCTAAACAAAAAAACTTATAGCCAGATTTTTTTTGAAATTATTTTTTCAAGTTTTTATATCTTAACGAATCTGCTCTCTCCTTCACTTCCATTTCATCTTCTCATTTTTCATTCATTTGTGGGACGTGAGCCAAACTATTCACACAAACAAAATGCCAAAATTTGGCCCCAGCTGGCCTAGTAAGCACAAAATGCGAATCCGACGATGGGAATGGGTACACGTCCGACGCTTATCAGTAGGGGAGGGAGGGGGCGCGGGGACCGATCGTGTTATCATTGTTAATGAAGGCGAATAGGGACACCGCCAAACAAAATTATGTACGATTTTTGGTGGGCGGGGGGTAGGAAGGGAATGATGAGAACTACCGACGGTTGCGAAAATTTTCTGGAAAGAATGCGAACTAAAAAAGTTATGACCTGAAATGTTCGAAAATTTGGGAACGTCTGGTATTTGCCTATCTTTTATCATAACCTTTCCGAAACTTAACCGATTTTTTGTTGTTTTTTTGATATTATATAGAGTATATTTAGGGCTTTTAATAACACCAAGAAGTTCATTTTGCTATTTTTGCTGGGCCCCGCACCGCAAATGTCGCATCACCCTGACAAAGTGCATTTGAAAATTTTGATCTGGCAACCCTAACCTTAACTTACTATAAAGTATAAACTTAATTCGAATTTAATTTTAATACTGATAAAGAGAACTCGGAAATTGATCGAAAATTTCCAACCTTGAGAGCAAATATAGAAATATAAATGTTGAATCAAGAAAAGCTGAGCAAAATTTGTTATCATGATCAGCTAATGTAAAGTTGGATAAAAAGATTGCCTAATTCATTGCTTAATTCAGTACTACTGATCGGGAACTTTTTACCAATTTGAATCCTGCCTTTGGAAATGATCAGAATCATTGAAAAACGTCAGTGTTTGATCACCATTCATTCTCCTTGGGATCAACTCAATTACTTTTTTGGGAATTTATTCGATAAATTGTAATAGAAAATATTGAGCAATTGCACTACCAAATTTAATAGGCCAACAAAGGAAATAAAAAAAAAGCAATAAAATGCCAATTGTTGGGCTGCTGCTCAACAAATTGCATTTTATTCCAATTTCTTATCGCCAAATTTCGAAGTCCATTCGTCGCCAAAATGATTTTGTTGCTGATTTTATGCAATTTTTGCTGACATAGCATTTTTGTGGTACCAAAAATTGCCCAAATTAAAAAGGAATTCATTTTACGATTAATTTGAAAATGGAGTTGATATTAAAAATGTTTCATTTCAGTTAATTGTGGGACCATTTTTAGGATGGAATGACAAAAAATGATATGCACAAAAAGAATAAAAGAATTTTTCATGGACAAAAAATGGAAAAATAAAACGTTCGAGAAAATTATCAAAAATAAAACAATTGATAAAAGTTGTGATAATTAATCACGAACATAAAATAATAAAAATTTACTATTTGAATTAATCGAAATAATTATCCCCTCTGTTTTGTTTCCGCAAAAGACAGTGCCACTTAGCCATCACCTCTGCAATCTTTTGGTAGTAGTGATTCAATGTGCGAGAATCAATTAAAGGAATATGTCAATTTGACCTGTGCCCCAATTCAAACCATTCGCAAGTTAGTCATTTTCCCGGTTTTCACATATTACAACCAAATGATTCCCATATTCCCCCTTCCAATTTCGTCTTACCCCCCCCCCCCCCCCCGAGCGGCATAAGGCCCAGTTATCTTCCCATTGCTTCTTTCCCATCAAAATAACCATCATCTAAGGTGTTCAATTGCGTGTCCTTGTTTTTGAATTGTATCAAAAAAATTGGAAAAGGAAAACACGGGTAATAAATACATCATGGTTACCGCGGGTTACCCGAAACCCGATACCCGAAACCAGCAGGTATTTTTGCCGACCCGAAACCCGACCCGAAGCACGGTAATTGGCTGGAGGTCCGGTGACGCCGATAGGCGCCACCGACGGAAATTTTGAAAATTTCTGGCCAATTTGATAACAGATTTTTCCCCAAAAATTGTTAATTTTGAGTCATATTATGAAACTTTTCTAAGCGATTGAGTGTCCGGCGGTGCCGAGCCGAGAGGCACCGCCAGGAACATTTTTTTAAATATTAAAGAAACCGATTCAAATTGTAAAAATTAAACATATTTTGGGATTTTTGCACCTAAATTATGGGCGACTACACTATTTCTAACTATTTTTGCCTGTGACTAATTTTTAACAAATTTCTCTAAAAATTGTTTGATTTTTTTTTAAATTTTACGGCGGCGCTTGTCGGCATCGCCGGACACCACTATATATTTCCTCAAAATTATCTCAAAAATTTTCCAATTTCACAAGAACCGGCGCAAAAATCTCCGTTTATCAGGGGTCCCTGTTCCCGGTCCAAAATTTTAACCAGGGCACGGCCGGGAAGAGGATTTTTCAAAATTTCCGAGATCAAGTTCAAAACCTTCGATTTTTAATGAATAGTTTTCATCATACTTTCAAAATTTTCGAAAATTCATAGGGTAGGGGTCCGGCACTGCCGATAGGCGCCACCAGGAAATTTTTGAAAATTTAGGTGGGATTTGTTAAGAGATCTTAACTATATAGTAAATTTTTACGAATTTCTTGCATGAAATATTTTGGACAGAATACCAAAAATTTTAAGTTTTTACATGAAATAAACATTTTTACATTTAGTCGGCACAATGCCGAAAATCCCATGTCATTGAAAATTTTGAAATTTGGGAGATTTTGATAACAAAGTAGGCACAAAAAAATTACCTTTCAGGGGATTTTTTCAAAAGGCGTTTAATGGGGAAATTGAACTCCGTTTCCCCGGCCGTTTTCCCCGGTCCAATTGGCGGGGAACGGGAACGGGGACCGATGGTGAACGGGGAACCGGGGCAAAAATTCCGTTTTTGCCGTGCCGAGGCCCCCGTTCCGGTAATTTTTCAAAAACGCGGAAACAGGAACGGGGCCCCCGGGAAATCCCCGCCGGGGCCCCGTTCTCGCCGGTCGCTATTCTTAACGCTTATTTTCAAAGGCTGGAATAACTCTGACCATTTATGTAACTGATTATCTGCCAAAAATTTAGAAAAATTGCTTTTTTCTTGCATCACAATTTGACTATTTGGTGTTGGCAAATACCCAAATCAATTTTAGCCAAAATACGCGGACTCGACCAACCCGAAAAGAAACTTATGCAATCTATCATATTGGTTTAAGAACGCCCATATGGTGGCGGAACTTAAGAAACGACCCAGCACCGTAAAGAAATTGTAGTCTTGCCACTGCTTATTTAAGTCCCGGTTAATCCTGGCCCTATCGGGACTGGTCTCGGACTCCTGTTTTTCAAAAACCGAGAACGGAACCAAGGACCAGAAAAAGCCGGGATTCCGGGCCAGTCCCAGTCCCGGCCGGGATCCCGGTCCCGTGCAACCCTATTTCATAGGGGGGTATATTTTAAGGATAAAAATGCGATTGGCGAGTACGAATTTATTTTGGCCTAGTATAAACAATTTGCTCAATTTTTGGGACCTCGCCCCCGCCCCACCTCGGCGCTACGCGTAATAATTTTTTCAATATTTTGCCCTTTTCGGATATTCTCTAATTGATTTAATTAAAAATGTTTATTTTTAATGTCATTTAATTGATATGCCAAACTGTACAAAAGAAAATGGAAAATCAAATCAATAATCAATAATATGATGATTTTCGAAAGAGATAAATATATTACAAGTAGTATATTTAATTCATCATAGTAATCCATTTTTGGCAATATCAAATTTTTAAAAAATTATAAACCAGCAAAAATAATGTTCTTTGGCACATAATTTTGATAATTTATTTTCTTGTAATATTTATAGATTTGACGAAAATTGGAATGGTGAAGAAATGGGAGAGAAGGAGGAGTACAATTCATCACCAAAAAGTGATCAAATGGAAGAAAATATTGGAAATGGAGGACAAATGGACAAAGAGAAAGAAAAAAGAGAAATAAATAATTGAGAAGTTTTACCAAATGAAAAAAGAATATAAAGAAAAAGGAGAATATTCATGGAAAGAACGAAATAAACTTGAAACAAAAATTGCTAAGGAATTGGGCATAAGTCGGAATAAAATATACAAATGGAAAAAAGAAAATGGAAAGAATAAAATAAAGAAGAATGAAAAAAGAAAAATTATACATAATTATTTTAAATTAAAAAAACTGTTTATGTCAAAAAGAAAACACTCGCAAGAGGAATGGGGAAAATTTAAAGACGAATTACCACTAAAAATTGGTTTCCATCGTACTACACTTCAAAGATGGATAAAGGAATTTGGATTAAGCCAAAAACTCCATACAGAAAAGGATTTGAAAACAAAAATGGCAATAATTCGGAAATACAACAAAATGAAAAACAATTTTAAGCAAATGCGAAGCCACTCATTGGAGGAATGGAATGAGTTTGAAAGAAAAATAACGAAAAAGTTGGGGGCGAGTACAGATACAATTCGAAAATGGAAAAAACAATTTGATCAGAAATAGATAAAATTCTCCTATTTCCTTCCTTTTAAAGCACTTGGAAATTGTGGTGCTGGTGCGTTTCTTAAAACTGCCAATTTTGCTAAATTTTCGACTAAATTAAGTCATAACCTTTCTCAAAAGCAACCAAATCAAATAATCTTGGTATTGAAAGATAGACATTAAATAATAAAAATGATTAAAACATAATAATTGATTGAACGTATAGGTTAGTTCACAACATATTCTTGAATGTCCTCCATTCGCCCAAACACATGCATTTAAGCGGCTCTATAATTTGCCACTTTCGTCGCACCCTAGTTTTGCTGTTTTTAACCCTGCTGATGATTACCAAAAATTGCACTTTTTGATAAATTAAAGTCCTAAATAAACAAGCATCTAGGCGATAATATTTTCACAAAATTCCAGATTTGGGCGCCATTGCTAAGTATCTTAACCAAAATTGGTTTTTTGTAGAATTTGCAAACCTGATTTCATGCCACCTGCTGAATGCGACCACGTAGCCCCCCCCCCCAGATTTAGGCCCAACCGATATTGAAATTTTTACGAAAATTATTTCAAAAAATTGCCTTGGTAGCGACCACTGTGCATTTTGTATGGAAATTAATATCATTACGCGAAACTTCGCCTACCTCAATTAAATCTTAGAATTTTGTATTCTTAAGAAACAAATACTCTTTTTTTATATATTCTTTTCTTGTAAACTTAATCTTTTTTGAAAAAAATTTATAATATTAAGGGCCAACTTAAAAAATTATCCCGGCGAAACCTGCCGCACCGCCTTACACTCAAACTTTTCTATTTTTTTTCACAATTTTTGAGGTTAAACCAGTTAACTTTACCAAATTTTCAAACTTTTCCTGGTTGCCCGACACCTATCAGCACCAGCGGACCCCCTTAGCATAAACTTAGTTTAATATTAAGTAATCGACAAAAATTAACATTAAATAAACTCTTTTTTTAAATTTATAGCAATTGAAAGATTTTTAAAATAATCATCCACCGAGTTTAATTATAGAGAAAAAAAAACGGGAAAACAATCATATTGACATTGATAATTTTCTGTTTTCAGTAAGAAATCCTCTTTCCGTTTGTCTATTATTTGTCAAAATGATTATATGAAAATATACATAGTTTTTCTGTCGGAAGTTGTTTTTTTTGTAAATAGTAGAGTAGGTCGCGGTCGGTTTTAAACCGGGGGTCCCGGTTTTCGGTTAGGCCGGTTTTCCGGCCCCCGGATTAAAAATAAATATAATTGCTTTGTGGCGGTATCGAATGTGATCAATTTTTTTTTGGAACAGGGAGGACATCCACTAAATAAAATTAAACACTAATTTGTAAGGAACCTAAAAATATTATATTAGGAGCAATTTCCCACTAATTTTTACCCCAACGTCTTCCATGAAAGTGACCTCTTTTTGTTTTTTTAATTTTGTAAACCGAAACCGTGAAACCGGTCCCGCCCCGGGTTTGGGTTCGGCTGTTTTCGGACCCCTGGTTTCGGTTTCTGGCTCAAAAAAACCGGCTTTCGGTTTCGCTTCGTTTAATCGACCGCGACCAATCCTAATTAAAATTTTTAAAAATAATTATTTTGAAATAATATTTAATTAAGTGATGAAACGAATACAAACATTTATTTTCACAGAAAGTAAATTATTTTGAAATTAAAGTTCCGATTAAATTGATTTAGTTTCCCTATTTTAAGGGTATCAAATTAATAAAATTATTTTAAAATTCAAAAGTCAATTGACTCGGGATCCCTCAGCTAAGATGCCTCTGAAGAGTTAATTCATTA
This sequence comes from Heterodera filipjevi, assembly GCA_039877585.1. Lineage (NCBI taxonomy): Eukaryota > Metazoa > Nematoda > Chromadorea > Rhabditida > Heteroderidae > Heterodera > Heterodera filipjevi. The sequence continues at coordinate 6,016,072 of JBDPZO010000005.1, read as the reverse complement.
TGGAGGGATGGGCGAAGGGGGGGCGGGTCAAAGAGGCGCTGCACAACTGGGCGACAGCGATGTTATTCAAGCGATTGAAAAATGATCAAATTGAACATTTTTATTAATGTAAAAAGTTCGTTTTAAGTTATTTAATAGCGGAAAGTTCTTACAGTGATTTATTGGCGAATAAAGACGTTAAAATGAAGCATTTCGCGCTAAATAACTGTTTTTCGCGCATTTCTAATCGACTAAAAACCAAGCGATAGTAATAACACGAAGAGTGGCTAATTATAATTCAAAATATTTTCAGGTTAGAATGGAGGAATTTTGGGCTCCAAATCTTAGAATTAAGCCCATTTTTCTTTATTTTGAAAAAAAAACTTGCCTTGCGAGCCTTGTTTTGAACTCCTAATTTATAAAAGCGAAAATAATGGGTAAATAATTTGTTTTTTAATTTTCCTTTACTTATACCCGGCTTAACCGATACCCGGAACCGTACCCGGTTGAAAACTTGGATCCAGACTCGAACCCGGCAGTTATGGACCCGGCGATACGCGGACCTGATGTTAGCCGAAAACCTCGGGCCCGTGCAACCTACTTTAACTCAAAAAAATGTTTTAAAAATCTGATGTAACTGATACTATTCCCAAGAAATAAAAGGTAAAAAATTATGTTCAATTTGCTAGATTAAAAACAATTTGGTAGCGCAAAAAAAGAATAATTTATCCTTTTTATTATCAACAATTAAGCGGCTGCTCTGAATAACTTTTATAAAATATTACTTTTTGCCGGCCAATTGAGGCTTTTAAATTTTCATCTGGGAACTCGGATTTCAGCCCAATTTAAAACAGAAATTTTAAACCCAAAAGACGATCTGTGATATTTTGTACGTGATAATTAACGTTCAATAAATACTGGTCATGATTATTAAATGCGTAAGAACAGTTGAAATAATCTTTGACTGAAGAGATTGCTGTGCAGTGCAAGAATTTCATATGCCTAAACAGGAGGGGTCAATGGCATTATTTTGAAAAAATGCCGTCAATTTCGACTCCTTCCATGAGTGGGATGCGACCGCTGCGCTCGATCCGCAATTTGCGGCATTTTTTGACCTTATATATTTTTGAAACGATTTGTAACAATGTTTTGCCAATGAGAAAAATGATAAATTTTCAAAGTTTTACAATTTCTTTACAAAAATGAATAAATTAACAATTTGGATCCAAAATGTCACTGAATTCAGGTGTTTCTCCTTTTTTTTGGTCTGGAATTTCGCTTTATGAGACTTTAAAAGCCATTTTGGGCAAAATTTTGGGATTCATAATGCGTTTTCAAAAAATTTTCAAATTTTTGTATTTGAACCACTTTCATTGAAATTGTTTATTTTTCTAGGCGGCGCTTATCAACACCGCCGGACCAATTCTGGGTAATTTAGGCACCACTGTTTTGGGCCTCAGTCCAAAAAAGGCTAAGAAAATCCATTAACATTTTTTATCTAGCCAAATGGCATAAATTCGTATCATTCGTAAGCTCTGTCTATTTAAACAAAATAATGTTATTTGAAAAGAAATAGCTAATTTTACAAAAACTAAAATTTTGCCAGGTGATATGAAGAAGAAATGACAGAAGGTTTGGACGGATAATTAATTAAAAAGAAAACCAATTAAATTACATTTAATAAAAATCTTCAGTTTTTTTCTTTGCCATCTTTCTCATGTTTTTTTATTTGTCCCATTTTCCATACCCATATTCTTTTTCGTTTTTGATGCATTTTGATGGTTTGTAAATTTTTCTGCCTCAATTTTTTGTCCTTTTTGTTGTCTTTTCCATCTCCGAATTGTCTCTGAACAGACCCCTAACTCTTTTTGTATTTTTTGTTCAAATTGGACCTTTTGTTCTTTTGTTTTTTTTCCTTTTTCCCTATATTTTTGTTTCATTTCTTATATTTGCTGATGATTTTCTTTTTTGTGATCCTATCCTTAACTATACTGTATCCTTTCGTAATTCCAAGGTCCTTCTTCCATCTTTGAAGTGTTATATAATGGAAACCAAGTTTCTGTGTTAAATCAACTTTAAATTTGTGCCATTCCTTTTTCGAATGTTTTCCTTTTGCCGTAAAATATTTCTTTAATTTGAAATATTTTTGTATCAGTTTTATTTTTTCTTTATTACTTATTTTATGCATTCCAAAATGTTTTTTCCATTTGCGCATTTTGCGTTGACTTATGCCCAATTCTTTCAGTATTTTTGCTTCAATTTTATTCCGTTCTTTGTATGAATATTCTCCTCTTTCTTTATATTCCTTTTTCATTTGTTCAAATTTCTGAATCATTTCTCTTTTTTCTTTCTCTTTGTCCAATTGTCCACCATTTCCATTATTTTCTTCCCTTTGATCACTTTTGTGATGAATTGTCCTCCTCTTCCTCTCCCATTTCTTCACCATTCCAACTTTCGTCAAATATTTCGGTGAATTGGTTTTCCAATATTTCGTTTGCTATTTGGGTATTTTGCCCATCAATTAATGCATTTCCTTTTTCCCACTTCTTTCCAAATATTTCAGCAAATGTTTTTTGCGATTGTTTTACTTTTGTTGAATGAATTTTTTCCAAAAAATTTATTGCAATAAAAACAAAAAATATATGACAAAATTTCATTTTTATAAAAATAAATTGAAAATAAAAAATTTAATAAGTAATGCATTAATATTTTATTAGAAAATAATAATTTACACATATAATCGAAAATTGATTTCTTTTCGAGTTTTATTTAATTTTTATAGTATCTTTAAATGAAAAATTTTTGTGTCCTTTTTACTTTTATTTAATAAAAAGCTTCAAGTAAAAATTATTTCAACATAAACAGAAAAAAAATTTGCCAAATTGCTTTTCTTTTCTTTTTCCAAAATTTAATAAAATAACAAATTAATATTTTTATTAAAATTTCATTATATTGATCTGCCTAATGAATGATTTTCTTTTATTAATTCATATTCAAGGCCAAATTATGCTGTTAAAAAATTATAATTGGTGATCATAAATGATTAGGTATGGCTTATCATTTCGTTTTTGTTTTCTCTTTTTCTTTTTTTTTTTTGTAAAAATAATCTCCATTGATACAATTTTTGGTTCTTTTTCCATAAAATTTGAAATTTATTTTGTGCATCGGCGGCGCAACTGTTTGGACCTTTGGACACGCAACAAATTGATATGTTTCCCAATTGTAAAAAGCAACAATCTGTCATAGGCGCGAACAAAATAATGCAGAATAAAAATTATTTGAATTTTTTTCAAAATGTACATAAAAATCAAACATTTTTGGTCAAAATCTGTTACTAAAATACATCCAAATTTAAAAATTTTCCCCCGGTGGCGTCTATCGGCACCACCTCCCCATCCCGTTGATTCTTTTAATAAGTTTTTCTGCTTATACTCAAGAAAAAGAGCTTAAAAAATAGTATTTCTGTGTTCGAATTTATTTTGCAAAAAAGGAAGGGTCGGCGGTGCCGATAGGCGCCACCGGGGGAAAATTTTAAAAATTTGGATGTATTTTGGTAACAGTTTTTCCCAAAAAATAGTTAATTTTTTTTTTTTGGCGTTTTTAGGACACACTACCTCGGATTCTAATTGCATTTGTGCACTTGGAATAAAAAAAAAACTTAGATTTTTCTTGAAAAAAAAATTTCGATTTCCGGTGTTTTTGGGCATCGGAATTCCGATTTCCGATTTTGAAATCAGAGATCGGCTGCATCCCTGCTAATATGAATTTAATGTAACTAAACAGAGGGGTCAATGGCATAAAAAACAACATCCATATTTTTTGAAATGATTTGTAAAAACATTTTGCAAAGAAAAAAATGACAAATGTCCAAGATTTTACAATTCCTTTACAAAATTGGATAAATTAATTAGGGTAGCAACCCCGACGTCTGGGTGGGAAAAATCGGGGTACGGGGTTGTCGGGGTGCTGAGCGACGGGGTTCGGGGTCGGGGTGACCAAATTGGTCGCGGGTCGGGGTGACCCAATGTCGGGGTTCGGGGTAGGGGCTTTTCATTTTTTTTTGTGGAAATGAAACGTAAAGTAAAATTGTCATGAAAATCACTAGGGGTGTATGTTTTACCCCGACTCGGGGTGCAGGGTCGGGGTACGTACGGGCTTGTCGGGGTGTGGGGGTTCGGGGTCGGGGTACACCCCGAAAAATGGCCTAAAACGTCGGAGATGGAGTTGGAGACGGGGTCGGGGTTGCTACCCTAAAATTAACAATTGAATCAGAGATGCCACTGAAATCTTCTTCTTTTTTTAGGGGGATTGTAATTTCTGTTTCAGAGATTTTTATAAGCCATTTTCGGCAAAATTTCGGATTCAGGCCAATTTCACGAAACGAAACGAAACATGAAACCAAACAACGTAATTTTGGAAAACTGGTTTTCTTCTAATCCCGCTTTGAAATGAAAAAAAAAAATGTGTTTTATGCCTGGCGGGCCGATAGGCGCCGCGGGGAAAAATTTTGTAATTGCTTCAAAAAATGATAAAATGGTAGTGTTAGCAAATTTGTTTCCCGGATCCGGAACCGGATTTTCAAACTTCCAAATTTTTCTGTCGGATCAGGAACCGGATTTCAATTTTAAAAATTTACCGGAATCCGGTTTTCAAAAAACCGGATCCGGATCAGGTTTCGGATTTTTTGATTTTTGAAAATTCCGCCAAAAATAATTTGTTAAGCAGGTTTATTTTCACTGGTGAAGCGGAATACCGAAGAGATCATTGTTAAAAAAAAAGCCAAACTCCTGATTCATTGGATGTCCGGCTACAGATTTAATCAGGACTCGCAGATGAAAATTCATCATTTGGGGTCAAAAAGCATTTTTAAATTATTAGCATTATTTTTTTAATTCATAGAGGCGGGAGCCGGTGGTGCCGATAGGCGCCACCTGGGGAAATTTTGAAAAGTTATGGCCGATTTATTAACAGATTTTCCACAAAATGGTCAATTTTAGGTCGTGCCATCTTTAGCCGGATCTTGAAAAATCCGGTTTTAAAAACACGGACCCGGAAACGGATTTTCATTTTCAAAAATTTACCGGTGGGACTTTTCCGGATAATCCGGAAAAATCCGGTGAGGCCAAAAAAACCAGGATCCGGGTCCGGAAAAATCCGGCCAGATCCCAATCCTGTGCCTTAATATTTTCTTCTTTTTTTCCTCAGATTTCAAAAATAAGACCAAAGAGCTGAAATAAGACCCTGGGATAAATGCATTCTTTTAGGGACCAATTATATTATAAATTAATGAAAAATTAATAATTTTTATGTTTTTAAAGCTATAAATAAAATAAATTATTTGCATTTTTGTCGATTTACTCTGACAGCAAAATTTTGTTATTTGATAATTTCATTCTGATTATAATAATTATGCCCAAAAAGGTACAAAAAATGCGTGCTGGGACGTTTGTTAAATTCCGCCACTATGGGCGTTTGTTAAATCCGCCATCTTTTACAGATTTTCCGAACATAATTAGTCATAACTTTGTTCAAAAGTAACCAAATTAAACAATCCTGGTATCATCCGATAGCTATTGGATTGCTCTATTTATCTACTAAATTTCAAAAAAATTGAATAAGTTTTAAAAAATATATATCCAAAAATATTTTTATTATTCAATCTCACGGTCCTAATTTTTGTAAAACTTAATCAAATTTTTTGAAATTTGGAAGACTAATAGTGCTAAATAATAGCTATCGGGCCATACCAAGATTATTAAATTTGGTTGGGTTTGAACAAAGTTATGACGGATTATGTTCGGAAAATTTGTAAAAAGTGGCGGATTTAACAAACGCCCATAGTGGCGGTATTTAACAAACGACCTAGCACCCAAAAAATGTACGGAAATATTTATGTTAGTTCCGAATTATTGCTTCCTTTTTGATTAGAATACTTATGTTATCATTGCTAGTATGTCTTAAACGGTGCTAGGTCTTTTGTTAAATACCGCCATTTTTTACAAATTTTCCGAACATAATTCGTCATAACTTTGTTCAAACTCAACTAAATTAAATAATCTTGGTATCATCCGATAGTTTTTGATTAGCTCTATTAGCCATCCTAATTTTTAAAAATATGATTAAGTTTTAAGAAATTTGTGGCCGTCAAAGTGAAAATTTTTGATCTTTTTGACCATATTTTCCTTAAAACTTAATCAAATTTTTTGAAATTTGGCAGATTAATAGAGCCAATCAAGAGCTATCGTATGAATCTAAGAATATTTAATTTGGTTACTTTTGAACAAAGTTATGACAAATTATGTTTGAAAAATCTGTAAAAGATGGCGGATTTAACAAACGCCCATAGTGGCGGTATTTAACAAACGTCCCAGCACGGTCTTAAACAAGCATCGCTGTAAAAAAGATTTGATCATTAATCACTTATTCTTTTAGGTAAAGTTTGGTGGCTTAAAAACTTGGGAAAATTGCCCTTTTTGAAATGGACGATCCCTATTGTACCTTATAATCCCTTATTTTCCCCATTTGTTGCCCAAATGCCCCTACGCGCCATTGCGGTCACTGATCGCCAACTGATCAGCCCAACCCGTGTCAGTGTCATGGTCTCCCCCTGGAAAATGCGTCGACCGCAGAGGCGTGCCCTTTCGGCTGTGCCGTGAACAGCGCAGGCTCAATCGTATTAAAGACCATTGCATATCGAGCATATATTGGAATAAATTGCTGAATAAATATTTTAAAATTCTTATAAAATTTTATGAATGAATTCATTGCGCCGAAACTAAACAACCAAAACAACTTTTACATTCAATAAAATTTTAGCTTTCCATACAAAAATTTCATTTATTCTTCAATGGGTGATATCTTTGATAATTGCATGATTGTTGACGAAAAAACCTTCACCGATCTCCTTATAACCAGAAAGCGTTTTTGTCATAGCTGTATAAATTGCGACATAATCGCAAAATTCAGTGATGTGACTCAATTCTCTGCACTGTATTTTAATTATTTTAAAAATCCAAAATATATTTTTTGTCATTTATTAGTGAATTTCAAATCAATTCCAACAGTTACATATTGCAAATCAATGACATTGGCAATGTTTCCGAATCGGAAGTGCCATTGGCACAAATTATTCGTTGTGAATGGGACGAGGAAGGGGCACAATTGATCAAAGAGGTGAATGAATTATTTGAAATAAGACAAAATTAAAGTGATATATAAAATTTGAGACAGAAATACTAAACAGGGGTTGTAAATTGGAGTTCAGCGGCATTTGTCCCTCCTCTTCAATTATTGTCAGAATTCTTCAAGAACGTGATCAGAGCGATAAAAAGTAAACAAACAATAAATAAAGAAATGAATAAAATTCAATTTACATTTTTCACTTTTAGTCCATGCCCTCCGCTCAGTTCGCCAGACGACAATTTAACGGTGCAAATCGGGTACAAAAAGGTGGAATGAAATTTTGATTAAATTGTGCTTTGGTCAATTACTGTATTTGGTCAGATTACTGTATCTGCCCATTGGCTTATGTCCGTTTCCCATATGGTCCATCGTATGCTCAGCGTGGAAATGCGGGAGAAGCAGCAGCGACTGATCATTTTGGACGATTTTGGCGTCGACATGGAGCTGTTTATGGAATTTATAGAGAATATTTCACTGAATGCTCTTCATAACCCAATCCTTCCAAACCGTAAAAATAAATTTTAGGGGGTTTTTTTTTTGAAATTTGAAAATTTAGCTAAAAATGTGCTGGTGTTGCTCAAATTTGCCGACTTTTTCCAAGTGGACTTGTTAAAGAAGCGGTGCGATTTGCATCTGATCAATTGCCTGGAAATTCCGCTGATCGACCGTTTCCTTCTGATCGAAAAATATCGTCTCGATAATTTGAAAGTGATAATTAGTTATTTTTAATATTTTTATTATTTTCATTTTAGAATTTCTTTTTGAGTTATAATGTTATCGATTTGCGTGCTTTTTTCAAGGCGAACCGTGCTACATTATTGTCTGACGTCAGCAAAGAATTTTTAGGTGAATTTACTTTTCCGCTTGTCGGATGAATCCAATCCAAATTGGTTAATTTTGAATGAATTTGTTTACAAACCTTTTGTTTTGTTTTATTTTTAAATTTCTCTTCCATGAACAACAACATCTTTCGCATATTGGAAAAAGGAGTGGGAGCCGGGGAGGGGGGGGGGGGGGGGTGCCGATAGGCGTCACGGGAGAATTTAAAAATCTGAATGTATTTTGGTAACAGATTTTGAAACCAAAAAAGCCCGTTTTTTTGAGTCTGCCCATATTAAAACGGCTCGTTTATTTCTTCCATTTTCGATCTCCGTCAAACTTAAATTCATTAAATAATTGATATTTGCAAAAATTCTTTTACGCTTAATTCCGTTAACAAAACTGACCCAAATTTTAAAATTTTCTGGACCTACGTTCACTCAAGGTTTCTCTAAATCCTCAAAAATTACGTGGTTCGATTTCGTCAATGAATATTGCCTTACAATTAACATCATTTAAATCCATTAAAATGTTTTCTTTAATATAGTTCGATGGGAAAGATCATGAAAATAATAAAAGAAAAACTTAATAATAATAAAATTTCTTCTGACGAAAACGTTTACTGTCGAATCCGATTACTGTCGAAATAAATGAAAAAAATAAAGTGGAAATATTTCACTGAAGAAATCGTTTACTGACCAAAACATACAGCGCCAAAAAATTAACCCTTTTCGGTAAAATATTTTAACAAATTAGTCCAAAATTTTCAGTTTCACCTGTTGGCGCCTATCGGTTTTTTTTTTTTTGCTCTTGGATACAATTTTTTAAAATGAGGTTTTTTGATCCCAAATGAACTGCATGAGGAGGATCTGAACCAAAGCAAAAGATGTTGTTAAACAGTACTTCTACCGCCACACCGAATAATCAGTGGTACAAAGTAAGAAAAAATATATATTTATAAGAAATTTTTCTTCCTAAATTTCCTTTTTTCCCAAATTTTCTCAACAATTTCTTGCTCAGACCTCCATTCTTACCAGTGCTTAATTTTTGTCGGGGACGCGGGGATGACATGTCGGTGAACGGGGAACGCTGGGGATGGGATGTCGGGGATCGGGTCGGGGATGAGGCCCAAAAAGGGCTTCGGGTCGGGTCGGGGATTCAGGGACTTCGGGTCGGGGCTGAACCCTACTTTGACAGTCAATTCCCCTAATATTTAGGGCGGTAGGGATGTCCGGCGGTGCCGATAGGCGTTGCCACTGAAAATTTAGAAAGTCTGGATCGATTTGTACTAATTTGACAAAAAAAAGGTCATATTTTGAGATAATTTTGAGGAAATTTTTGGTGCTGTTAGGCGGGCCGATAGGCAATGCCGGTAATTTTTTTTTTATTTACTTTTCTTACAACAGAAAGAAAAAGTAAAAATGGTGATAAGAAATATTTTTTCCATCTAATATTGAGAAAAAAATTTTTGTTACTGTATGACATAAAGCAAAATTTGAAAAACCCCGAACCCCGACTGTTTTGCTCACCCCGACCACGCAACCTTGCTGACCCCGACAAATCTCGATCCCGACATTTTTTAACCCCGAAGTCGGGGTTCCAACCCTAATTTAAAGAGAGAAATTTTGAGAAATTTTCCATTCTTTGGAGTATACTTTTTCAAATGGAAAATTTTTTTAGGCGTTTATTTTTCATTTTTATGGAATTTTTCTTATGAAATTTCTCAAAAATTCCTAAAACAAGCACCCAAAAATGCCAAAAAAAAAAAGTGACCAAATTACCAAATATTAATGAATCTCCCACATTAGAATGGCTGGCGGATATCACGGATATCCGCGGATATGGCCTTCATATCCGTGTTCGTCCGTGTCCGTCCGATTTCTCAAAAATCGTTATCCGTATTCGTCCGTATCCGGACAATCCGCGGATATCCGCGGATTGTCTGTGTCCGTGCACATGCCTGGTTTTTTTTTAACAATTTGAAATTTTTTGATAAAATACCAGCTAGACAGTCCTATTATCCAATGTCTTTTAATAGTTTTTTCAGATAAATATTTACCCAAAAAGAAGTATTGAGAACTGTCTAGCTAATCAAGCCATAAGAAAGGGCAGCGTATGATACGAAATTATTAATTTGATGGATTTTGTGAAAAATTTGACAATATTTACTCGGAAAAGCAGAAAAGGAGCCCGTTGCTTTATGCTCACATATTCAATTTGCCAAATGAAATTTAAAACGACCAAAATAGAAATTAGGCATAAATCTGCATCATTTGCTCTTCGCTGACAGCTGTATAAAATCAGAAATAAAAGCTTTTCCGTTTCAAAATGTTCACTTGTAGTTTGGAGGAAATCGAATAAATTATTGGACTAAAATAGAAAAAGAACTGTCAAAAGGCACACATTTCTCTTCAGCAATTTAACTAATTAACTAATTATAAGTAGTTAATCATTGGCTAATAAAGCTAAACAAATAAAGAAAACAGCATCTATTCTTTTTCTTCAAATTTTCTATTTAAGACAAATGTTTTATATTACTTAATCATTATTTCAAATATTCATTAATTTTTTTATTAATCTCCTCAAGAAGTCCTCAAATCCGCTTCATGGGTTTATCCCTTCCATTATCATTTTCATACCCAATTTTTCTTCTCCTTTTATTAGTCATCCAAAATTTGCCGCTGTCTGTTAATGCCTTTTTCGGATGGGGCAGCGATTCGAAGTCGAACTCCATGGAAGAGTCGGACACCTCACTTTCGTTTAGCTTCGGGTTGAGCCATCAGCACAGCAGTGTTGAACAGTCGTCGGAGAATGATGGAACTCAAAACGATTCGGCATCACAAACTGATGAACAACAACAGCAGCAGCAACAACAACAACAACAACAGACAGGGCAGCAATACGGTAGTGGATACAGCAACAGTTCTTCTAGCGTGGGCTACGGTATTGGAAATGGAGGCGGAAAGAATACAACAGTTGTTGCGAATGGGGCACAACAGCAACAACAACAGCAGACAGGGCGGCAATACGGTAGTGGATACAGCAACAGTTCTTCTAGCGGGAGTTACGGTATTGGAAATGGTAGCGGAAAGAATACAACAGTTGTTGCGAATGGGGCACAACAGCAACAACAACAGCAGACAGGGCGGCAATACGGTAGTGGATACAGCAACAGTTCTTCTAGCGTGGGCTACGGTATTGGAAATGGAGGCGGAAAAAATACAACAGTTGGTGCGAATGGGGCACAACAGCAACAACAACAGCAGGCAGGGCAGCAATACGGTAGTGGATACAGCAACAGTTCTTCTAGCGTGGGCTACGGTATTGGAAATGGAGGCGGAAAGAATACAACAGTTGTTGCGAATGGGGCACAACAGCAACAACAACAGCAGACAGGGCGGCAATACGGTAGTGGATACAGCAACAGTTCTTCTAGCGGGAGTTACGGTATTGGAAATGGTAGCGGAAAGAATACAACAGTTGTTGCGAATGGGGCACAACAGCAACAACAACAGCAGACAGGGCGGCAATACGGTAGTGGATACAGCAACAGTTCTTCTAGCGTGGGCTACGGTATTGGAAATGGAGGCGGAAAAAATACAACAGTTGATGCGAATGGGGCACAACAGCAACAACAACAGCAGGCAGGGCAGCAATACGGTAGTGGATACAGCAACAGTTCTTCTAGCGTGGGCTACGGTATTGGAAATGGAGGCGGAAAGAATACAACAGTTGTTGCGAATGGGGCACAACAGCAACAACAACAGCAGACAGGGCGGCAATACGGTAGTGGATACAGCAACAGTTCTTCTAGCGGGAGTTACGGTATTGGAAATGGTAGCGGAAAGAATACAACAGTTGTTGCGAATGGGGCACAACAGCAACAACAACAGCAGGCAGGGCAGCAATACGGTAGTGGATACAGCAACAGTTCTTCTAGCGTGGGCTACGGTATTGGAAATGGAGGCGGAAAAAATACAACAGTTGATGCGAATGGGGCACAACAGCAACAACAACAGCAGACAGGGCAGCAATACGGTAGTGGATACAGCAACAGTTCTTCTAGCGGAAGTTACGGTATTGGAAATGGAGGCGGAAAAAATACAACAGTTGATGCGAATGGGGCACAACAGCAACAACAACAGCAGGCAGGGCAGCAATACGGTAGTGGATACAGCAACAGTTCTTCTAGCGTGGGCTACGGTATTGGAAATGGAGGCGGAAAAAATACAACAGTTGATGCGAATGGGGCACAACAGCAACAACAACAGCAGACAGGGCAGCAATACGGTAGTGGATACAGCAACAGTTCTTCTAGCGGAAGTTACGGTATTGGAAATGGAGGCGGAAAAAATACAACAGTTGATGCGAATGGGGCACAACAGCAACAACAACAGCAGCAGCAACAACAGATATCTTATGGTAACGACATGATTAGCGGGAATGGTGCTGATCAATCAATTGATGGCCAAGAAATAGTGATCAGTGCTAATGCCGAGGAGGAGGACACCATTTACTATTCCAACATGAACACTGATGACCAACAACAGGGTCAGTAACAGATCAGCAAAACAGCAATAATTCTGGCACATTTTATCTATATTTGGACAATCAAATTCAGGCACAAATAATGGACAACAGGTGGGCAACAGTTACGAATGGGACAGTGACACTGATTGGAATGGCAACAACCAACAGCCTTTGGTTAATCCAATCGCCGGATCCGATTATTCGTCAAGTGACACGTTCAATTATTCATCATCATCATCTGCACAATATGATTATTCTGAGTCTCAAAAAGAAGATACAAGTTATTCTGGGCAAAATTCTTACGGGTATTCCTTTGGCAACGGAGACGCCGGTGGTAAACAACAGCAGCAGCACCAGAACCAAGAGTTCGAGCTGTACATCCAATCCATTCATGCTACATTGGACCAAACAAAGGAACAAACGCGGAAAAGCCAATCATTGGCCTGCTTCACGGCATGTGTGCACGCGATCAGCATACTGTTGTGCCAGGGGTACGGTGAGTTGCTGCACAACAATGGCACCAGCTGTAGAAAGGGTGGACAATATGCTTCTTCAAATTGCACGGTATGTGTAAATTCATTAGGACCGGGGAGGGGGGAATCGGCATCACTTTCTATTCTTGACCTTGTAGAAATTTAGCTTACTTGTTGAAGCCTAAAACTTTTCTTTTTAGTTTTTACGGTTTTCCTGAGGAAATTCGGTTATTTTATTTGACTTTAGAGTCTAAGGAATACGAAAAGACGGAATATTTTATAGAAATAAACTAAATTGTAGTTCTTATACAAAAAGGAAAAGGCGTTCCCGTATCTTATAAATACTACACTAATGAGCATTATAAATAGGACATGCCAAAACTATTTTAGAAGCCCCAATTGGATGAGGTGGCGTCACAGCTCCGTCAACATCAGTTGGGCCAGCAGTTGAACCAAACCGCCGATGGGACAGGCGCCAACGGCGGCATTTCCGGCATTTGCATCAGCGCTGACCAAGTGCCGACCACTGAGCAGGTCATCGCGATGATCAAAACCTACTCGTACACCCGGGAGCTTGTCATTGGAGAATCCAACGGCATTACCATTAGCAATTCGTCATCGGATGCCGAAATGATCAGCACAATTGGCACAATAATGGGCCAGACAAGTCAGCTGCAACAACAGCTTCAGAATGAGTCAAAGAAATGAGCAAAAGTAGCGGGAAGATTCACTGTGTTTTTTTCAGAAAATGGCAAAAATATTTCCTGACCCAAATCCTTACATTCATAGCAGGGATGACGCCGATTTCCGATTATAATGATTTTTGCCAGGGCAAAGATTTGCTACTACTTAAATCATCGGAATTCAATTTTCCTAATTTGCAACCGGCATCATCCCAAATCCATACATAACCTTACAAAAATTACCAAAAAAAAAAAACTCTACCTTCTTAAGCCTACCTCTTTCTTATGTTATTTGTACGGTCCAAAACTTCATCATATTTTTGTTATTTATTCCTTTTTTGTATTTACCTTCACTTTTCATTTGTCTTATTTCAGTGTAAAATCATTTAGAGAACAACAATACTTGAGTTATTGTCCATTTTTCACAAAATTGTGAAATGCTAATTTTATTCCATTTTGCCCCAAAGATAGTATCGAAGGGTTTTCGCGTCTAGCACTTGCGAACAAACTCAAGAAAATAAAATATTTTTTAAAGGCAAAAAATTATGCAAAAAATTATTTAATGAATGGGTTTGTTAACAGATTGAAAAAATCAGTGAAGCTGTATGTTTTCGTCAATGAACGATTTATCAATGAATTCGTCAGTGATCATATTCGACAGTAAATATTTTAGTCAATGGAATTAGGGGTTCTTTAAACTTTCATTTTTCCCAATTTTTATTTCAGGTCGAACCACAGAAAAAGGCTAAATTGCAAAAAACGAAAAAGGTATAAAGCAGTTGAAAAAATAAGTGGTATACCAATGAAAACTATTGCTTTATACCAGGGATGGCGACAATCTCTGATTTGAAAAGTCGGAATTCCGACGCCTAAAATTTTTTCGAAAATGCGAATTCCGATGCCGCAAATTTTTTTCGGAAATCGGAATTCCGCAAAAACACGAAACGGGTCAGTTTGGCTGGCCGTTTTGGCGTGGCTTTTTTGTAGCACCTAAAAATCACATCCCTACTAATTATAATATGCAAAGATTCAGCCAACAAATAACAAAAAACACTTTTATAAATAAGAAATTAATTGTGTGAATTTTTTTTTTCTATTTGTGTCCAAATTTTCCTTTCCATTCACATTGTATCTGAGTAACTTGTCCCTAACTTTTCAAAATTTCCTAACCATATATGTCTTCTCAAAAAAAGTTTTTAATTTTGATCGGCAATTAACAAATTACGTCCAAATTTTCAAATTTTCTTCTGCAGTATGGATTTTGAGTTTAGAGAATTCTTTTCTGATAATTTCCGTTTTTTGGGAATATATTTTGACATTTTGCTTCATTTAGAAATTTGTCACTGCAACTCCAGCAGCTATTCATAAGACTGATGACTATCATATCATCACTTTTTGTTCAAATTAATGAATAAAATGCCAAAAGTAACAAAAAATTGGTCTATTTTAATTTTGTTCGCTGATAATACAAATGTGAACAGATGAGCAGTGAAAATTCAAAAAACATTGAGAGAGATTAAAAGAAACATAAGCAGCAGGGGAAGGTACTGCATAAAGGTAGATAATGTTATTTAATCAAACCAAATTTGGCATAAATCCTCATTGAAAATGCCATCTTTAGGGGTGTATTTTTTTCAAAGCTAAAACCGAGTAATCCGTCTCTTCTCCTTGATTCCGCCGGTTTTGGATTTTCTGTTTTTTTTGTTCTAAATAAATTGGTTTTTGGTCTCGGTTCGATTATCCAACCAAGACCAGGCGAATTGACGAAAATATGCAAAAAAATATATTATAGGGTTTCTTCAATAAAATATTTAATTCAATATTTTAGAGAAATTCATTCCAAAAAATCAAAATAAATATATTTTTTGCTGTTTAAAATTTTTTTTAAAAGAAAAGGACATTTGCTCTTAGGTAACCATCCCCTTTGGTCCACTCTCTTTGGGCCATCAATCACTCATATGAAATCATATTTGGCATTTGTTTTAGGCGAAATTTAATAGAGGAATGTTGCCCCCTCTCTTCGTAATTGGCTTGCTTCTCCTTTTGCTAATCGGGTTTCTTTTCTTATACAATTTCTACTTAAAACGGCGCCATCTTCCCCCAGGTGAAGCATATCTTTCTAATCAATATTTATGCTTTATGTTTTTGTTATAAGTTATTCTAATCTCTGTTTCTTTAAATGTTTCTCATTGGTTCTCATTTAGACAAATAAATTCATTTGGCATTCATTAGGAGAGCTCGACTTTTGAGGCATATGCCTTTTTTTTTTGCGCACTAGTTTCGATATATTAAGCATAAATAACACATTTTCCACTTGGTTTGAAGCTTCTACGATGACTTTTATAATGCCTTTTTTTTTTGCCTTTTTCCGGATTTTTGTGGCTTAAATGCCTTTTTTGGCGTTTTTGCATTTTTTTCTAAATTTTTGAGAAATTCCCTAAAAAATGCCATAAAAATGAAAACTAAACCCCGAAAAATTGACTTTTTAAATTTTGAAAAAGTACACCCCTGAGAATGGAAAAGTTTCCAGAAAATTTGCCCAATAAAATTTATTTTTTTATCTATAATTTTTATTCTCAAAAAAAAAATCTTCTCATTTTTTTAATTTTTAAAAATCTTTATATTTATTTCGCTTATGTTCTGTGATGGGAAAAAAAGAGTTTTCTATATGAAAAAATTTGCTTTAAAATTTTTTTGGCTTTAAAACACCTTGGAAAAATGTGCGTTTAAAATTTTTAAATGCCTTTTTTCATGCCGTTTTCGGGATTTTCGTGCCTTTTAATGCCTTTTTTCAATTTTTTTGGTGCCTATTATAGTGCCTTTTTCGGGATTTTTGGTGCCTTTTTAGTCGGTCTCTATTCATTAGTCAATTGTGGTAAATGTGAAAACAGTTTTTGGTTCCTCTTGGCAAGACTTTAATTACTTAATTATAATTACCTCATTTTGCTTTCTTAATCAAAATTGGGCCAAATGCTTACATCTATCTCCCAATTGCCCTCAAAATCACACAACACAGGGCCCGCCCCTCTGCCCTTGGTTGGCAATGTGCACCAATTGCACCGTACCATGCCGGAGCAGCAGTTCCTGCAATGGCGTCGTCAGTACGGCGACGTGTTCACTGTTTGGATGGGCGAACAGCCCGTGGTGTGCGTGACGGACTACGCCAAGATAATGGCCCACTTCCAAAGGGATGGCGACGCGTTTGCTGGCCGACTCGTACAAACCGAATTTGAGACAGCGATGCACGGTGGCTCAAAGAAGCATATGGGCATCTGATAGCTGAGTGGCCCTTTTTAAAGCTGAAGGCTCTATATTTTTTTGAAAATCGCGCTGACAATTAAGCCAAAATCAGACAAAATAAATCCAGACCATGCCCCAAAAAACAACTGTGCCATTTCTTGGGACGTACAACAGAGAGAGAAAGACTCTCGATTACCATAAATGAGCATTATTATTAGGGAAGGGTTTGAAAATTAGAACGCCATTTCGGACAAATAATGGTTTAGAATTCAAACAAAAAAAGATAATAATATTTTTCTCAGGCGGCGTTTACGGACTGCTTTTTACGGAGGGCGATTTGTGGAGGGAACAGCGCCGTTTCACATTGCATGTGCTGCGTGGGTTTGGACTGAGCAAAGAACTGATGCAGCAACGGGTGGGTGAGCACGTCGAAAAAGGACACACAAAAGCGCCTCTATAAATTTTGAGAATTATAAAGATACAATTAATAAAATGCTAAATTTTGAGAAAATTAAAATTTTATGGCCCTCATAAAGAAAAAAGCCAAACGAAAATTTTGATCAAATGGAACTCATTTGTCGTTTTGTTCACTTAGGGCTCAGCTTAATTTGTTATATCCAAATATGAGCTAAATTCTGCGTAAAACCATACTCACTTTTATGACATATTGGCCCCAAATGGGAGGGGGAGGCGGATTCGGTATTCAAAAATTGACTATTTTTGCTATTAAATGACAAATCCAATCGCTCGTTAATTTTTGGTTTTCAATTTCCTATGCCCCTTCGTCTTGGCATAGCATTTATATTGGTTTCACTATGGTCAAATAAAGAAGTTAAGTCCAAATTTGATAAAATTTGTTGCGATGGCGCTTTTCGTAAATTCCGCCATTTTTACTGAATTGTCGACTAAATCAAGTCACATCTTCTCTCAGACTGAGCCAAATCACGAAAACTTGGTATCATACGATAGCTCATGAATAGATTTATTGGCTTGCTAAATTTAAAAAAAAATTAATAATTTTTTCAAAAGTATGACAATTTTTTCCACTTTTTTGGCTACAACTTTTTCAAAACCTAATGGTTGCTTCAGAGCAAAATTATGCCTTGATTTAATTGAAAATTCAGTAAAATGGCGGATTTACGAAAAGCGCATAGGTGGCGGAATTTACGAAACACACCAGCACCAAATTTGTTCAGCAGTTCATCCATAAACCAAAAAAGACCATCTCGATCAATTTTATGGAATTGTGTTGAAGGTTCAGATTATCAATGAGTTGCAACCAATGTTCTTGCGAATTGATGAACGAATTGAACTCGGTGAGGAAGTGAATATGGGCCAACTGCTCGACATTGCTGTTGGCTCTGTCATCAACAATTTGCTTTTTGGCCACCGATTTGACAAGGCAAGCGACCACTGCAGCAACACACAACTACCAGTCAAAACCGATGCGCTTTTGCTAGGGGATTTTTGACCCCATTTTTCTTCGTTTCCTCTTTTGGCGCAATTTTTGCTAAATTGTTTTGTTCTTGTGAAGAGCTCGATTTAGTATCAACTGATCGCTGCCCCTCAAAAAAAGATTGCCCGAAATCATTTTAAAACTGACTTTTTGGGGAAATCAAATCTTATCCTTTTTTTTTAATTTTCGCCATAGCTCCTTATAAGACTTATCCGGCACTCGATTCTGTCGGCCCTTCTGGGTGATTACATGAATGAGGCGGAATGTTCGATTAGGCGGAGCGGGAAAACGGCGTCTGAAAATTATGAAAAAACGATGTCATTCAATAATCAGGACAATCTCGAGCAGTTCAACGAGCTCAAGCAGCTGTTACGTGAACAGTTCGCCACCGTTGTGCATCCGTTAACTGCGCTGTTCCATTTGAGTCCCCACTTTTTTCGGCATTTGCCCTTTCTCAGCGGTCAGTTCGACCGTATGCGCAATGTGTACCGCAGGGTTGACACATTTTTTGAACGAAAAATCAACGAACACATCATGAAGATAGTTGAAGACACTGAACAATGGGATGACACGACAACATCTACAGATTTTGTTGATGCTTTTCTAAAGGAAAAGACAAAGCGGGACTCAAGCGGCGGCGACCAGCTGCACCACTTCACGTGAGCTGCTTCCCCCCCCCCTCTTCCCCCCGACATTGAAATTTCTGAAAATCGGATGGATATTTAATTGGATGGGAAATTAAGTCCTAATTTCCAGCGCAATTCAATTTTTTGGGTGATCAATTTTGGTTAACTGTTTAACTGTGTCAAGGGAAAAATGCGGGATAATTAGTAGGGCTGCCAATTATATAGAAATCCATATTTTTTTCCTGAACTCAGAACGGCCTAAAACGCATGTAAAACATGTTTTTAGCTTGGTTTGAAGCTTCTAGGATGCTTTTTTAAATCCATATTTTCCATATTTCGGGATTTATGTCCATATTTCCATATTTGTCCATATTTTGGCATTTTGCCCATATTTTATGTCCATATTTTGCCATTTTTGGAAAATTTCATGAGAAAAATGCAATAAAAACGAAAAATATCTCCCTAAAAAAATTCTTGAGAAATTATCAAAAAATGCCCTCAAAAATGAAGATGAGTTTTTTTTAATTTTTTGTATTTTTTTTTTCTATAGTTTTGATCAAAAAAATTGATATCGAATGCGTTTTTCACCCCAAAATTTGGAAATACATATATTTCATTTGAAATTATAACCAACGCTAAAATTTTTTTTTAAAAATTGCACTATTTTGATAAAATTTTATGCCCATATTTGTCCATATTTTGGCTTTTTTCCATATTTATGTCCATTATTACCTTAATAAATCTAAAAAAAAATATTAAACTTTTAAAAATGTAACCAAAAAATTAATTTTTGAGCATTTCACCGGTGCATTTTTTTTAATTTCAGCTAATTTATTAAGCTTGTAGAGCCAAATAAATGTTTTCGAAAGCACCAGAATTGTCAAATATGGTTGCTTTTTGTCGTAAAATCTCAAAATAGGAAATTTACGAAATGCCCTAGCACTTCATCGCTCTCTCATTGTATTTTCAACACTTTTGTTTAAGCATTGAGCAGCTAAGGGGCATTTGCTTCGATTTATGGGCCGCTGGACAAGTAAAAATCAATTTGTTTCACTTCTAATACCATTTAAATTAAACACAATGAGACCCACAGGAAACAGTGAGCATTACGCTTGCCTGGAGCATTGCCTATCTCATCCACCACCCAAAAATTCAAACCAAAATGCGCGAGGAAATTAAACAGCTGCTGCTGCTGAACAACAATGAGCCCTCAAGGGCTGCAACCAGCAGCAGAATTCTTACTGTGTCGGACAAGTCAAAATTACCGTACACCAACGCGGTGATTTGTGTGAGAAAAATGGGCAATCTTTTTTTTGTCACGAAGTTTGTGCCGTAATACCATTAAAGGAAATTCAACGGGTGGCCAATGTGGTGCCATTTAACATACCTCGAAAACTGACTCGTGACGTGACCATTGACGGATATCTTCTCAAAGCGGGGGCGGCAGTGTGTCCTCAAATTTCGACGGTTCTCATTGACGATAAGGTCCAAAAATAATTGTGCTATTATAATATATAAAATAGCAATTTAATGTAGATATTTGATAACCCACTGCAATTTCGCCCCGAAAGATTCCTGGATGAGAGCGGCAAGCTGAAGCGGATGAATGAACTGATTCCTTTTTCGATTGGGAAAAGGTGCCATGGAAATGCATCAATTAAATAATTACAATTAGTCAATTAAAAATATTGGGAATTGGCGTGACAGGCAATGTTTGGGCGAATCTCTTGCGAGGATGGAATTGTTTCTATTCGTTGCCAATCTGTTCAAACAATACGAAGTGAGGAGAACAAAATGTGCCGAATTAGTTCTCTATTTATTTGTTTTGCAGTTTTCGCCTGGCTCAGAAATTCCGTCACTTGAAGCGTAAAATGGACGCGGTCATTCGATGCCCACAATTTACGTGCAAAGTCAACAAAAACTACGCAATTTGACCGAGAGAATAAATTAAATTTATGTAAATTTTCCATTTAAAAATGTGTTAAGCGGAATGAAAACGTGGTGCAACTAAGTATTAAAGATAAGAGCTGCTCTGCGCAAAAATCATAAAGGATTAAAACTCGGAAAACCTCAGTTTTTTCTTGATCATAAGATTTCGTGCCAGTGTTTTCGACATTGAATTTTATAGAGGTGAATAGATGATCGAGATGGGGGAGCTTTTGAGGGAAAAACTTGGGGGCGGGCTGGTTTTGAACCGGCGTCTCTGGCTTTCCGGACCAGTGTTCTACCAGCTCAACTACCGACCCTACCCTCTCCGCCTCCCCACTTTGCCCGATCATAAGGGATCACTTTTCTCCTCCATTGGTCCCATTAATCTTCTCTTAGTGAATCTTCAAAAATTACTGATTACATTCATTTCTGTGAATTTAAAGGGTTGACATTCCATTTTGAACACCTATTTAAATGAAACAGTCATTTTTGTCAAAAAAAAAAGATAGCAGAAGAAGATTTGTGGCAAACCCGCCTTGCTGAATTCCAAATGGTTCCTGCGAATGGAATAAGAGGCCGTATGAAAAAAAACCGAAATATCGGCGTTAAGATGCGAACCGACATGACCTTGAAGAAGAATTCGAAAACTGCGAACTACAATTCATTAGAGCCTGCACTATCATTTGCATTTTTTTAAATTATCAATCATCTATCATGTTTACTCTAATAGAATAGAACTAAAGTTTTTTAAAAAACAATATTTTACTGTCGAAACCAACCACTCTATCAACACTGTAGAAAACTAACCAAAAATTAATTAACACTTAAAGAATATTTTTTTAGTGATCGGAGCTTAGTAAAACCTGGTAGACCAAACCGAAACCGGCCGTTTTGGTCAACCGAAACTGCAAATTAAAAAATGTTGATTTTAAATATTTTTAAAAATAGTAAAGCATGCGAATAACCAGGGCGGCAGATGAAAATTTTCAAACTCATAATTTGGCTGACAAAAAATCATCATTGAAAGTGTTGGACTCGTATCAGAATTGCATTTTTTAATTACCAAACAAATATATTTTTAAAATAAAAAATGTTAAGCTTTTGAAAATGTTTTCTTCAACCGTTTTTGAATTAAATAAGACGAAATCCAATTTTTCGTGTCAATTTGCTTTTAAATTTGTCCCATGGCTTTTGGGAATTTGTCCACCATTTTCAATATTTTCTTCCATTTGATCACTTTTTGGTGATGAATTGTCCTCCTCTTCCTCTCCCATTTCTTCACCATTCCAACTTTCGTCAAATATTTCGTTGAATTGTCTTTCCAATATTTCTTTTGCTATTTCAATATTTTGTCCATCAATTTGCGTATTTCCTTTTTTTCTATAACATAGCATCAGATAAATATTTAACTTCCTGTTTGATTTTCATTTACAATTTTCAAATTTTTTAAAGAATTACATAGCAAATGGATGCGCTAAAATCATGGGAAAACATTTAATAAAATTAATCTTTAATGAAAATAAACAAAAAAGTTAATAGATTATATTAATAAACGCTCTGCCGAAAGCTAATTATTTTAATTTTTTGAAAAAATAGATGATTTGAAAAAAAATATATGCAAAAATGGCCATTATTAGGCTTCAATGGAAAATATGAACATCTAATAATTCTCTAAATATTGAATGGCACAATATTATTTTAATGAGTAAAAAAATATTTATCAAATAAGCATTTCCTCTTTCTTATATCTAGGGGCTAGAAATTCTATGCACATAAAATGTCAAAATATGCACATAATTTTCCAAAACCAAGGCTACGGGGAACCTGAGACACACTTTTTCTTTTTTAGTAATTTTTCAAATTTTGAGTCGCACTTTTGTATTTTTTTTTAATAGATGGTATGGTACTCAAATGGCGTTAAAAATTTGGAAAAATGCCCAAATATGCACATAAATCGCCAAATATGTATGTAAAGATATGCAAAATGTGCATATTGAATATCGTCCTAGAAGCTTCAAACCAAGCTAAAATAAGTTTTTCGTGCGTTTCAAGCCCCTACAAATTCAGGAAAAAATATGCATTTGCATATAATTTCTAGCCCTACTATATAATTAGCTAAATATTGTTAATTCTTTCAATAAATTTTTTGCCTGATTGATTTTCATTTATAATTTTTATATTTTTAAAGAATTACGTAGCAATTAAATGACGCAAATAATATTTTTTATAGGAATAGAGCGAGAACATAAAATGAGAGAAAGCGGGAGTTTAAAAAGAGAGAGACCAAAAATTTTGAATAAAGAATATAGCGATGCTTTTTTCGGTAAGAGCTAGTGCCCATCATTTTGCTGATTTTTTAGACTTACGTAGGCGAAAAATTTGTCCGACAGGTTCCAAAAAGAATTTTTCTGGCAAAAATTGGACGGGGACAATCTGCAATGCCTCTTGTCACGTTAATTCCAAAAGGTCGCAGTCTATTTTTTAGGTAATCTTTTTCATTTTTTATTTCTCTATAAAACTTTGTTGGAAATTTTTTTATTTATTTTTTGAAACCTTACATTATGAGCTATAATGGTGAATAAAAATTAAAAACTTTCATCAAATTTCGGCATCTTTTATGTCCATTTCTTTGCACCATAAACTCTCTTTGGCTGGCAAAGAATGAATCATTTGCTTTTTCGATAATTTTTCAGCCTCATTTTTTTGCTCTAATTGCTTTTTCCATCTCCAAATAGTGGTTGAACTCGTCCCTAACTTTTTCTTTATTTCTCTTTCAAATTTCTGCCATTTTTCTTTTGTGTGCCTCCGTTTTGCTTATATTTTCGTTTAATTTCATCAGTATTTGCTGATGAGTTCCATTTTTTTGATAGGATTTTTAACTCTTTGATACCCTTTAATTATTCCAAATGACTTCATCCATCTTTGAACTGTTATATAATGGAAACCTATTTTCTTTGTTAAATAGGCTCTAAATTTGAGCCATTCCTTTTGTGAATGTTTTCTTTTTGCCATAAATTCTTTCTTTAATTTCAAATATTTTTCTATAACTTTCCTTTTTTCTTCTTCATTCATTTTCTTTCCAAATTCTTTTTTCCATTTGTATATTTTATAATAACTTAAGCCCAATTTCTTTGCAATTTTTGCATCAATTTTATTTCGTTCTTTGTATGAATATTCTCCTCTTTCTTTTAATTTCTTTTTTATTTGGTCAAATTTCTGAATCATTTCTCTTTTTAGTTGATCATTATTCTCTTTGTCCAATTGTCCACCATTTCCAAATTCTTTTTTCCATTTATATATTTTATGATGACTTATGCCCAATTGCTTCAATATTTTTGCTTCAATTTTATACCGTTCTTTGTCTGAATATTCTCCTTTTTCTTTATATTCCTTTTTCATTTGGTTAAATCTCTCAATCATTTGTCTTTTCTCTTTGTCCATTTGTCCTCCATTTCCAATAATATTTTCTTCCCTTTGATCACTTTTTTGTGATGAATTGTCCTCCTCCTCCTCTCCCATTTCTTCACAATTCCAACTTTCGTCAAATATTTCGTTGAATTGTCTTTCCAATATTTCTTTTGCTATTTGAATATTTTTTCCTTCTCTTTGCACTTTTTCCCATTTGTCTCCGAATATTTTCTCAAAACTTTTTTGCTGTCGTTTTATTTTGGCAGAATGAATATTTTCTAATAAAATCATAGCAATATAAAATACCAAAATTATTTGAAAAAGAAACATATTTTTTGTTTAAATCTCAAAATTATTTAAACTGAAAAAATTGGAAATTATGCATTAATATACACATATATGTTTATTAGATTTATCTTTCAAAGTCATCACATAAAATTGATAATTGATTTAATTTAATCCATTACAATTTCTTTAAAATTGACATATCTATTGAATTATGCAAAAAAATAAAATTAATTTTAAAAACCAGTTGAGAGAAAAAGGAATTAGGAGGAAAAATTTATATCCAGGTGATAGTGTTAAAATCTCTGAGTGACCACAAAGAAGTTCTAAGTGTTTAGAAACTATGCTTAAGTATAAATTAAGCGATTCAAAAAATTTTTAAAAAGTTTGAAAATAAAACTCATGAAAATCACGATTTTTGCAAAATAAAAAATTCTAACTCGTTTGAGAATTTTTTAATCGCTTAACATCTGCTTAATGATAATTTCTAAACACATAGAGTTTTCAAATAACATCAAATTTATAAAAGTGGGTGGATGAAGAAAAAAAGTTATGACCAAAAAACACGTTTCCGGCGACGTTTCGTCCTAGTCCGAAAATCATATCCTCTCGTGAATGTTTTCCTTTTGATTAACCACTTTTTTTTATTAGTTTTGTTTATGTATTTTTTATGAACTGAATTTAGTTTTGAATAGTAGGGTGCGAGGCCGCGAAGCGGCCGAGCCATAGTCTGTTTTATTACTAACTGTTCAAAACACAACCGTACTGCCTAGCGGTTGTGATGCGCCGAAGGTGCATTCAACCGCTAGTTCCAAACCGTGCTGGGACGTTTCTTAAATCCGCCATTTTTACTGAATTTTCGTCTAAACCTAGTCTAACTTTTTTCAAACGTAACGAAATGAAATAATCTTGATATACTAAGATAGCCCTTAATTGCTCTATAAGTTAGATAAATTTCAAAAAATTTCGTTAACAAAAAAAATTGGAGCTAAAAACTTTGAACTGTTATATAATGGAAACCAATTTTCTGTGTTAAATTGGCAGCAAATTTATTCCATTTTCTGGTCAGATATTTGTTTAAAGCCTGTAAAAAAATTATGCTTTTTTATATTTTTCGAGGGTGGCATAAATTCACAATTTTTCGACACTTTTTCGAACCTATCTATTCTCGCAATTTGTGTCCAATTTAAGTCAATTTTTAATATGTTGTAGAGGAAAAGAAGATGGTCGAGCTCCGCGCAGTCCGGATCCATTGTGAAAGTGATGAGGAGATCCGGTTTTCCAATTTCGCGATAAATTGTCATGCAATTTGCGTATTGTTTTTGTAGAATTGGCGCGAGCCTCGAAA
The DNA here is from genome assembly GCA_039877585.1 of Heterodera filipjevi. Classification (NCBI taxonomy): domain Eukaryota; kingdom Metazoa; phylum Nematoda; class Chromadorea; order Rhabditida; family Heteroderidae; genus Heterodera; species Heterodera filipjevi. The sequence goes on along the minus strand of JBDPZO010000005.1, from coordinate 5,990,114 downwards.
GTGAACATCGGTCATATAGATTTGGCCGATTGGTCCTTTTAGTCCTGTAAACACAGTGTTTTTATTGTTATCAGCTATCTTTTAAAACCTTTATTATCGCAAAGCTGTTGAACCCTTTGAAGAAGAGCTCGCACACGTACAAGCCTCTTTTGCACTTGAAGTTGTTTCATTTTTTGTACTTTTTGTGCCTCCAATTCTTCTCCAAGGTCTTCGTCTGGCATCAGTTCCCCATCAGCCTTTCGGATTTGGCGATAGGTTGGATCGAAGCGTTTATCTTTAGCCAACTTCAACTTGATACCATAAAACATAGTGAGGCAAGAAATTTTTATTTTTGTTACCGAATGAAAACTGTCCACGAGGAAACAAAAGTGGAAAGAGTGCGGGGTCGACATTTCGGTTCTACCATTTCATATCGTGCTGTCCTGAACCTTGTCTTCCTTGTAAAATGACGTCATATTGGTGCCCAGGTGGAACATTTGCACCAGTGCCGAGATAAAACTAAATTGTTACTTAAATTTAAAATTTTGTTATGAGCGTCTTACTTGTGCAACAAGTTTACTGCCCGCTGCTGTTTCAACATTGATGCGGCCAGGATGTATTTCCTTTATTTGTCGTTCAGTAGTTTCTTCGTCCCCTTCCATAAAAATTTTTGAAAATTTTCAAAAGTTGAACCGTTCACAATTTTGTATTCAGGAATCAAAACTCGTATTTCTTGATATATTTAGAAAGCGCTCGTCGAGGGCAGTATAATGATACTAAGAACCCTTTGTTCTGATGCCTGTGCATCTTTTTATTAACAAGTATAGTTTCAAATTTTTCCAATAACCCCCATTTTGAGAATTTTTTTTCATTTTGGCCCAAAAACAAAAAAAAAACCTCCACCAACTTGAAGAGCATGGTGAACAACATCCATCCACATATGAGAGGAAAAAAGGCGGGTGCTCCAAGAGACATCTGGGAAAAGAGGGTTGAATTAACCAATTTGGAAATTATTAAGATGACAAAAGTTTTAAACATCAAATTCTGAACTTATGCCCCTTTTGATATTTTTTTTTCCAAAACATAAATCCACCATTTAGCGTACAGACATCAGTTCTGATCGGTATCATTCGGATTCTCTTGATGAAAGCTTAACACATTGTTATGATGCCTGTGCATCTTTTAAAAAACATGAGTACTTTCTATTTTTTTTTGAAAAACACCAGTTTTAAGGTATTTTTTTTTATTAGTCCCAACAACAAAAAACACCTCAGTAAACCTAAAGGATATGCGAACAACCACCACATTGAGGAAGAACAAGGACGGCCCACCATCAGACATCCGGAACTTGAAAATGAATCAACAAGTTTTCAATCTAAAAAATGACAAAAATTTTACAAATCTTACTAAAAACGGGAAACTTCGTCCCAAAATAGCCATTCTTTAACTTGGGGCGGGACGAACTATACTATGTATTCTTGCTATCATTGTGTTTGCCTTGAAAATAGGTACCCAAAGACATGAAAAACGCATAGTTTATTGCACTATACGCAAAGATGTAAATGCCCACTCTTGGATTTTAGTAAATGCGCCAGGCTCATATTGACTCGGTGCACTCGCTCGTCGCTTCGCTTCGCTCCGCTCCTCACTTGCGCACCTCGAACTCTGCGCGGTGCAGCAGCAGCTTTTAGTAAATGCATCAGGCTCATATTTACTCGGTGACTGCTCGTCGCTCCGCTCTTCGCTCGCGCACCTCGCGCTCTGCCTGGTGCAGTTATGTCTTGGTCTTACGCCAGGTTCGTGTTGACTCGGTGCATTCGCTCGTCGCTCCGCTCCTCACTCGTGCACCTCGAGCTCTGCCTGGTGCAGTTGTGTCTTAGTACTTACGCCAGGTTCGTATTGACTCGGTGCATTCGCTCGTCGCTCCGCTCCTCACTACACCTCGAGCTCTGCCTGGTGCAGTTGTGTCTTAGTACTTACGCCAGGTTCGTATTGACTCGGTGCACTCGCTCGTCGCTCCGCTCCTCGCTCGCGGACCTCCGGATTTAATTGCACAGAAACACAAAAAAAATTTAAAAAAAATTTTTTATAAAACAATTTTTCAAAAAAAAATTTCACTAAAAAAATCGGTACGGTTCAAAATTTTCTAAATTAGCTCATCTTTCTTTAACATCTGCTTAATGATAGTTCTAAACACATAGAGTTTTCAAATAACATCAAATATATAAAAGTGGGGGGATGAAGAAAAAAGTTATGACCAAAAACACGGTGCGAGGCCGCGAAGCGCCGAGCCATAGTCTTATTACTAACTGTCATAATTGTGATCTGCCGAAAGCACATTCAACCGCTAGTTCTTAACAACTTACACGTTGTATTTGTTCAATATATATCATAAGCATAAATTGCAAATTGGAAATTGTTTTTGTACTTTGTTAAGATCAGATACACGAATAAACAGAAAAAATTACCAAATTTTCGACAAAAGAAGTTTTCCAGCCGCTTTGCGACCTAACTATAGAATTTATTTCAATAGAAAAAAAGGTACGCTTTTTTAATTTTTTTGCCACTATTTCGGAAATTTTTTTTTTGTTCTTTTTATTTTGTGGGGTGTTCAAAACCGCAAATTGTCAATATATTTTTTTTAAAGGCTCATTTGCCAATTATGTATTTACTCGTAAGGAAGGTGTTCGCCATTCCTGTCTCCTACGCTTTGTTGAAGCGATTTTTTCCCTTTGCCGTTCACAAAGGACAAACCAAGAAATTCCCTTGACGTAGAAGCGGTGAAGAGTTTGTTGGACGTTTAAGTGAGTTTCGACTGAATTGTCCGGAAAAGTTTGATTTTTTCTTTTGAAGCAAGAAATGGTGAGGAAATTGATGGTTATGACAAATACGCTGCATACAGTTGATTTTGTTGGATAAAACACATGTTTTAAAATGTTCTTATTTTGACCCCAAAATATTTATTTTTACCATTTGGGTTCTGATAGGCGCTACCGGGGGAAATTTTGAAAATCTTAATTATCACTGATATAAATTATAAAAAAAGGATTTTTATAACGAATTTTTCTTCCAAAATTTTCCCTTTTTTCCAATTTTTTCAACAATTTCTTACTCAGAATAAATTTATTCGTCGGCGATTTCCCCTATAACGAAGTTGACGAATTAAGAGTTGTTATAAGATTTTTTTGTGCATTACATCTGCCCCATTATCAACCAAAAATTTTTTTTTTCGAAACCGGGGCCCGGAAGAAGTCGAAATGGATGTCAACTTCGAGAACAACCAGCCCGAAAATATTCGTGCCTTTTTCATTTGTTTTTTTCAATTTTCTCCAAACATCAGGCCTGATTGCATTATTATGAAATGACAATTGCTTTATTCGAACACCAACAGGGATACGAAAAAACAATAACAATTCTTTCTCAAAACCATTTCTTTCTATCTGTTCACTGTCTTATTCCATTCATTCGTTCAATTGCCCTCCGTGGGACTAAAAATTATAAAATTGTTGATTAAATGAGAATAAAACAATTTTTGCCCATATTACCAAGTTACGTAATCCTAAAGAAAATTCTGAGCACTTTTCATTTATTTGTCCCATCGTCCAATGCTTCTTCCTCCAATTGGTCCATTTCTCGGCGTTTTTGTTAATTGGGCTTCTTTCGATCAACCCACAATGATTTTTAGTGCCAGTTTGTTGAATTGTCATTTGTTCACGAGTCAGTAAAAAAAAATCGCAGATTGGTGCAGTCACGGAAAATTGATGGCGAAATGTAATGACGTAATTTTTGAAAATCATATGGAATCTAAAGCGTAATAGGTTATGGAACTTTATAGCCTTTGTTTAGATAACGTGATGACCAGTCAACAAAATTTCCAAAATGATTTTTTGGAAACAAAAATAAAAATATTCTTCAAAGAAAAGTTGGAAGAAGCTAAAACGTATGCGGAATGGCGCTATAAAGTTTCAACGCGGCCTTTGAAATGAAGGAAAAGCATGCTGTTCTGGTTGGCAATGAAAAAAGCAGTGTGGTCCCCAAATGGCAGGCACATTGCAACTTCTGCCAGGTGGGAGAAGCAATGTTTGGAAGAAAACAATGTGCGCACGTCAATTTGTGCGCACATTGTTCCATTGTGTGGGCAGGTGATGATGGATGTAATTGTTTAACATGCCAGGAAGCATGTGCAGATTTTAAGTATTTTGGTCCGGATCCCTCCCGTTCCTCTCCATAACCCAGGGCTCTGATTTCAAAATTTTCTAACTAAAACATTCAGTTCAAAAAATAGATTTGTTGTCAAAAATAAGAACATTATAGAAAAAACGATAGTATCAGTTGTACATCACTTTATTCAGAAATTAAGCATAAATATCATATTTTCATTCATTTTAACTGATAATTCTCCACACCACGTTGTTTTCGTCGTCTTTTACGCTCGGCCCCCGATCGGTTAAAAATTGAAAGATGGTATTATGTATTTACAAGCATTTACATCCATTTGGGGACCGAACATTCACCACCTCCTTTTGGGGACCGAAATTCACGTCCATTTGGGGACCGAACATTCACGTCCCCAAAGAGACCCCGAACATTCACGTCCCCAAAGGGACCGAACATTCACGTCCATTTAGGGACAAAACATTTTCGTCCCCAAAGGGACTGAAGATTCACGTCCACTTGGGGACCGAACATTCACGTCCATTTGGGAACCGAAAATTCCCGTCCCCAAAGGGACCGAACATTCACGTCCATTTGGGGACGAACATTCACGTCTCCAAAGGGACCACGTCTCCCAAGGGGACGTGAATGTTGGGTGCGTAAAAGCACCGAACATTTGTGAACATAAGCGCTACCTTTCCCCTGTGGTGTTTTTTTTTGTGTGCCGCCGCCTGTAAATTTTTGTCGTCGTTCATCATTGCTGCTGCTTCTTATTCTGTTACTGCTGCTGTCGGCACTTTGTCGTCGTTCATCACTGCTGCTTCTTCTGCTGCCTGCTGTTGCTCCCTTGATTTATTTTTTATTTTAAAATTTATTTTTTTATTTTACCAAAAAGCCGTCGTCGCACAGGATTTCGTCCTGGGTAAACGGCTTCCACCTTGGGTAGATGTCGACCTCTGCGCACTGTGCTCATCCATTGAGCAGGGCGAATCGGCTTGCGCAACTGCATATGAAGTACTGAAGAAGACAGGATACGGGCCGATCAAATTGGAGTCACCGGTAGCTTTGTCTGAAATGCCGCAGGCCGACCAAATTGGATGGAAAAAGATGTTTCAATGTGGCAGCTGGGCGTTGGAAAAGGCACGCGCAAATGTCATCTTTGGCAAAACATCGCTGATCGAACCTCCACGTGTAATCATTGGCGATTCAATTGCAGCACAAGTTTGTGGGGAGGCGATCAATCAAATATCAGCACACTTCATCGGCACTGTCAATGGATCATTGGGCGATGTGACCAGATCATTAAACAAAACAGTTTTGACTTCAAAGGTGGTCTCTGCGCTCATAATGGTCGGCCGAGATGCCCTTGTCGGTGGTGAAGCGGTGGAGCAAATTGTTGGAGAATGCGAAAGACTTCGGGCGATTTGTGGTCAATTCAAACATGTGAATTTCATTTGGATTCCGCAGCCCTATGTGCGCGTACAACATGCCGAGTACAATGAGCTGCTTCCCGCTTTGGAAACTGTGGCTGGAGAATGGTTCATTGCGATGACAGCGAATGGAAGAAGCCTTGTTGAATTGTGGAGATTTGGCGACACATTTGACATGTCACGGGTGAAAGCTGATGGAAGACTTTTACCTGAGGGTCTTAAATATCTTAGGGCATAGATTTTTACTCAAATTTCGCATTTCCCTGATGATCATTCTCTCGGCATTCGCCATTCTTCTCGTGCACCGTCTGTTGTTTCGCATTTCTCATTTGTCTCTCAATCGATCTCCTCATAATTTTCGGACTCATCCATACGCTATTCGCCATTCTTACAATAATCGGGGCCGTTCGGATTGGAAGATGTGCGTCAACCATCGCCGCCATTAAAGCCAGAAAACCTTAGACCCCACCTTTTCGGATGCCGGATTGTCTTAATTTTTGTTTAAAGCCGAGGGGACCGTCTTTCTTGCAGGGCGGGGATGTGGTGTCAGTTTGACTTTGACATATTAATTATTTCTAATTTATCTATTTTTCTTGGCATTCTGTTGTATTTGAATCGGTCTCAAATAATTTTGTTTTTGTTAAGGGTTATAGTTTCGGATGAAATATGTTGGTTGGTCTTTTAATTTTGACCATTGGATAATTTCTTTATTTGGTCATCTCATTTTATTGTGCTGTTTCTTTGCATAAATTATTTATTCGTATTTGTGAAAAAAAACAGGTTCGCATCCCCTCGGATTGGAATTCAGTAAAGCTTTTGTGGAATTGACACCGATTGGACTGTATTATTCAACCAAATTTTCCACTGCAGCCATTCAGCATTAATCTGTGGCGCTTGCTTAATTATAAAACTTTTTTGAAATTTATAATAAAATTTTTAAAATTTAGTAAATTTTTAAACTTTTTACCGCCCGGATGCTGTCCTCGCTTTCCCACGTGTCATCGGCGTATGCGTAACTCCGCCAGTGAAATCGCAGTTGCCGGTTTTGGCCATCCTCCGACCGGCGGAAGCAAACAATTGCACCAATTTCATATCGCCGGTTGTCCTTTTTCTGTTGTTGTTGTGGTTGATAGGGTTCATTTAACTAAAAAATAATTTATAATTTTTTTAAATTATATACAATAAGGAGTAAAATAAGGGCCATTCAAAATCCTGTTTTCCGGACTCGTTGAACCGGTTTCCAAAATTTCGACACGATTAAGGATTTTTCGAAAAAAAAGGAAAAACGATGAAAAATAAATAAAATTTAAAAAAATACTTCCAAAGCTTAAAATTAAAACAGCGGTTTATTTATTCTAAGAGCATAAAATCAGTAAAAGTGAATCAATATTTTTCACTCTACACGATAACTTAAGCTCTTTCTTATTCAGGACAGGGGCAGGTGGTGCCGATAGGCTCAACCGGGGGAATTTTTGAAAATTTGAGTGTATCTTCAGAACAGATTTGGCACAGAAAACGCCAATTTTTGTTGATTTGGGATATAGTTTGACCTAAAAGGGTCAATTTTTTTATTAAAAATCCCGAAAAGTATCAAAAATCTTCAATTATCATTTCAAAAAAAAGATCATCATCGACCCCTCAATCATCAAAATGTTGTTAAATCATCACATGTGGGAGCGTGACCGGAAACGAAACACGAATTCCCCAAAAAAGGCTCGCTTTTTAAATGTCGGGTCTACTGTCATTGTCCTCAAACACAATATGCCAAAATTTCAACATATTTGTATAATTATGAAAAGTTAAAGTCTCAGTTCTGAATTTCGGATCACAGACTTTTTGATGGGCGATTAAAATGTTTTGTTGCACTCAATCACTCTGCTGGTCTACTTTAATACTGTTCTCCTATTTCAATACAATTTCCACATATTTTCTGATTATTACCATCAATTTTTCCATATTTGTGCAAAATTGATATAATATCGGAATAAAAATAACTGAATCATCACAGCAAAAAAGGCCGAATCCATCTCTTCCACTGCTTAGTTAGCGTTTATTATAAGTATATCACAAAAAGTGTAAAATAACTGTGAATATTTCCAATAAAAATTAAGTGGTAAAAATTGTCTACTGATTTAATCGGTGAATCATTGCAATTTGTCGTTTATTCCGTCTCTGCACCATTTTTTTTGCCATTGGGGCACAGTCATTGTGATTGATATGCATAATTTGATTCCATTAAGTCATTTTTGTATATTTCGGAAAAAATAACAAATAAACGAAATTAAAATATTTAATTGCTTTTTTTATTTTAAGTAAAATGAGTGAAATATTGCTCAACAAAGTTATTGTTGTTGGCATTTTCGGCTTGTTGCTTCTTCTCAATGGTGTCAAGTCGGCAAAACCGTAAGACCGACTTAAAACCAGAATGCCAAAAATACGAACAAATTACAAATTGGTTCAATGTATCTACATAGCCTAATAACTCTATTAAAAAAAATTGGGCCAATAAATGCCGGGTTTTCGGCCAAAAAAGATGTAAAAATAGAATTTCATTTTAAAAATTGCTGATTTACAATACATACATGCAAGAAATTCCGTTACAGTAATTTCTTTTAATAAAAAAGGGTTCGACTGACGGGCCAAGAAAAGAAATTTGTCGAAATACCTGTCGCCGTTTTTGACCAATGTTTTCCGCCGGACGCGTCAAAAACATTTGGTATCGAATTTCGCCTCCCAATAAATGGCGGAAGTTGCGATGGCAGGTCCTCAATTTTGAAAAAAACAAAAAAACAATTTTGAAAACAATATATTAGTTTAGCATTCTCATCTGCTACCCGAGCATATTGGCAACCCGTACCCTGGAGAACTCGCACAGCGTTAGTGTTAAGTCATTGAACTCCATGCTGTTCAACACGGAAACAGGGGTCCCGTCCAATATTTCCAAAATTAAATTACTCAAGAAAAAAAAATCATTAAGTTTATTTGAAAATGTAAAAGTTTAAGCATTTCGTTTATTTTCTAAAACTAAATTGTCCAGTGATCAAAATTGTTTATTTATTTGAAATACTTTGAAACCATAATGTAGACTTCAATGGATTCCCAATGTCAAGAGGTGTTGAAACTATACGAAAACAAGAAAAACGTTGCACATTGGCGCGGCTTCAGAGTTTACACCGAAATGTGGAACGGGGAAAGAGTCATAAGGCTGAGCAAATTCTCGGTCAATGACAAACGCGGCGGACAAAGGTACAATACGGAGACATATACTGTCGCACTACGATATTTTCATCGTAAATAAGAAATAGACAAAATGAGCTAAGCGTCGGGTTGCCTCTATTCAATCTGTGGGCAGCTCTACCATTTAGCTACCGAGACTCATCCGCTAAATGGACTTGATCAACCCCTCGATTTCGGCGTTTTTACCGCCCAGTCAGCATTTTCTTTAAAATAGTAACTAACAACACCACAAAATTTTTAGAAAGGGAATGGCGCACAGCAGGGATGAGAGCCGACGCCCAAAGAAATTTTGCCGAAAATTCCAAAATTTTGCCCATAATTTCGGAAATCGGAATTCCGATCCCAAAAATGGTCGGAAATCGGTAATGGAATTCTGTCCCATCCCTGGTGCACATCGATTTGTTTGGCATCGCTTTAAAAAATTATTAAGCTATGAAATTCGTGGTGTTCAACGCCAATTTGTCATCCACTTTGGCAATGCGCATGAACCGTACACCTATGTGACAATTGATTTTGGTAAATAATAATAATAATAAATTATATTCTGTATATGATTATATATGATTATATATTTAATAATTTAATGGCAGGCCAACGCATTGAAATTGATAAAACGGACAACAAAAAACGTGAAGCGTTCATGAGCTTGTTCAAATGGGGTGCACCGTTAAAACATTTTGAAGGATTTTGGACGCTGGGCATGGACATGTTACCATGGGACGCTGACGTTCTCCAATTGTTGTTCGAACGTACCTGTCGCTGTACCATGGAAGCATGGGTAGGCAATGTTTTTTTGATCAAGATTAGCATTTAAGAAATTTCAGTTTGGTATTGATAAATTCATTATTTTTATAAAAACAAAAATTGACTTAGTTGTGACAAAGGATCAATCAAACTATCATATTAAATGATTTATATTTTAAACCAAAAAGTTTATCCGCCCAACCGACACGGAGCCTGAGGACCCCAAAATGCCAACGGCCGGCCAAGGCCAAAAAGGATGCGAAGATAAGAACAGCATGGACACCAAACAAAGCATAAACATAACCAACAAGATCAGTGCCAACACACTGATCTACATTCGTCTTTTGACAAGTGTGAAAATTGAGCACATCACTTTCACGCTTTATGGGAGTGACTCGGACAAGCCAAGTAAAATTGAGCAATGGCAAAAAATGCCTGAATTTGCCAACAAATCCCGCATGTTAAAGTCGAAATATGGTTTTGTGGTTATATTTTATCGAATTTTAGATTTTGCTGGTAATAAGGTTTTGGTTCGATATTTGTTTTTGTTTTTTGTTACAAGTTGCTGGAGTCCTCTGGGTTTATTGTTATTCACTCTTTTTTTTTATTGACCGAAAAATGGTCGTTTACCGGCAAAAGCTCAGAAATTGTTTACAGTAACCGGGCTCTCCGTTTCTCCAAGAATTTTTTATGAAAAATTAAACAGCTAAAACTCAAAATATAAAAACTACAGGCTTAGGGAGGGGCATTTACCAAAATGTTACAAAGGCTCTCTAAGCAAATCTCTTTATAGGGATAAAGTATTTATCCCCGTTTCTGTCAGAATCTTTCCCTGTGGAGAATGAACTTTTTTGAAATTTCAGACAATTTGGTACCACTGATGAATTTCATTATGTATGTAATATGGGAAGTTTATGCAGACTATGGCGATCAATTAACAACCATTGTTTTACGCGAAAGAAATGTAATTAAAAATGTTTTTTTATTTTTTATTTTGTAAAACATATGTTATAGATTCTAAATCCAATATAATGTTTTGTCATTCTAAAGATCAATTAAGTAAGACTTGAGGATTTTTGCGAAAAACCCTAGCAAAATGGACCACCCAGTGAACTGAACCACCTAAAATCTTAAAATGAACGACTAATTTTTTCTAAATGGATATCTGACACTTGGCCCAATTACCCAATTATGAAATCATTACGGTTTTACCTTATAAATATAGGAATTTTTTGATAAAATTTTATTAGGGAAGATTCTAGGACATGCAAACTAATGGTCTGTTTTTGATTTTCTTTTTTCAAGTCAAATTGGAGTTCCACCACAACATGCACAGACTTTTTGAAGAAAAGAGACTATACTGAGCCTCGTGAAATGGTGTTCATAATTGCATTCACCAAATACGCTGTTGGCATTTTAATCAACGGAAGCGATCATGGCAAAAACATGGGGGACTGCAACCGCGAGTATTTTCCCCCAAAATGGTGGCATGAATTGCCCTTCGAGAAGATGACTTCGTTTGAGGTTCAGACAAAAAAATAATTGAAAAATGCGTGTGTCCATATTAATATTGCTTAATGGCACTTATTAAAAATCACTTTTAAAACAATAAATCTAATCAATTAAGCTGGAAGGCACCTTTTTGATACTAAACGACCCGCCACCTGTGATGCCATTTGTGACTTTGGACACAAATTATGTAAGCGGAATTTCATACAGCATCTTAATTAATGATTATTTTTAATTGGCTAATTAGGTGTCTCCGTCCATTAAATTGCCGTTTAACAACACGGTTGCCGAACTGAGAGAAGGCACAACAATTATTTTCCGAATTCAGACGAATGACAAAGAAAATTTTGGATTTAAAATCGCTTTGTTGCATGACCGACCAGTGCTTTATCATGCCACCAGTATGTTTTTATGGGATGAGCCGCATTTTTATATATTATCAATTTATATTCGGACCGGGCCGTTTTCGTGCGAGTGCCCATTTTTATTATTTATTAATAAAATAATTAAATTAAAACATTTTTAACTTTTTTCTGGGCGTATTTGGCTAGCTGATCACGAATCTGAATTCAGTTTTCTGCTATGGCACCGTTAAAGTGCCAGAATCCCTGCGTATCTGCAGGATTCTGAACAAGCAGCGGGATTCTGGGTGGGGCGGGTAAAGCTTCGGACCCCACGCTTCTGCTTCGAGTATCGAACATTCTTATTGTCGAATGGCTGAATGTCGAACGTTTTTTAAAACAGACGCTCTAACTGTTGAACTTAATCTTTATTGATTTTAAAATTGCTTTAAGTATTTTAGATTATTTTTTAAAAATTTATTAGGGTGCCTTTTTCAATTTAGTGGGTTTGTACATAGGAATTTTTTGAAATCCCAATGAAATTCCTCTAAAATGGGGATTCGCACGAAAATGACCCCCGCACGAAAACGGCCGCACGAAACTGACCCCAACCTATTTATATTCGTGATTCAAATTGTTGGAATAAATTTCAGTATAACTAATTCAGTACCGGAAAAGATGGCAAATTCATTTTTTTTAATAGGACTTTGTTGTCACATATTCGAGGGGTGCGGAGCCTTTATTCCAAAACGATCAGGCGTTATTTCAAAAACCATCATTATGAAAAATTTTAACAAAAAACTAGTCATAACTTTGCTCTAAGGCTACCAAGTTTTTAAGTCTTGGTATCATTTGATAGACCTAAGAGTTTTCTGCTAGCCTGTAAAATTTCAGAAAATCTTTTAATTTCAAAAAAGTTATGGCCAAAGGAACTCAAAAAAAAATCAGGTGTTTCAAACATTTTTCGTCATAACTTTTTTGTAATTAAAATAAATTTTTCTGAAATTTTACATGCTAGTAGAAAATTCTTAGGGCTATCAAATGATATCAAGATTAAAAATTTGGTAGCCTTAGAGAAAAGTTATGACTAGTTTTTTGTTAAAATTTTTCATAATGATGGTTTTTTAAATAATGCCATTTATGGTGGTATTTAACATAGCACCATTCGAGGGGTTAGCAAAGATCAACAACTAACTTGGCCAACCCGAAATCCCTTTTTTAGTTGGTGCAACAGTGATGGAAATGAATGTTTTGCGAGGAGAAATGAGACTGCGTTCTTCTTCTGTGGTAATTAAATTTTAAAAAATGAAATCTTAATTGAATTTCACTTTTTTGTATTTTTTCCCCGTGTTTTTACTGTTTTTTATTTTATTTTATTTTTACTTTTTTTCGTGTATTTTTATCATTTCATATTTCATCTTATCTTTGTAGAAACTTATAAATTAAAAAAAAGGTCCATAGTAAAAAATTAAGCTTTACAAATAAATGGCATTCTCACTTTACAAATGCGCAAATTATTATTTTCATTTTCAATTTTTATTTTATTTTTTATTTTCAGGAAAATCAAGGAGAGCCTGAAAAAAGTGTTCCTTTTCCCATCAAAGAAGAAGCAATGGAAATTAACATAACTGTGTTCAAAAGCAATTTTAAAATCCAAATAAATGATCAATTCGAGACGGATTATGAAGTGCAATTGCTGCCGACCGAAGCAACAAATTTTATTCGGGTAAATGCCAACAAAAACTGAACATTAACAAATGCATCATGAGATCATAACCCATAGATCCAGGGAATGATATGTTCAATGATCAGGGCATCACTGATCCTCTACCACTGATAATAAAAATTAAATTTTCCGTCCAATTTTGTCATGCAATTATTATTGATTAAACCAGTGGTGCCATTAGAATTTTCCGAAATAAGACAACACAGGTCAAAAATAAGATTTTGTGGGTCCAAAATAAGACAGTGTTAGAAAACGCTGTTTAGCAGTTTAAAATTGTATTTTATTCAATTAAATCAAGCATTAATAAAATATTTCTCTTCGCCAACTATTTTTTTCGAGCAATTCCAGCTTTGAAATGAAAATTTAAAATTTAATTTCGAAAAAAGGAGGGTCGGCGGTGCCGATATGCATCGCCGGTATTCAAATTTTCAAAGGATGAAAGCCAAAAATAACGGACGTCCTTTGAAATAAAGGACAGATACCAGTTTTTTTCCCGAAGTTCTGCTTGTAGAACTGAGACGCCGGTTCAAAAATTCTGTCCGATCACAATCTTTCCCTTTAAAACCCACTCCATTTGTCCATTTATTCAAGTCATTTTGATGATCGAAGAATAATACAATTCAAAATTAAAATGAGTATTATTCATCACTGAATTGTTTTCAGGTTGAAGATGATCAAAAGGCAGGTGGTATCATTTTGATGGAAGAACCTCATGTAGTTCAACAAACGGTTTGTTTCTAAGTGATTTTACAAATAAATAAATAATACTACTAATTAACTTTGCCGTTGGAAAGCATTTGAAGATCTGGAGGGTATTAACAGATTTTGCTTAAAATTGCAAAATTTAAGGGCTTTTCTCAACAAATTATAAATTCAGGATTTTCTATCCGAAAAAGTTCATTTCATTGAGCAAAAGCAAGTACGACCTTCGGCATAATTGACCAGATTTATATTTGCATAAAAAAACCTTAATGAACCCATTTTTGTGTGATAAACCTTTCGTTTTAGCATTATGATGAACAGATTTTAATGAATTCCACCGTACAACTGGTTACTGTGCTGAATTATGGTGACGAAATCAGCATTCGTTTCAAAATCAAAAGGCCTATCGACGAATTAAGCATTCTTTTGATGCACGAGTCAAAGGAATTTGACCCAAGGAGTGAGTAACACTTTATTTTTGTGCCTCAATACTTGAGTCAATGCTGATCAAAAATGTATTAATCATTGTTATGTGATAGTGCGGTTCGAGAGTTTCCACTCGTAAAAAGTCTTCGGCTATTGCGGACACGGTTTCGAGTCACGGGTTTTTTGCCTCGTCTCGGCTCGGTAGAGAGTCGAACCGAGACTTTTTTTTACACCTCTAGAGAACCTATTATAAAAAGAAGAATGTTTTTTTATGTATCTTGGATAAGTAGAAGTGGAATTTGAGTGAAAAAGCAAATTATGAAAAATATGTAAAATTTTTCTAGTTTTAACATTGAAAAGAGTTTTTTTAATAAATGAAAATTTCCGAAAATACTTGGGTTTTTAAAATTTACAGAAACAATGAGTTTTCTTATAATCTAAAATTTATAAAAATTTAGAAAGTTTTTTCACTTTTCTTCAAAAGAAATTTAAACTGTGTCCCTTCCACTTGTGAGTGCATTTGCTTTTTCATAATATTTTTCAAAATTTTCCTTTTTTGTATCCAAATCCATTTGCTATACGGTTTTTTTTGATTATTCCAAAAGCTTTGTGCCATTTTTTAATTGTTTTATAATGGGACTCAATTAAATGAAATTTATTAATCGCTTTTGGTCTGTTAAAAAAACTTTTAAAATCATCACAAATTAAAAAATAAAATAAATTTAATAAAAATATTGATGTGTAAAAGTGGGAAAGTTTATTCGTAATCCCAAAATTTAATGAATGCTAAATGACACAAACAAAATTACATAATAAACATTTCATCAACTATCTTTATCATCTTCAATTCTCATTTTTTTGTTTTGAAGTATAAAGTTGTTCAACCATTGGGCTTTTAGAAAATTTTTCTGCTTGCCTTTCCCATTTCCGAATTGTCTTTGAGCAGACCCCTAAATTCCTTTTTGGTATGTTTTCCTTTTACCATAAATTCTCTTTTCAATTTTAAGTATTTTTCTATAACTTTCCTTTTTTCTTCTTTATTCATTTTCTTCTTTCCAATAAATTCTTTTTTCCATTTCCATATTTTATAATGATTTATGCCCAATTCCTTTACAATTTCTGCTTCAATTTTATTCCGTTCTTTGTATGAATATTCTCCTCTTTCTTTATATTCCTTTTTCATTTGTTCAAATTTCTGAATCATTTCTCTTTTTTCTTTCTCTTTGTCCATTTGTCCTCCATTTCCAATAATATTTTCTTCCCTTTCACTTTTTTGTGATGAATTGTCCTCCTCCTCCTCTCCCATTTCTTCACCATTCCAACTTTCGTCAAATATTTCGTTGAATTGTCTTTCCATTATTTCTTTTGATATTTGAATATTTTGTCCTTCTTTTTGCACTTTTTCCCAATTGTTTCCGAATATTTTCTCAAAACTTTTTTGCTGTCGTTTTATTTTGGCAGAATGAATATTTTCTAATAAAATCATAGCAATATAAAATACCAAAATTATTTGAAAAAGAAACATATTTTTTGTTTAAATCTCAAAATTATTTAAACTGAAAAAATTGGAAATTATGCATTAATATACACATATATGTTTATTAGATTTATCTTTCAAAGTCATCACATAAATTGATAATTGATTTAATTTAATCCATTACAATTTCTTTAAAATTGACATATCTATTGAATTATGCAAAAAAATAAAATTATTTTTATTGTTTAATTCAAAACTAGGGTAGTCCGGTAAAGGTACCGCGGTAATATCCGTTTTTTACCACTGGTAAGAAAGGGGGTCTGATTACTATGTATAACAGAAAGGGAATTTGAAAGGAAAGGGAAATTAAGAGGAAAAATTCGTTATAATAAACTATTTTATCAATCTATCTTCTGGGTTAAAGTCCCTGAGTACACCCCAAAGAAAGCTCTAACAAATAACTGTTTCGAATCGATCATTAAGTATAAATTAAGCGATTCAAAATTCTCAAAAAAATTAGAAAATAAAGCTCATGAAATTCCCGATTTTTTCAAACTAAAAACTCAAACTCTTTTGAGAATTTTTTAAACGCTTTTCGCAAAAATTTGCCTAAAAATTTATTAATCGCTTTTGGTCTGTTAAAAAAACTTTTAAAATCTTTTTTGTTTAAATCTCAAAAAATATTTAAACTGAAAAAATTGGAAATTATGCATTAATATACACATATATGTTTATTAGATTTATCTTTCAAAGTCATCACATAAAATTGATAATTGATTTAATTTAACCCATTACAATTTCTTTAAAATTGACATATCTATTGAATTATGCAAAAAAATAAAATTATTTTTATTGTTTAATTCAAAACTAGGGTAGTCCGGTACAGGTACCGCGGTAATATCCGTTTTTTCAGTGTCGGTACCAAATAACCACTGGTAAGAAAGGGGGTCTGATTACTATGTATAACAGAAAGGGAATTTGAAAGGAAAGGGAAATTAGGAGGAAAAATTCGTTATAATAAACTATTTTATCAATCTATCTTCTGGGTTAAAGTCCCTGAGTACACCCCAAAGAAAGCTCTAACAAATAACTGTTTCGAATCGATCATTAAGTATAAATTAAGCGATTCAAAATTCTCAAAAAAATTAGAAAATAAAGCTCATGAAATTCCCGATTTTTTCAAACTAAAAACTCAAACTCTTTTGAGAATTTTTTAAACGCTTTTCGCAAAAATTTGCCTAAAAATTTATTAAATTGCCCATTTTTTGTTAAAATCTGTTAACAAACCCACTAACAATTTTCTTAATTTGCCCGGCGGAGCCTATCGACAAGACTGACCTCCTTAGCATAAATTGGTTTCATATCCAATCCAAAAATAATAGATTATAATCAGGGCTTCCATCGAAAATCTCAATTCTGGAAAAAGTTTTAAGAAAAAGTCTCAACTTGAGAAAAGTCTCGGGTTTTTGCGGTTTCGGTACTGAATCTCGGGGTCAAGTCTCGGGCTCGAGTCTAAGGTGAAATTTTTGGTCTTGAAAAGTACTAAAAGGTAAAGCCAAATTTATAAATGTTTTAAAAAAAGCTTTTTGGCAGTAAAAATGATAATAATTGTTTCTGTCAGGATTAAGCGAAAACTTGAATTTATTTAGAAAATTTGTAATTCCAAAAAATATGCAACGGTTAATCATCAAATTTATTTATTTTATGGCATTTTTAGCAATATTTGATAATGGCTTTTATTTTCGTACCAAACAATCTGACCACATCAATTAGAGTATAACTTGTTCTGATAAAATCATTTAGCCAATAAGGAAGTCGAATGTTTTATTTGAATTTATATATATTTATTTTTTCTTTAGTTGGCGATGTTTTGCTGGCATTGACATTCAATTTTTCATCCCCAAATTTATCATGCAAATATTTTCTGCACCAAGTAATTTTCTGCAAATAATAAATAAAATTTTAAAATCCGGTAGTATTAAATGTATATTATTAATAGGGAGCGGATTTGTATGCAAATTCATACTTTTTTTGTTGCTAATATGCAATGGACTAATAAACACGAAAAACGTATTTTTAACTTGGTTTAATGCTTCTAGGACGCATTTTTTCATGCATATTTGGCATTTTGGGTCCATTTTTCATGCATATATCGCATTTTTTGCTAATATTTCAGAATTTACACCCCCTAAGAATCAACGTTTTAGAAATTTGAAAAAATACCCCAAAAAATTAAAAGTTTTAATTTTTTAAGAAAATTTTTAACAAAGATTTTGAAAAATATAAGTATTTTCCAAAATATCTTTTTAAAAATTTTATATATTAAAAATAATATTGAAAATACCTATTTTGATAAAAATTGCTCAGATAGTCCGTAAATATCAATATATTAACCGATATAGTTTGTGAGCGTAATTTTTTTTATTATATATTTAACATAGAGAATTTTTAAAGTAAATTCTGATAAAATCTAAGGTAAAATGTTCTGGCGGTGCCGTTCGGCGCTGCCGAGGGAATTTTAGGACCGATTTGTTAACATTTTTTCCCCAAAAACAAGGCCAGACCTGAAATTTCAAAATCAGAACACCCAGTTCAAACAAATCAGATTTTGGGGTCAAAAATAAAAATATTTTTGAAAAATGATTTGCGCAGCAATTGTATGTACATCATTTAATCCAAGTAAATGAGTATCATATGGCCGCTTTCTCAACAAATTATAAACATTCTTGAAGAAATACTTAAGTGCCAAAACCCTATTCTTAGGGGTCTATTTTTTCGAAATTTCGGCGTTTTTACCCGAAACCCGAAATTCGAAACGCAAAAAACCCGAAATTTTAGAAACGCGAAACGAAATTTCGCCCAGCCCTGGTCCCCGTCCCCGCCTTCTCGCACCGGCCAAAAAAATTTAAAACGAAATTAGATAGAAAATAATATTTATTTTTGACTTATTTTATAAAATTTTTTTTTTGCTTTAAATTCCACTGTCTACGAAATTTTATATTCAAAAAAGTTCATTTGAGGACCATTTGCCAAATATGATCGCAACTGAGCCCGAATATGCACACATGCTGAACAAATATGGACAAGAATTTGATGTAGTGATCACTTGCATGGCACAGCATTATGCCATTACAATTGACGAAGTCGACTTCAAAATGAATTGTCCTTATCCAACCGAACAAAATGGCGCCCACGAATATCCGCCATGGGCAGTTGATCATATTCGAGTAATAATTCATCATGGCTGATCCATTTGGGCCCTAAAGTTTTCGTTAAAAATTACGAATATTGATTTTGAATAACATCGGGCCTGAATGTCGTATTGTGAATTCAGAATAATTCCATTTTCTAAAATTTTAGACATATTATTTTCTTCTAAGATTGAATCAAAAGGCAATGCCACCGTGAAACAGATGAAAATAACGCATTCAAATGTCTCAATTTCGGATGCCCATGTGCTCAACTTTGCCAAGATTGACGATACCAAGGGGGTGTTTCGTGCTGGGGATGCCATCAACATCACAATACCAATCAACGGAACTGTTGGCCAAATGGAAATGTTCAATGTAAATGTGAACATGATGTTCGAAGCACTTCAAGAACACCCGATCAGTGAGTTTTGGTTGTTGAAAAAGCGGGCGACCTAGAAAAAATTTCAAAATTTGAGTGGGGAGAACCCCAATAATTTCCTATTTTTTTTGTTATGGCTATTCCTCCGAAATTTATCACTGCCCGAAAAAGTCACTTTTTGTTAACAAAAACCCATTAGACAGGCGTTTGGTACCAAGGGAATCCTTGCACTATCCAAGGACAAATCCCCATGATCATTATTAATAGATTTGGACAAAAATTTTTCTCTTCGATAAGCGGGAAGGGTGGGTTTGGTTACTTTTTTTAGGGTAGAATAAGTTGGCGTCGATACAACCTGTTACTGGGAATAAAAAAAGTCACTTTGGTCTTAAGTGTGCCCTTAGAAAATCGAGTTTTTAAAAAAGTTCGATGTTCAGCGACTACGGACGTCTCCAATTCGGCCATTTCTTTTTAGATTTTCCGACCAACATAACTTTTATCAAACTGCTACTCAAATAAATACATTCCTTATGTCGTCCGATAGTTCTTAACTCAATTTCTTGACAGATTTCTAAAAATGAGCATTAATTTAAAAGTTTGAAGATACAAAAATTAAAAAATATATTAATTTTGGCTATTTTTTAAAATTTAATGAAATTTTTCAAAAATAAAAATGCTAATAGAGCCAATCCAAAGCTTTCGAATGATACCTTATTTTGGTTGCGTTTGAGCAAAGTTATTACAAGTTTGTTTCCAGAAAATTTTGTAAACGCGGATTTAGGAAATGGCATAATTGGAAATTTTACTTATTACCGTGCCCAGAATACTAATGCTATTATATTAATTTAAGTTGGCAAACAGATCATTCGGGCGAAGTTAATGGATTTGTATTTGGCCAAATGCAATTCAAACAGCAACTATGTAATGTCTATTTAAATATTATCATTTGAATTTTATTTTTTCATTTTTAAATAATTTTTTTTTGGGTGGATAAAGAAACGTACCTAAAATTGGTTACTAATTTTCGGCACCTTGGCCATCACATGAAAAAGTGTAAATGAAAAGGGTTAGAATAAAAGATTTTTCCATCATTTTTATTGGTGTCTAATTTACAAGCTTCTTTAATAAGTAAATTCATTTTTGTTGTTTCCGAATAATTAGCTTTTTTTAATTTATATAAAAATTTGAAATTAAAGTTAACTGATTAAAATAAATAAATTATAATTTTGTCAGGATTCGACTTCCCTAATTCATAAAATAAACCTGCTGAATGCAGTAAAGGAAGCGAACACAGTGAAGAAACTCAACTTTGAAATCAAAGTCAACGACAACGGTTTCGATGTGACAATGAAAAATATGAAGCCATGCTCAATCAATAAAAATGCTTCGGTGTGGGCCGTCCAATATATTACAGTAAGCGTGGTTTGGTTATACCGTACACTTGGCGCAAAAAAGTGATATAAAAACAAATCATTTGTGAAAAGATTTTCTTTTCACAAATTAAATTTTAATAATCATTTATCATTTACTTTTTTATGGTCGATAAAAATGGTTTATATAAAAAGGCATTAATTAATAATTCTTTTTTCTTTTTGCAGGTTGATTATAACAAAAATGGTAATTTGGCAGAGCCGGAAATAAATTGTGTACCCAAAGAACGCTGCTTGAAGAGAGAAATAGTTGACTATTACTTAGAAGAAAACTACGTTTTTTAAATTTTTTTAATGATACTTCATTGGCCATTCATTTTTACAATATAATACAAAAAAAAGAAACAAGAGTTTAAAAATCTAAAAAAGTTTCCGTTTTTTTTCGCATTCGATAAATAATATTGACTAATTTATGTGGAACCAAAAAACAAATTTTTATTTTAATTAAATTTTTTAATTGTTAAATTTAGTTGAAGTGAAATAATAATAATAATGCCTTTTTTAACATTTAGTTTTTACAAAATAAACAACTTTTTTGACAGTTTTCTTCTAGAAAATTCATTGAAATTATATTTTTAAAAAAATCTCGGCGGCGTCTATCGACACCGCCGAACATCTTTTACCTTAAGAGTTTTTCAAAACTTATCTCAATAATAACTCCCAACTTGACAAGTTTTTTGTCAAAATCTGTTAATAAATCACACTTAATTTTCAAAAATTTCGCCCGATGGCGCCTATCGGCACCGCCGCCGCGCTCTTGGCGAAAATGTAAAAAAAAAGTTTTTTGGTGTCCCGAATTAATAACAAAGAAAAAAGAAAATTAATTCAAAAATATTTTAAATTAAAGAAAGAATTTATGGCAAAAGGAAAACATTCACGAGAGGAATGGCAAAAATTTAAAGCCGATTTAACACAGAAAATTGGAATTTCTCGTCTGTTCAGAAACAATTCAAAATGAGTCAATTTCCTTTAACATTTTGTCAATCGTAATTTATGTATTTATTATTTAATATTTGTCATTTTGGCATTATGTTTTCAATTTTTTCGGAACCCGTCAGTTCGGCGCTCGCGATTCGGCGCCACATGATTCGGCGCCAATACAATTCGGCGCCACACGATTCGGCTCCAAGCCAAAAATAGGAAAACTCGACAAAAAAAATTTTGAAAACTAAATCCCCTAGTTTTTTTAAAACCCTACCCCCAAGTTTTTTTTGAAAACCCAACCCCCTAGTTTTTTTTTTGAAAAACATCTGCCGCCGTGTGGGTGGCCCGCAATCGGTTTGCCGTGTTGGACAAAACGCATCAGCTGACCATCCGAGACTTACAGAACCTGGAGAGTCGAAAGGTATAGTGTGGAGTGCACCGTGGTCCAACCCCCTCCGGACCGGGCAACTGAGCCCCCAAAACAACTGGGCTTCGTTTATGATACCGAATTCCTTTGACGTAGATATCAGTTTTTTTTTCGCGAAATGTCCAAAAAAGCTAAAAGGCTAAAGATAGATTTTTTACCAAAAAACTATTCTTAATTGAAATCATAAATTTGGATATTTTGATGCTAAATCTCATGATTTGGAGAAAACAACTCACCCAGAAATTAAGAAAAGAATCACAAATCAAAGATAATTATTTCATACAATGATTGTTCCCTTTTGCTATTAAGACCCGGTTCAAATTTAATATTAACCAACCCAAATACAATAAAACTTTGAGTAATTCAGCAAAATTTTTGATTATTAATCAAAGTGATTGAGATATTATTTTTCGGGCAGAAACTCTTAGGAAAGAATAAAACATTTGTTTTAGCACTTTTACCGGTATTGAAAAAAGCAAGTACCGCCCGGTACCGTTTTTCAGTACCGGCGGTACTGGAACTAATCGCTCCTTACCTAAGCACTGGTAAGAATGAGGTGCTGAGCAATAAAACTTTTGAACATATATTGACAAATTTCGTCAAAAAATATACTGTGACGCCAAATGGCAGCACTCTACTCTTTCTTTTTAAGCAATTTAAGTAAACGCAAAAATAGCCCAAATTTTTTGAAACAAAATATTTTGACTTTTAGGCCAGAGCATCTTTTTTTTACAATTAAGAGAAATTTTTGTAATTGCCATTGATTTGAAGTATTTAAATTAATTCCAAATATTTCATTTTTAAAAGCCTATAATAAATAATTTTCTCATTCTCTGCTGACCTTTAATCTTTTAATTAACATCGCAATTTATTATTCAGTCATGTTATTTTTCCTTTTAATAAAATGCATCTTTCTTAAAAACAGCTGACGTAACAAGGTTTTTTCCTTAATGAGTGAGAGAGAAAACTGGTTGAAAATTAAATTTGCTTTGAAGACTTTCTCATTGCCATAGAAACAAAAAGAGAAAAAAAATTTACAACCCAATAAACATCTTGCGCACAAAGTTTTAAAGAAAAGATAGCGAAAGCATTTATTTTAAAATAATTAAGGAGCCGAATGAATATTTCAAGGGTGCTATAACGAAAATCCAAAAGGATCAAAAATAGGGGCGAAAGCATACTTTTTTTTTGCCTTAATTTGTTTAAAACGTATAACAAAGTTAAAATTCATAAGCACAACATTTTAATCGGTGTATTTTATCATATTTTTTGCCATTATTTTAAAATTAGCTGAAATTAATGCTAAGGTAGTTAAGCGGTGCCGATAGTCGCCACAGGGAAAAGGGTTGATTACATAAAAAGCCCCAAAAATCTCAATTTTGAGGAATTGTGAGCCTGAACATTAAAATCTTAAGAATAATTTAAAAATCTCAAGTAAATGTTGTCCGGTGGTGCCGAGAGGCGGCGCCGGGAAAATTCCTGGATTATATGCGAATAAAAGTTTGTTAAAAATACTATTTTTTATATCTTAGTTAAACATATCATAAAGAGAGGTTCGATTTTATTATGTTTGAGCAGAGTTGCAAAGTTCTAAAATATAGTTTGGGTGGTTTATTCTTATTTTACATTTAATCTTTTAACAGATAAATATAAAAAAAGATAAACTACAAATTTGCATTCTTTCAATTTTCTTTTACTTTGCTTATGTTACCAATGCAGACAAGCACAATCTTAGTAAGCAAAAATACTGATTACTATATACAATTTTTTATATTCTTTGAATTTCAATGAAATTATTTAATCGAAAAACCTTTCTTACTAATTAACTGAATAGCTTTTTAATAGATTTGCGTATTTTAATTTTCTGTTTTAAGCTTGTCTTGTTGGCTTTGGTCTTTCCATGGAAAACATTCGCAATTGGTAATGATATTATAATTATTTTTTTACTATATTTTGATAAATAGACACAGAGGATGTCCACAAAATGGCCACTGAAATTGCTTCCTTCACATCCGCCACCTGGGATATTATAGAGAAAATGAGACACATTAGCAAAAATGCTGCAACCTTCATACGAATTGCTACTCCCATCGGGAGCTTGATCGCTGCAGGGGCAGAAGTAGTTTTTCCGGTGAAAATTTGACCAAGAAATATTTTCACCCATTAAATAATAGGGTCAGATTTTTGGTTTTTACTTTTTTTTGCATTATATTATCATTAAAAATGCACCAGAATCATATTATTAGGGAAATTATTTTGAGGTATATGCTTTTTTTTTCTGCCCACTGTTTTTGATACAGCATTTTGAGGAATTTTAGAAATTTAGTGAAAATTCATAAGAAAAATGCCATAAAAAATAAACCCCGAAAACAGTTTAAAATTTAAAAAAAACACCTTACGGTTGAATTTTTTTTTACACTAGTATAATTACCAAAACAAAATTTTCTAATTTTTAATTTTTTGCACTTATTTTTAGCCTGAATCAGAAGAGTTTAAAGCAATCAAAGAATTACAAAAAATTGTGGTCTCAAAATTTGCGGCGTTGTCACGGCACGTTCAAATGCAAATGAATGAAATTAAATATTTTTTAATCGCCGACGATTATTTCAAAGTAATAAGATTTTTTATCATCATTTCAAATTGAATGAGTTTTCTTTAAAAAATTATTAGAGTGTTACGCACCCCTTGAATGGCATTGAGCGTTTTCATTCGGAAATTATTGACCCATACGCAAACCGAAGTGAACACAAAGCTGATTTCATCGCCCGTTGCAAAGATCGAAGCTCTCCGCATGATGTTCTTCTCGTATGATACCAACTATTATTCTTTTATTTTAAAAATATGACTATCTTACAGTATCTAAAAGCGCGTCTGTACACTTCCTGCCCATTGCCTTCAACTGAAGAGACTGAAGAATATGCAACAGTGTTCACTCTTTTTCGCCAACTTGAACACAAAACAAATTTGACTGCCATTGGGAATGACTATGAATTCATAAAACAATGTAAGCATTAGAATCTATCTGCACTTAATTATTACCAATAATAATTTTTTAGCACTATTGGCAAAGTCGTCATTGGCAATTGTCGCCCAAAAATTAAAAATAAGTAATAAGATTTAAAATGCCATTCCTTTTTTTTATTAAAGTAGTCACAAACGGCAATCGTGCTTCACAAGTCCGAGAAGCTCTACAAAATTTACATGAATATTTGCATGGGTCTCAAGACATGTAATAAATGATATAAAAAAATAAAATTATTGTAAAACAAATTCTTGATAATTAAGTTGTTGGCTCAAAACCGTTTTTGAGGGAAACAAATGGAAGCGTGACCAGTTGTACCATTTTGCAGAGCTTATACGATTGGACTTAATAAAAGCTGTAATTCTTTTTCATTTTAAAAAGGGAATAAAAAGTAAAAATTTTATTCAGCTTTTGTTTTTTAGAAAAAAAATCGTTAAAATGATTAGTTGCTTATAGGCCGACTCCCTACCCAAAAATATATAATCTTTTTCGGTAAAGCTTTGGATTGCTATTGCTTCAAAATGATATTTTACTGTTAGACGTTTATACAGACTTTGGGGTTAGAGTTTCTTATTACCCAAATGGTTAAAGTTTGATAATCTTAGAAATGAGAAAAAAAAAAGTTTTCGTGATCTTGCAGCGGAAAATCTTTTGTGTGCAGTATTTAAAAACCCATTTTCTCTATTTTAGTTTAATAAATCAAATGAATTTCTTTCTTTGATTATTTTTAAATTATTGTTTTTAGACCATTATTGCTGCAAATTGTGCGAATATTTCAAATGAAGGAAATGTGCAAAAAACTGAGAAGGAATTACAAACAATTGAAGCGTTTCTGAGTGAAATTTCTCATCATGTATCCATTTGGATGGAGCAAAAACTCGTTAAGTTTTGTGTCTTTGTACCACTATAGGTCGAAATCTAAAACTAAGTAGCTAAGTTCTTTATGACCTATAATAAATTATATTTCGGCAAATTCTATGCTTTTCTACGTATAATTTTTTCTTGCCGGTTTAGTTGTTGTTTTTAAACTTTGTTTTGCCTTATAGCACTACATAAGATAGTATTATGAAGAAAAATTTATTTTGAAAATATAATAAATTTTTTGCACATATTTTTTAAAATAAATATATTCGAAAATGCGAAAAAAGGAATAACAAAAAGCTTAAGAGTTTTTCTTGTTTCTTTAAAATTAAAGGTTTTGAATTTTAGGAATGAGTCTTTAAAAATTTTTTAACTATCTTTTAGAGGGCGCTCTTACCGCTTTGTTTGCAAAATTAATGAAGATGGCAAAAAAACATGCTATTTACAAAACCGTCTTGTCCCGCAATCATTTAATAACTCTTGGCTAATTGTTATCCAATATATTTAAAATTCGTGCTGTTTTGTTTCATTAAACCACCACTTTGGGCGTTTCATAAATCCCGCTATTTTGCAATTTTTTTTTTTATAAAACTGGTAATTTAGCTAAACCCAACCATCTTGCATAATTTTTATTATCCAATAGCTATTAGTTAGGGTTTTTATGAAACGACCTAGCAATCTTAAAATTAATTTAAAGAGACTGTTGTTAAGTTTTAAAAATTCCATAAATAAAATTAAAATTTACAGAAGATTTCTTGGCCCATAATTATGCGTGACTATGCATCTGCTGCAACAGGTGACGCGCCAGTTGAAGAAAGTGCTGCCAAATACTCCTCCATTGCAAGAGACATTAAAAAATTTTTGGACCATATGGGACCAGCAGGGTCAGTCATTGTCATACTTTTAATACATTTTTAAATATGGTCAGAAATAATGAACCCGAAATTACATAAATTGCCCTTATTAATTGATGAAAATGGCAAACAAAATTTTTCTATAATGAATAATTGAAATAAATTCAGCAGTAGACTGTAGGGACGGACAGTGACTAAAATTCAAATTTTTTTCATCCCGTTCCCTGCATGGATGCGATATGAAAAATTCAAAATCAGAAATCCAGTTCAAAAAACAAGATTGCCCTTAATTTGAACAATTCGGGACTGGAAATAAGCAAATCGAACATTTCGTGGTGTTCTCTAATTTACTTCAGAAAATTCTCTAATTTGCCCAGTTCTTTTTCAATCTGTTAGTAAATCACACCCAAATTTTCAAAAATTTCCCCGGCTGCCTATAGGTCCGCCCGATCCCTTCGATTAGGGTTTCTAATTCTAAAACCCACACAATTTTTAATTTTTGAGCGATATCCCGGTCACGGTTCTCTGGTCACGGGTTTTCCCGGTCCCATTTTTTTCCTGGTCTGGCCAACCTTAGTTTTGAGCATTATTTGGGAAAATAACAAAAATTTTTTAAAATTTGAATAAATTGCTTCAAAGACTGTAAAAAATAGTAATAGTTTCTCATTTTTTTACCCCAAAGTAAGAAATCAGTATAAAATAAAAACAATAGGCTCACATTGGAGCATTTATACAAATCGGGTCCTTGGCCTTGAGCCAGCGGAGAATTTCCTGCTGAACAATTGTCATAGAGGAGACCCAATTACTGTCGGACCTATACCCCAATTGTAAAATTCGTTTCAATTGTATTCAAGGTATTCCTGCCTGATTGGTTACCAAAAATTTAAATTTTGTATTCGTTTTTCTCAAAATAAATTAATTAACATTTAGTTTTTACAATTTTAGGTACTTTCACAATGTGTTAGTATTCCCGAATCGGAAAGATGGGCGCCAATTTGCGCAAAACTGTCCCCCACACAATTGTTTATCGATAATGGACGTCAACGATTTAAATATAATCGTCGTCCGTTACAATGATAAACAATACGAAAAGGCGGACCGAGCATTTGAATGGTTCAATAAAAAGACAGCCAAGGAAATGGGGGCAATTATACAGTAAGTTTTCATTTTTTGCTGAAAGAAAACTAAAAAAAGATCGAAATAAAAAGCGATCATTTGAAATAATGACATTTGACTTTGACTATTTTGTTTAATTTTTCTAACAAGGGAATAATTCGAACTGTTAAAACCACACGACTTACTATTGCAAATTTTTGGCTCCACCCCCCCCCCCCCTCCCCCTTCCAATTTTGATTAGGTGAAGCTTTTTGGGGCATATAAAAGCATACTTCGCCATTTTATATTTCGGATTTTTTCTGTAATTTTCTTAAGTAAAACCAAGAAAAAAAAGTCCCCCCCCCCCACCCATAAAATGAAAAACTTGAATTTCTTGAGAAGATTTTGGTAAATATTTTAAAAAATTCAAAACAATCTTTAAAATTATTTTTTTGGATTTTATATATATTTTAAAAAAGATAAAGTTTTTTGCCTTTGCTTAAATTGTCAATTTAGTGAGTTGTTTAGTTCTTTTTTTGCCTTTTTAGGTTTTATTTGGGCAGTTTTTAGTGCATATTTTAGGTCATATTTTGGCATTTTTCGAGTTTTAAGGCATAGTTAGGGCTTTTTCGTATATACATATTTTAATTCATATTTGGCGTTTTTTAAAGCTTACAACCTCTGTCCCTAGTAATGAGTTACAATTTTTTAGTAAAAATTCATATTTGAGAGCTCTTAAAATTGACAATTTTTTGGGATGAATACAATTCATTACTATATTTGCCACTCCGGGTTTATTCCTTCAATATCAAATTTAATATTAATTCATAAACATTTTATACAATGACAAAAAATAGCTTTCCTAATGGTCGCGAGGAAAGGCAGTCTTTTTGACAAGAACATTTACAGGGAATGGTACGTTGAAAGTGCTAGTCAGCAGCTAGATTCCTTGATGGACCTTTTGAAAGAAGAACTCGAAGGTTTTACGGATCCTGATCTCTATGAGAATGTCATCCTCTTACGCAATTGGATGTTCTTCAAAAAGGCCGCTACTATCACAATTGGTAATAGAAAAAACAACCAGATTTATAATAAAAAGTAATCGAACAAGGAACCGAATTTAGGACCAATTTGTTCATATTTTAGTATTTGAGAGGATTAACATAACATGTTTAAACTTTTTTATTTAGCCATGTCTTTTTTTGTCTAAAATCGCTTACCAATGAAGGGAACTTGTGAGAACAGAATAATTGATCATTCTTATTTTTTTGGCTTTTTTTTTATAATTGATCGTTCTTACTTTTTTGGCTTTATTTTTTATAATTGATCATTCTTACTTTTTTGGCTTTATTTTTTAAATAATATTTTTTTAAATGAGGATTTAACCGAAATGAGCCTTTTAGCAGCCAAATGAGGCTTTTAATAATTTTCATTTGACAACCTTGCTTATAATATAAGAATAATTAATTATGATATTAATTTATTCGATAATTCAGGCTACACAATGACGAACATCCGTGGAATTACTACACAGCAAGGTCTTGACTCTGTGTTCAACCCATATCTATATGATGCTGAACATTATCATGTACACATGTTTATTTAAAAAGGGGGGGGGGGGGGAAATTTGGTAACGAAATTTGGTATTTTATAAAAATTTCAAATATTCATTATAAAAATTCTGGTAGTTTATAGACATGTGATATTTTATTTATCGAATATTCAATATATATTTTTGTGCAGTATAAAAATTTTAGCTAAAATCATTAAAATTTAATTTTTTTGTTAGCAAATAAAGTCATTATTTGTAAAATTTTATTGTGTGACTATTGATTAGGTAATATTTGGCATGTTCCTTCATTTACCTTTGGAATTCATCACTACAATTTCAACTAATTTGTAAGACTGATGACTTTCAACCATCAAATTTTGCTCAAATTAATGAATAAAAAGTCATTAGTAAAAATTATCAATAAAAAATTTAATTCAATATTTAAGAAATTCATCTTAAAAATCAGAAACAATACTTAAAAAAAAAATCCACCTTTTTGGGCCCACCCCCTTTTGCGATCATTTTTCTTTCTAATCTATTATCTCTGTTTTATGTCCGGTTATTAATATTGTAATCTATGTTTCCTTTAAACTTCATCACCTGTTCCTTTATTATTTAGACAAATTCATTTGCTCTTGGCATGACTTTTTTTTTTTCTTCATTATAATTACCTCATTTAGAGCTGCTCGTGAGACTGGGTTCTTAAGTCGCGAATTTTCTCGGGTTTTTTTGTGGTTTCTTGGTCTCGGTATTTTTGTCTCGGTTTTCGAGATCTTTTTACACACCTAGAGATTGTGTTTTTTGGTTATATCATTTATGTATCAGCAAAACCCAAGTTTAGTCCCGGTCCTGGTTGAAATTCGAGGGGCCCGGTCCCGAGTTTTCCTGGCCCGGAAAATTCCGGTCCCTGTTGGTGCCAAGCTCCGATCCCGTGCAATCCTACTTTATAGTAATAAAATTTTTCTAAACAAAGATATTTACGGTATGTAGAATTCAATTTTTCTATCCTTTTGTTTTAGCAAGTTTTTCTGCCCCGCCCCAATTTTATGCCAAATTGTTTTTTTTTCAATTTATGTTGTTCCCGTCTTTTTCGTATTTTTTGTTTGCCTAATTTATTTGTCAATTTCATCATATTTTCTGGTGATTTTCCTTTTAGTAATTGTATCCTTAACCATACAATATCTCTTCGTGGGTCCAAATTCCTTTTTCCATTTCGAATTAATTTATGACTAAAACCAATTTTTGCAGTTAAATCGGCTCTAAATTTGTGCCATTCCTTTCGTGAATGTTTTCCCTTTGTCTTAAATCCTTTCTTTAATTTCAAATATTTTTCTATAACTTTTATTTTTTCAAGCTTATTCATTTTTTTCTTTCCAATTTCTTTTTTCTATTTATATATTTTATAATAACTTATGCCCAATTCCTTCGCAATTTTTGCTTCAATTTTATACTGTTCTTTGTATGAATATTCTCTTCTTTCTTTATATTCCTTTTTCATTTTGTAAAATTTTTCAATGATTTCTATTTTTTTTTTCTCTTTGTCCATTTGTCCACCATTTCCAATATTTTCTTCCCTTTGATCACTTTTTTGTGATGAATTGTCCTCCTCCTCCTCTACCATTTCTTCACCATTCCAATTTTCGTCAAATATTTCGTTGAATTGGTTTTCAAATATTTGTTTTGCTATTTTTGTCCATCAATTAGTGCATTTCCTTTTTCCCATTTATCTCCAAATATTTCAGCAAATGTTTTTTGCGATTGTTTTACTTTTGTTGAATGAATTTTTTCCAAAAAATTTATTGCAATAAAAACAAAAATTATATGACAAAATTTCATTCTTATAAAAATAAAAATTGAAAATGAGAAATTAATTATAAAATTTTTTGCGACCTTTTTACTTTTATTTAATAAAAAGCTTGAAATAAAATATGCAAAAAATGGGGGGGAGGGGAGGTGTCAAAGGATAAAGAATTTTTTTTGGCTTTACACTTTTACACTATAAATTAAAAAAAAATAATTGAA
The DNA here is from genome assembly GCA_039877585.1 of Heterodera filipjevi. Classification (NCBI taxonomy): domain Eukaryota; kingdom Metazoa; phylum Nematoda; class Chromadorea; order Rhabditida; family Heteroderidae; genus Heterodera; species Heterodera filipjevi. The sequence goes on along the minus strand of JBDPZO010000005.1, from coordinate 5,958,631 downwards.
TTGCTGATCATAAGTAATTAGGTATGGCTTATAATGAGGGGTCGGCCTCGTTTCGGCCCCCACGATTCGGCCCCCACGTTTCGGCCCCCACGATTCGGCCCCGGGCACGTTTCGGCCCAGGGGTCGTTTCGGCCCCAAGCCAAAAAAAGCAAAAACAAAATAAAGTTGTCAAAAAAAGTTGTTTTTTTCAAATAGGGGCCCCCAAGCCTAGGCCTACGCAAGCCGATGCTTAGGTTGGTGTTTTTTTCGAGGGATCCTTCAGGTTTGGTGTAAAAGACAATTGATTCACCAGTACTTTAAAGATACCTATGCGTAAAGTACATTTTTTTGAAATTTTCGAAATTAGGTTAAGGTTAAAAAAATTCAAAAATTTTTTTTGATTTTCGAAAATTTTTTAAAATATTTTTGAAAATCAAACTCTATTTTTTAAGTTTGAGGTAGGTTTTCAAAAAAGTAGGGTCAAGTTTAAAAAAGGTTTCAAAATACTAAGGAAAAAATCACTCTGATTTTTTGAAAACTTAACCTTAAATTTTTGAACCCCTAGTTTTTAACAAAAAAAAACTAGGTGATTTGGTTTTGAAAAAAAATTTGGGTACTATTTTTCTATTTTTAGCTTTGGGCCGAAACGACCCCGGGGCTGAAACGTGGGGGCCGAAACATGGGGGCAGAAACATGGGGGCCGAAACGGCGACATGAAGTTTGGGCACCGGGAAGTTTGGGCACCGGGAAGTTTGGGCACCAGAAGTTTGGGCACCAGGAAGTTTGGGCACCACAAAGCCAATTTTAAATATAAAAAGCCAGTAAAATTAAAAAATAGATAATTTCCATGTTCAAACATGCCGTAACAATCCGAAAAATGCCACAATATATATTACTGTAAATTTGCCAAAAATTTTAATTAATGAAAAAAATTAAAATAAACATTTGCTTTTAATTTTATAATTAAGTCTCGGTCTCGACTCGTGAAATTCTAAGTCTCGAGTAGTGTACTACTCTTTATATGTCCTATCTTGAATTTTCTGGTGCCCAAACTTCCTGGTGCCCAAACTTCTGGTGCCCAAACTTCCTGGTGCCCAAACTTCCTGGTGCCCAAACTTCCCCCTGCCGCCGAAACGTGGGGGCCGAAACGAGCTTGGCCGTATAATTAGGGCTCCCAAAAATATAGTTAAAATATAATTTTTAAAAATGCAGATTACCTACCTCGGTTTTCTCAAAGGCAACCAAACTAAGCATTCTTGGTAGTGTAGGAAAATTTGATTCCCGGATCCGGAATTTCAAACTGCAAAAAATTTTCGTCGGATCCAGAACCAGATTTTCATTTTTCAAAATTTCCCGGTGGGATTTTTCCGGATTACGTTTTTTTGAATTTTCTGAAGTTTGGTTTTCAAGAAGCCGTATCCGGTTCCGGATTTTTAAAAATTTACTTATAAACTTATTCAACGTTTAAAAAAGTTTAAAAAAATAGTCAACGCTTCCAAAATCATTCAAAAATGTGCATGCAGCAATTATAGGATAGTATAGGACCAGGGTTTTCGCCAAAACCGGGACTAGGCCCTCGATTTTGAACCGAGAACGGGATTTTTAACAATTTTTTTTGAAACCCCATATAATTTTATGACGAATTTTGAATTTACTTTTCTTTTTCAATTATAATAATAATAATAATAATAATATTTATACGCAAAGCGTGACACCGACAATAAAGTGAACAAAATAAAGATCAAAATAAAGGTCACATTCGGAGATAACTTGGGACAGAGACAAAATTTTTAATATCAACCGTGGCAAGAAGTTTAGCAAATTCATTGGAATTTAATTCCTTCGCTTCTTTAGGTAAAAACCTATAGAGGCGAGAGGCACGAACAAAAAAGGAATTATACCGGACATTAGTAGAGCAGAAGGCAGTCCTTATCAAATTCTCGTTCCTTGTATTTTGGGGTGAAATTGAGAAAGGCTTCTTAATTTGGGACGTCCCATTAATTATATCATGAAAAAGCTTTAAATCAGTTTTTACTCTCCTTGTTTCAAGAGAATCTTGTTTGTATAAATTAAGCAATTCTGAATAATTGGGAATATCGTCGTTAAAGTGTGAGCGTCTAAAGACTATGCGCAAAAAAGTTTTTTGCACGTTTTCAAGTTTTTCAATGTCCTTTTTAAAATAAGGATTAAAAACGGGTGATGCAAATTCTAGGATGGGCCTGCAATATATATTAAACATTCTAACCAATGTAATTGGGTTGCGTGTCTTTATCGATTTTAATAATGCAAAAGCGGTTCTGAAGGATTTTTTGCTAATGATTTCAATGTGCTTGTCCCATTTTAAATCATTTGTGAAATAGATACCAAGGTCGCGAACTGGCTCATTTTCCCGGTTTTCAGGAACCGAAGCATTCAAAATATTATATTTAAATTTTGGGTTTTTCTTTCCTAAGTGCAAGACCAAGCATTTGTTTGAGGCGATTTTAAGGCCGTTTAACTCACAGTAATCTTCAAATTTATTAATAAAAGATTGGAGTGGAGAGATGGTATTTTCTGAGAGAATCGAATAGGCCTTAAGATCGTCAGCAAAAAGCTTAATTTCGACATTTTCTGTTTTACAATTTTTTGGAAGATCTGAAATATAAATCAAAAATAATAGCGGACCCAAAATAGACCCCTGTGGGACACCACTTAAACATGGGAATTCATCAGAAAGGGTATAACCAACTTTGAACTTTTAAAATTTTGGTTTTTACCATCTGAAGGACCACTGAGACAAAAATGCAAATCTTTTCTGGTACAGGGGCCCAAAACTGAGTCGCCGTGTAGTGTTGTTTCGTCTTACAGACTCAAGAGTTCATAATATTTCGTTTTTTCAATTTAAAAACAAATACAAACATTTTCAGCTGCATCTTTTTTTTTGTTTGCAATAACAATTTTATCAGCTGAAATGGCATTGCTGAAAAAATTTGAGTCAAAGAGTGCGCGAGTTAAAGGTGCTTACTTTGAAATTTAGCATATCATTTGTGACTTTTTAAACCCAGGCATTTCCTTCCACCCAACGCGCCCGTGGGTGTTGGCCTCTCTGCATAGCGGTGTCATCCAACTGTGGGACTACCGATTGTGCGTGCTCATTGACAAGGTTTGCTACCTAAAAACTTGGTACTTGCAGTGTGCCAAAAAAAAATCTTTCACTGGTTTTCGAACTAGTAAGCCTTTGATGCCTTTGTAGCCCAATGACTTAAAAGTACACACTAAATTATAGTTAAGGAATTTCTATTTAAAATTCCGAGACATCAGTGAGATCATCTAAGTCTTTCATTTGTCAATGGTCCGAAAATGTTCAATTTCCATTGTAACAAAAAATGTAGGTGGCAAAGCACGGATGTATTTAAAATTATATAGTTTTTAAGGAAAACTGCATTTATGTTTTTTTGTCTTTATTCTTAGTAAAGCGGGTAGGAAGTTTCGTAGAAAACGTGGTAATAACTTACCAAGAACAGATTAACCGAAGCACGGGTCCGGCAGGGTTCGAAAAACGTGAATTGCCGTCCCGTTCCTGCTATTTCTAACTAAGGTTCCTTTCAAATTTTTTGTTTTTGCAACGTACATTTAATTGAAATTGGCTTGTCTGCCGAGGCTGCTGGTATTGTAAATACGACATGTCTAAAATTGTAATTCATATTCATTCAGTTTGACGAACATGACGGGCCTGTCCGGGGCTGCGACTTCCATTCTCAACAGCCAATTTTTGTGTCGGGTGGCGATGACTACAAAATCAAGGTTAAATGTTGTTAATCGGAAACAATTAATTCACAATAAAATATAGTTATTTAATTGCACAATACTCAAAAAAGTACAAGAATGTCTTTATTTAAATTTCCATTTAACTTACTTTTTTGGTATCCATTGATGATCCCTAATTGTCCTCAATAAGATTGGTTCTTTCGGTTTTTGCGTCCCGCGACATTTTATGCGTCCCAATATTTTATACTAAAAGATTTTTTGATGCATAAAACCGACAAGAACCCCAAAAAGTTGTTGAATTAAAAAAAAACCCCCTTATTGCCAAACTCCAAATTCACCCGACGGCACCATGCATGCCATTATGATAAAAAGTCTGATTCACACAGTTTTGTTCTTTACAAATTCACTTTTTTGGATTAAGGTATGGAACTACAAACAGCGCAAGTGCATCTTCACTCTGCTCGGCCACTTGGACTACATTCGGACTACCTTTTTCCACAAGCAGCACCCGTGGATCATCAGCGCCTCTGACGACCAAACGGTGCGCATTTGGAATTGGCAATCGCGCAACTCCATCGCCATTCTCACCGGTTCCTTTTTTATTTCTTAATTTTGGTGGTTTGGGTTTTTGTCGGTTCTTTGCGCTTTTGAGTATGACTTAAAAACAAAATGTTTCATTTATTTATTTTTTTTATTCACATGTCCTAAAAGTCTTTTTTTTCTGCTTTTTGAAGGATAATTACCCCTTTTCTTAACAAATCGCGGAAACCATCAAAATTTTGTTTTCAATGCAGTGAGACATTCAAGGCAATCGAGCAAACATGGGGTTTTAAATGTGTTAATTAAAAATTCAATAAATGTTAGGGGTTCATTATTTTTTTTTTTTTTTGTTGGTATTTAAGTGTCCAAATTTTGACGAGTAAAGTAAAATAAAATATAGTCGAAAGAACTATGTTTAGATGTATCATATCGTAAATGTTTCTGAATTTTGTACTTTTTCATGGCTCGATGCCGTGTTTTCAAATTCCATCACATGGGCTTTATTTTAAAAATAATTATTTCAGGGCACAACCACTATGTGATGTGTGCCCAGTTCCATCCCAGCGAGGACTTGGTGGCCAGTGCCAGTCTTGACCAGACAGTGCGCGTGTGGGACATCAGCGGACTGCGCAAAAAGAACTCGGCACCCGGTGGTGCGAACATTGGCGGAGGCAGCGGAGTCGGCGTTAGCATTGGCGGTTCCACCGGTATTGGGCGCCTGGGCGCCACATCGGTCAGCTCGGCACAGACGGAACTGTTCGGTCAGCCCGACGTGTTGGTCAAACATGTGCTGGAGGGGCATGACAGAGGTAAAAATAGCGAGGGAAGAGCAATAAAAAGGAACAAATTGTATTAAATTGTTCCTATTCACTTGATTGGGAGCTTGTGAGGACAAGGGTTGGGCATTTGGTGCAATTGAGTTTTTTATAATAATTTATCATTATTATTAAAGCTCTCTATGTGGGTTATTTCTATTCTCTTTAACATGGTATTTCTCGGTTTGTATCATGTTATTGAAAGGTGACGCTCAAATAGATAATAGTCATTTTGAGCGCCTGTGAGACTCACCGACATAGCCATTTCGGTCGGATATTTTCTTCCATTTGTGGTCACAAATTGCTGAACTGTATCCCATAACTATAGGTTAGCTATTTATTTGTTTCCAAAACAAATACTGGAATTAAGAACAATAAGAAAAAAGTTATTTTTTTAATTTTGCAAAAAAAGTGAATACAAAGTAGAGACAAAAAAACGAATGATGTTTTTTTTGTGGAGTTATGGAACGATTTCGTTTTTAGATTATTAATATGCCAAAAGTTCTTAACCTTTCCGTTTCTTTCTCACCCATTGGCAGGTGTCAATTGGGTGTCCTTCCATCCGTCCATGCCGTTGTTGGTCTCCGGTGCCGACGATCGACAGGTTAAATTGTGGCGCTACAACGAAAGCAAGGCGTGGGAGGTGGACTCGTGGCGCGGCCATTACTACAATGTGTCCTGTGTGATCTTTCACACCAAGGCGGAACTGATCTTGTCCAACTCGGAGGACAAGTCCATCCGTGTGTGGGACATGCAGAAGCGAACATGTCTACAGGTTTTTTGAGGGGAAAGGAAAGGAAGAGAATGATGGGATCTGTCATTTTTTGCTTTTTTTTTTAATTTGAGGCACCCGTGGCATATGCCGTTAAGTCAGTCAAAAAAATTTTGAAAAAAAAATCTGGTGGATCAGAGCTATTCCCTTCGAGATTTTTCTAAATTTTCTCAAAACCATGCCACTTTAATAAAGAAAATTACTCAGTTGGCGCTTAATAAAACTAAACTGCTGCCACTCACCCGCACAGAATTTTCGCCATGAGAACGACCGTTTCTGGGTGTTGGCGGCACATCCGTCGTTAAATTTGTTCGCCGCCGGCCACGACAACGGCATGATCGTGTTCAAGACGGAGCGCGAACGGCCCCCGCAATGTGTGCACGACAATTTGGCATTTTATGTGAAAGAGCGACAGTTGCGCCGGTTGGACATGAACACGAGGTGAAAATGGAAAGAATGGTGGGCACAGAATTTTCGAAAACACCTATTATGGATTGGTTTATCGCTCACCCTTTCTTCCATCAAAAAATTTTCAAAAATCCCTAAGAAAAAAGTTTTTCAAAAAAAAAAAATTAGTTTTTTTGACTTGGCGGTGGATGGATGGACGAGTTGTGTTGTGGCATCTCCAATATTGAGAGATATTCTCCTCTTCCAACTATCGTTAAACTTTAAATTTATTTTTTTGAATTTTCGACAATTAATGTTTTTTCTTCGTTTTTCCAGCAAAGATGTGGCGTTGGCCCAAGTGAAGCTGAACAAATTGACCCAGCCCTACTATTCGTTGCATTATAATCCGGCTGAGAATTGCTTTCTGCTCGTCACTCGTCCCTCCAACAACATCGAGAACAGCACATACGACTTGTACAAGGTCAGCAGAAGGGAGGCGGAGATGAGAATGTGTCTCTTACAAAAAAAAAGATGAGGAAAAGAGAGAGGGGGAGACGAGGAAAGGGAAATTTTGGTTCTTTTATTCACTTGACGAGTCCAATCAAACAACTAAGATGATAGCCAATTTATATTTGTTCATCGTATTTTCATTACAGATTTCGGCCAAGGAAGGCGAGTTGGACCCGTTGGACGCGAAGCGGTCGCCTGGCATTGCCGCCGTGTGGGTGGCCCGCAATCGGTTTGCCGTGTTGGACAAAACGCATCAGCTGACCATCCGAGACTTACAGAACCTGGAGAGTCGAAAGGTATAGCGTGGAGTGCACCGTGGTCCAACCCCCTCCTGACCGGCAACTGAGCCCCCAAAACAACTGGGCTCCGTTTATGATACCGAATTCCTTTGACGTAGATATCAGTTTTTTTTTTCGCAAAATGTCCAAAAAAGCTAAAAAGCGAAAGATAGATTTTTTTACCAAAAAACTACTCTTATTGAAATCATAAATTTGGAAATTTTTGATGCTAAATCTCATGATTTGGAGAAAACAACTCACCCAGAAATTAAGAAAAGAATCACAAATCAAAGATAATTATTTCATACAATGATTGTTCCCTTTTGCTATTAACAATATATATTAAATGTTACCATTCTATCCTTAGTGGTTTATTTTAAGTTCGCATTTGGTGCCAAAAAGGGAAACTCGCAATTTCTCTGGTACTTCCATGTTTTTCTTATATAAGAATTTGGTTTAGGTTGAATACACGGGTGCGGTTGACGACATTTTCTACGCGGGCACCGGACTGTTGCTGTTGAAGAATGCGGACTCTGTGCAGATGTACGACTTGCAGCAGAAGCGTGTGTTGGCCAGCGTAAAAGCAGCCAAGGTGATGCAGTGTTTTAATATGGGTTTTATATTATGAATACCGCGTGATTTCCCAATTTTTCATACATGTTTCGCGATTTATAAATACAAAGCTTTAAATAATACCCATCAACCAAACAAAAAATTTCTGCCCGTATTAGACAAATGACTTTTTTATTTGTCGAAAATTCGCAATTTTAAAATTTTTTTTGAAAATTAAACAATTTTTATTAAGGTCAAATACGTGGTCTGGTCAAAGAACATGGAATCCGCTGCTTTGCTCAGCAAGCACACCGTAACACTGGTTACCAAGAAGTTAGAGGTCAGTTTTTTCTGTTTGATTGCCTTGTCGTGGTTGGGATCAGGGTAAAATTCGGATCGGAAAAAAGACCGGGTTTTGGTCAACCCCCGGCAACCCTGGTCGGGATGGGAGGGAAATCCGAACTTTGGATTTGCTTAGAGAATTGGTTGACCACGAATTATACGAAAAGCTTTTATTTTCAAGGCGAAGTTGAAAAAGGCCAACTTTATTGGAAATTAGCAGCGAATAGGAAAAACGAGTTGGAGCAAGCTATGAAAAAGCAGAAAAAAAGGAGTGGGAGGGGGAAGTCAGGGAGCCGCGAAGGAGATGCGGTGGTAACACCTGCCATTGGGGGCCAATTCAAAGACAAAATGGGCGGGGATTGACAATAAGAACGGCGGGGTGATTGACCCGGGGTCGGAATGACCCTTCATTTTCTGAACGCGACAGCCAATTTTTACTTTGCATTTCTTCCTCAATTTCCATATTCTGCAGGTACTTGGCACTGTGCAGGAGTCGACGCGGGTCAAAAGCGGTGCGTGGGACGTCGGCAATGAGGCCTTCCTGTACACCACCTCCAACCACATCAAATACGCGCTGACGACGGGTGGTGACCACGGCATCATCCGTACCATGGACATTCCGCTGTACATTTTGGCAGTGCTCGGCAACCGACTGTACTGCTTGAACAGGTTGGGAGGATTTTTTTATAGACATTGCTTTATCTTAAAAGATTAGAAAATTGCCTCAGAATCTTAAAACTTAGATTTAAAGTTTTTTGTAATTTTTTAGATAAAAAATGAAGAATACTTAAGACTTTTTTTTTGTGGCGCGGAACATGGAAAATATGATTATTTTTTTTGTATACTCGATAATAAATTTTGGTGGCCAATCATTAGAAAGTCTTATGGTCTCGGGCGTAAGGTGTTGCCGACCGAGCTGGGTAATTTTGAAAAAATTCATCAAATCAATTTCTTACTAATTTTTCTTAACCTATTTTTCGAGCGGAGGCGGGAGGGGAGGAGGGTGATAGTCGGCGTCAGTTTTTGATGTTTGGTGCTTCCACTTTTCATCTAAACATCACTTCTGTATCTTCTCAGGGAGGCGTCCCCCGTGGAGTTGTCCATCGACCTGACCGAGTTCCGCTTCAAGTTAGCGTTGACCCATCGCCGTTATGACGAGGTGTTGAACATGGTCCGCAATGCCAACCTGCTCGGCCAGTCCATCATCGCATTTCTGCAAAAGAAGGGCTACCCAGAGGTTGCACTGCATTTTGTCAAGGATGAGAAGACCCGCTTCGGGCTGGCATTGGAGTGCGGCAATTTGCAGGTCCACTTTTTTTCAATTGTAAAAAAGCGCCTTCCAAAACTGGCCTTTTATGGAATTTCCAGAGATTAGGTACCATGATTTCGATCCGAAGTTAAGCTTTAACAAAACTATGTGAAAACTAAATTTTGCTTCAATCAATTTCTTTTTTTAAAACGAAAGAAAACTTTTTCTCCAAAAAAATTTAAAAAAGAAACATGTTGCGGTAATTATTTTCAAAGTTCTCCTTCATCCCTGAGAATGTGTTTACATAAAGATGCTTGGTAGCAATGCTCTTTTATCCATTTGGTTTTAAATGAAATATTTCGAAATTGCACGATAAAACTCGGGTTCACAAACGGTCGTAAACCCCCCCCCCCTATTTTGATTGTTCAATATCAGTAACACAAATACTAATCATTCTGAACCATAAATGGCCAAATTAATGTTGTTTTTCATTTCTCATCCTCTACTAGGTTGCGCTTGAGGCGGCTAAACAGTTAGACGACAAGGCCATTTGGGTTGCGCTGGGCGAGGCCGCGCTGTTGCAGGGCAACCACCAAATTGTGGAAATGGCCTACCAGCGGACCAAGGACTTTGAGCGGCTGGCCTTCCTCTATCTGATCACGGGCAACCAGGAGAAGTTGCAGAAAATGCTGAAAATTGCGCAAATCCGCAAGGACGTGCATGGGCAATTCCAATGCGCGTTGATGCTTGGCGACGCGCAAGAGCGTACCAAAGGTTGCATTTATTTATAGAAGGAAACCAAAAGTGCAAATCCTCTGTTTTTCTGAGGAAAATATTAAAGGTATTAATCTAAACATTACAATTTTTCTTTCTTTCAAAAATTCTATTTTTTTAAATAAATTTCCAGAAAATCAAATACCAAACCAAGTCCCCACAGAAGTAAGGTCCATTTTCTAGGAATGCAATTTCACTATAATATAAAAATTGCTTGTAATATCTTCTGAAAAAATATCACCAGAAACAAGATCTTATTACATTATGCTTATCTTTTAATGGATTAAAAAAAGATTTTGAACTTTTTTTTTCTTCAGAAGAAACTTCTGTCCCCAAATTTTTCCAGTGCTCAAGGATCTCGGCCAACTGCCGCTTGCCTATCTGTCCTCCGTTACCCATTCACTTGACGACGATGCGCAGCAGTTGCGTGCCGAGCTGGAGCAGCGCCAAATTCAGGTGCCGGACACAAACGCAAATGCGGCCCCACTTATGCCGATGAAACCGCTTAACCCGCTGGTGGATAATTGGCCTCAACTGACCGTCTCTACTGGGCCATTTGATGCTCAACGACTGTTGGCCGCAACGGCGGCAGCCAGCGGTGGCGGCACACTGTCCACCGCAATTGGAAAGTCGAGTGAGTTGGGTCAGCGCAATGGCCAGGGGTTTATTTTTTCATTTTCAAAAAAAAATTTAAGAGAGTGGCGCAGCGAAATCCGCTGCTTTTGCTGCTGTGGTGGACGGAGAAGACCAAATTCTGGAGGGTGAGGCATGGGGTGTCGAGGGGGATCTGTTGTTGGATGACGACGGCAACCCGGAGCAGGACGACCTGGCGTTGGTGGGCGCCAACGGTGGTGGCGACGAGGAAGGGGGATGGGACGTAAGTTTTTTATAGTTTTCAATGGAATTTATTAGGTGCCTTTTTGGGTTTCTTGTATTGCTTTTTACCAAACCTTCGAACCTAATTGTCGTACTCTATTTTGATTTGGGGTTTTTAATTATTTTTATTTTTTTTGAATTGACAGGTTGATGAGGAAATTGCACAAGAGGTGGAACAAATGCGTTTACCAGGTGCCTTGGAGGATGAAGAGGTGTGTGTTTTTTTGCTGGGGTGACACCTTACTCTTCTCCAACCCATAAATATGATAAATTTCAGGCCGAAGGCGCTTTCACAGTGCCCCAGCGGGGTCATCCACCGCCCTTCCACTGGGCCGCCAGTTCCCGTCTTGTTGCCGACCATGTGGCGGCTGGCGCGTTCGAGTCCGCCGCTCGGCTCTTGGAACAACAGTTGGGCATTGTGCGGTTGAACCCGTTCAAGTCACACTTCCTCGCTCTCTACGCAAAGTTAGTTTTCAAAAAAAAAATCCGAATTTTTGAACTTTTTATTCACAATTTTGTTTAAATGAACAAAACATTTTCGATTTTTGGGGTGTCTTTCCCTTATCTCACTATTCGTTCATCTATTTTCGTGTTAAATTGGCTATCTGTGCGCATCAATTTTTCATATATTGTTTGGCAGGTCTCGCCTTGCATACACCGCCTTCCCACTGTCCCCGTCCAATTTTGTGTTCCCGGCTCGCAATTGGCAAGAGGCGACACCTAAGACGTCGTTGCCCGCCTCTGCACTTAAGGTCTATCAATTGTGTTTTTTTTTTTCAATTTCGAATTTTTGCTTTTCTAATATTTTACCCATCTCCTCTTAGCTGACCGAGTTGGCCCAACGCCTCCAGGTGTGCTATCAGTTGACAACGGCCGGCAAATTCAGTGATGCTATCCAACGCCTTCGTTTACTGTTGTTGGCTGTGCCGCTGTTGGTAGTGGACACCAAGCAGGAGGTCAGTGATTGTAGGGTGTCATGCCAGTCAGGCCCGTAACCAAAATTAGCTCATAAATGAGAGCGGTGAGCAAAATTTTTGAAAAATATAAGAATTTAATTTTTGTATAATAAAATACGCATTCTTTTTTTTTGTCAGGTCTCTGAGGCACAACAGCTGATCCAAATTTGCCGTGAATATTTGGTGGGGCTTTTGCTGGAGACAGCGCGGAAGGAATTGCCACGCGAGTCAGTGGAAGATGGTAAAAAATTATTTATTATTAAAAATCTAATTACATTTTTCTAATTATGGGGGCTGGGGTGGGATTGAAGTATTTCAATTTTCAAATGAAAATGTTTTGTTTGTTTTAATTATTTTATTAATTATCTTTCCATTTTTCAGCCAAACGTAACTTGGAAATGGCTGCCTATTTCACCCACTGCGACATTCAGCCTGTGCACAAAATTCTGACGCTGCGCACCGCCGCCAATTTGAGCTTCAAAAACAAACAGATGCGCCACTGTGCCTCATTCTGTCGGCGTTGCATTGAATTGGGTGAGAACAATAGGAAAAAAATTTTTTTTACATTGTATGCGTTTTTCAAGGCCCAAAGCCGGAGATTTCTGCCCAAATGCGCAAAATGTTGACGGTAGCGGAACGTGACAACACCAACGCATTTGAGGTGGGTTGGCAAAATGTAGAAGAATATTTAGTGCTAATTTTTTTGTTAAAACATTTTTTCGTCATTCAATGGGGAAAATTTTGGAATTGGGAGGTGATTTCCTGAGCCATCGCGACTTGGTTCAAAAAACAAAAGAGAAAAAATCCAGCCCCAACATTGAAGTAGGCAAACGGTTTTGCGACTTTTGCGGCCAAGACATTTGCGGCCCGACTTTTGCGGTTATGGCCAAAATTGGTTTCAAATTTATGTTGCATTAATCCCAAATTCCTTAAAAAGCTTTAGGCTGATACATGAATTTTGTCCGAGAACTCAAATTCAAATAATTTTGAAAGTTTTCTCAATAAGATTCATGTTTCTCTTCAGCTCAACTACGATGAGCATAATCCCTTCGTATTGTGCTCGCGCTCCTTCGTGCCGCTGTACCGGGGCAAACCGCAGACAAAATGCCCTTTCTGCGGTGCCTCGTACACGCCCACATTTACCGGCACCGTTTGCGACGTGTGCGAAGTACGTTTTGAAAATTAACACTGCGTCCCTCTTTCCTCCTCGTTATACCGCTCTCTCAAATTGTTTCGGACTTTTGTAAATCCTTGAATTTTTTCTTGGAAAAAAATCCAGACAGTAAGAAAATTAAAAAAAAAAGTTTTACCAAAAAGATTAATAAGCTAATTTTTTGGTTGAATATCAAACGTATATTTCGGATTTTCGTTCAATATTACATTTAGCATTTTTAATATTTTCTTTTTTTACAAAATTCCCTTCAGGTTGCGGAGATTGGCCGAGATGGGTCGTCGTCGAACTTGATGATTTCTAATTTTAAATAAAAAGGACTCTGTCTGTGTTTATTTTTTTACATATATTATTAACCAAGATGGTGATCGGTTGTTCTCTTCCACCATGTTTTTACATTTGTTCTTTTTTTGACTTTGTGATGTTCCTTCTTTTCATTCCCTGCTGTTCGTTGTGTGTGATTTAGGTTAAAAAAGAAATATGGGGCTTTTCTAAAACCGTAAATTGAAAATTAATTGTGAACTTTTTTTAATTGTTTAATTTACTTTTTTTAATGCCTGTTGTTGATTTATGGACACAATTATTATTATTATTTATTTACCCTTATTTGGGTTCTTTTGTACCCATTGAATATGAATGAATACCGATATTATACGACTTGGATTGGCAATTGTTCAGCATTATACAGCCTTTCTTTTCCTGTTATTATAAGAAAATAAGCAATTTATTTTTTCCATTGTTGCGTAATCAAATAATCGTAAAAGTACAATAAATAAAATCAGTTACTGTATCATACATACTTCGTCACAGTAACGTCATATTTGAGGAATCTGTCGCAATTTCATGCTATTTGTTCAAATTAAAAAAGTGCAACCGACAAAATGACTGCAACCTCCACAATAGATTATATTGCGTTGTTGAAGCGGCTTGAGCCGGCCCAATTCTACGAGCAGTTTCTGTCCGAAGGCTGCTACCCAGACGGACGTGACATTGCCAAGCATCGGCCGACAATCATTCAGTGCGGCGGTGCAACAGGAGGCCATCAGGCACGAAGTGCCCCCGGATAGGGGGGGGGGGGTGGGGATTTTGTAGATTATTAATCACATAAAGCGCCTACAAATAATACCTAATTTGTTTTTGAAAATGATTGTACCGAAGGTCGCGCCGGGCTGGGTGGTCCCAGTTCCCGTGGGGTTTTAATCGTCTCTGGTGGTCTTGAATTGTTCAGACATTTGCCGTGAATGGATGCCTTTTCATATATAGTTTTTTTTTTTTTGGCTACAAATGTCAGAACTCAATGGATTTCCTTCACCCCAAGCATAGAAAACCATTTTTTTGGTGGGTCATTCACTTTTTCCCGTCGTTTGCGACTCCAAAAATTGAGGGCTTCCTAGGCTTAATTATAAACAAATTTTCAAAAAAAATCTTTCATCTACTGTCAGGGCTCCACATATGTGCAACAGGCGGGTGCCCACGTGTCATGCGCTGTCCAACTCAGTCTGGCACCCGACTCCGACGACCCGCTCTTCCGTTGGGAATTGCAAGCCATGGACTCTGTGCCGAAGGTGATAGTGGTGGTGGTGGTGTGCATAAAAACCCATTTTGCATTACTTTGTGAAATATTATGGTCAAAATGTGACCTATTAAGGATTTATGAGGAAATTTTCGGAAGTTCGCTAAGGAAGTTGAAGAAAAATTTTTTATCATGGCCGCAATGTCTTGGCCCCAAACGTCGGGACACCAAAGAAAATGCATAAGAACTTTCCTTTTTAGATTTTTAAAGTGAATGCGTCTTTGGGGATGGATGGCATAATTCAAAATTGCCCAAACAAATTTAAACGTATAGAAATACCCTCTAACCCCTCCCCTTTTCCCTTGTGCACAGGATTTGATTGGTCACGCGCAGGCACATTTGGGCAAGATTTTTGGCGACGATTTGTTGCTGGACCCGAAGCAAATGCGGGTCACGGCACGAAGCAGTGCCACCGGCAAACAGTTCGACCTCCGCTGGACCATCCATTTGGGCATTGAGGTAAAAAGAAATTCCGTACGGATGCATTCATTACTCCATATTCTAGTGTTTTTCCTTAGAAATTTTTGATATTTTTCCCATGAAAATTCCAAGATTTTAAATTTAACAACAAAAAAAAATAGGCGGTAAGGGAGTAAGAGAAACGGCAGCCTCCCAAATTTATATTATTATGCCGTCCTTTTGGTGGGGGGAAATTCCGACTTATTGTGAGCCAAATTTCTGGCGCGAGAACTTCTTGTGGATCTGACCGAATGTAACCATTCGAATCGTGTAAGCGCTTTATAAACTCGTCAAAAAGTTGAATTTAAAAGTTTTTATAAGTTTCATTTATAACATTATTTATGGATTAGCAAAATTTTTCTAATATTTTTTGAATTAATGGGTTTGAAAAGCTTCGAATGGTACCAAATTTTGCAGAATTTGATCAAGTTTGAGAAAAAAAGAGATGCCTTAGACGGATGGAGTTGCCTCGTTTTGGTCATCGCTGAGTTGACACTTTTTAGTAATTTGCAGGTGCTGAGCACGGACGGCTTCTTGCTCGACGCGGTGCTGACCGCTGTTCAAGCCGCACTGCTTGACGTCCAAGTGCCCACCAGGCAATAACCGAACAAATTAATAACTGAGACTACCTAATTAGTGGTTATTAGCAAAAAAAAATGCCTGTATCCGTCCGGCTTCACACTTAATTAGTTAGCATGACCTTTTCTCTACAAATGCGATCTTTCGGTAACGTTAATTACTGATATTATCCCAAATCGATCGGTAATTGGTAAATTATTAACCGTTTCCCATGAAAAAATTGGAAATCAGTATAATTTACGTGTAAACAGCCAAACAGAAAAATTAAATTTCTCCTCAGGGTTGACTATGCGGACGGCAACGCAGTTGACGGTGTGTTTCTTGAGGGGGGGCAAGACAACGACGACTTTCTGCTCGGTGAAGAGGTGCTGTGCGCTCGTTTTATTAATGTTTAAATGTGGACTAGACATTCATTCATTCGTTGTCTCTCTGAAAATGCCGTTCCGATACATTTTTGAATCCCGGCACTGGCCCTTTCCAAAATTCGATACCGCCTAAATAAGGGGCGTAAAAGAAAGAATCCATTCATTTCTCCTCTACTTCCGCAACACGCGGTTGATCCGGCATGGCTTCTTTCCGCTCCCCGAAAAATTCAAAGGAAATTCAAATCATAAAATCTCTAAAAAATTAAATGAATTTGAAATGAAATTAAAAAAAAAGCGAAATTTTAACAAATCCTTAAAAATAAACTATAAAAAAAAACACTATCTTCGTAGATTTCATAATATAACAAGAAAAAAATTATGTTTCATATCAAGCTCGAAAATTTTTTAAAAATTCCACAGGTGCCCCTCCAATTTGACATTGAAAAAGTGCGTGTGCCTTCCCTTTCTTCTGAGGTATCAAGTCAGGGGGGCCAACAACATCAGCCTATTGAACTGCGCCAACACCTTGTATACGTGCCATTTTTGCTCTACCGCAGCAGCGAATGCAATGATGAAGATGAGGTGTCCCATGACTGGGAATATTTTTAAAAAATAATTAGATTTCTCGTTTCCGGCATTTTTTGGAGGGGCTCTATTTTTCGATCCCACTCGTAAGGGTGGCTCTATTTTAAGGGGCACAGTTTAGGGCGGGCTCTTTTTTAGGAAAACTGACTTTTTTTTTTTTTTCTTGAAAGTTTGTCAATGACATTTTTATTGAAAATTTTACGTGGGTTCGATTAAAGTTGACATCCCCCCCCCCTTTTCTCTTAAATAGCGCATTTTGCTCTGTGATCCCACTGCCGACCTTTGTGCCTTGGTCAAAGACCGCTGTGAGTTGATCATCGGTGCCGAAGGCCGTATCCATTCGATGTCCTTTTGTGTGTCCACCGGTGCCATGGAACGGTCGCTGATGGACGAGGTGGTTATGACTAATTTGGTCAAAAAGGGCGCCGCCGATTTCGAGTTATTTTAATGAATAAATAAAGTCCATTGTAGAAAGAAGTAGAGATCGGGGCTTTTAAAAATTCCGGATCAGATCCGGGAATTGTACCCTGAGAAAATTTTGCATTGAAAATCCTTTTTTTTCCTGCGCATGATTCAATTCATTTCTGTGTCCGCATAAATCCATGACTTTAATACCCGCTTAATTTTGAAACAATTTCCTTCCGCGGATATTTCAGCATCCTAAGGCAATTTTAATATTCTTAAAATTTGGGGTCAAAAGAAGAAAAAAACACTTTTTATAAACTGTATATCAATCAGACTGAAATCGATATGTAAAAATAAAAAGAATTCTGTTTCTCAGATATACATGTTGGCCAAACGGCGTTACACGGCGGTCAGCAATTCGCTGCGAAATTGTGCTAGGAAGGAATGATGAGAATATGAAATCGATGCTTCGCTTAATTAAACATTGGTCATGTCATACATTTATTGTTTTTCTTGATTTGATGTTGTTTTTTGGGCTGTTTTTTATTTTTAAATATACAACAGCTGGGTTCCCACTTGTACTTATTTGGAGGGGTCGAGTCTTAGAAATTTATTAGCTCTCAGTTGGTGATCGGGGCGGTGTACCAATGGGATAACAGGAGGTGCACCAAATTAACACGAAGCAAACGAGAGGAAATGGGGAGAAAATAATGAAGGAAGAGCATTTAGAAAGAGCGGCGGGAGGTGGACATATCCATATCATTTTGGGCCTCAAGTGAAGCCACGTTCCGCGGCGCAAATATTGTCCACATGAAGAAATACAAAAAGAATTGTAAAGGAAAAAGAAAATTGATGAAGTGCTAAGAGAAATAAATGAGGAAAGGATGAGAAGAAGATGTGAGAGAGACTTCTTTTTGCTGTTCTGCTGCTGTCGTTGTGTCGTCTCCAATAGGGAAGGAAAAACGGGTGGGGGGCTTAGGTCATGGTTAGGTTATTTGCATTCCCAGCAGAATTGGTCATTCGTCGTTGCCATTCATTTTATCCGAAACCCCAATCAATTACATCTCTTTGTCCTAATTTGTTTCACTTTTTTAAAATTTATTTTAATATTATTTGTTGGCATTTTATTTTCTGTAATTGGTTATTAGAGATGGGCGGGCGGGATCGGGAGTTCCACGGGAAAAGGCGGGACGGATCATTTTTGGGGAAAATTTGTTAACGGAATCGCCATAAATTTTCAAACTTTCCCCCGATTGGGCCTATCGGCACCGCCGGATCCCTTTTAGCTTTAATTTCCTCGAACAAATTCTCCAAAATTGACAATTAGTAAATTACGCCCAGATTTCAAAAATTTCCGCCGCCGATGGGGCACTATCGGCACCGCCAGATCCTTTCTACAAAGGAAGGTTCTCAGGTGTCTGTGGGGTTTCGGAACGAAAGTTCGTGTGTGGTAGAGCACCCCTCCCTAGGTTCTTAAGAAAAATGTTGTTGTTTTTTTTGCCGAATGAGTCGAGTGCCGAGTTATGACGTGCCTAGCTTCTAAGCATCACAAAAAATGAACAAATAATAGTATTTCTTCACAAGGGTTGGCGGTCCGGAGGTTCTGCACTAGGAATTTACTTTTTCTGGGTGTCAAAAAATTTGAAGAAAACATTATTATATGCGATTATAGAGACTGGATTTTGAGGCATATGCCTTTTTTTTCTGCGCACTAGTTTAGATATGTAAGCATAAATAACGCATTTCCACTTGGTTTGAAGCTTCTACAATTACTTTTATAATGCCTTTTTTGGCCTTATGCCATTTTGGTGCTTTTTTTGGCAATTTTGAGAAATTCCCTAAGAAAATGGCATAAAAATGAAAAATATACCCCTAAAAATTGACCTTTTAAATTTTTAAAAGTACACCCCTAAGAATGGAAGAGTTTTAAGAAAATTTGCCTCATAAAATTGACATTTTTACCCACTATTTTATTCTCAAAAAAAACTTTTTTCTCATTTTTCTCATTTTTGTAATTTTCAAAATTTTTATATTTCGCTTATATTCTCTGATATGGAAAAAGTTTTTGCTTTAAAAATTTTTTTGGCTTTAAAACAGCAGGAAAATAAGTGGGAAAAAAAAATTTAAATGCCTATTTTCATGCCTTTTTGCAATTTTTGGGGCCAATTATACTGCCTTTTTCACGATTTATGGTGCCTTTTTTCCGGTCTCTAGATATTAAAAAATTTAGCAAAATTTATGAAGCTAAGGAATTGATTCGTTGGCAAAATAAAAAGTAGGGTTGAGAATAATCGGTTTAAAACCGGTCCCCTCGCTTTCCGGTTAGGCCGGTTTTGCTACCCCCGGTTTTCGGTTTCGGTTTTTGGTCGACCCTCGGTTTTTGGTTTCTCGGTTTTTTTCGCCTTGTTTCATCTTTGATTTTAATTTCAGAAAAATATTTACAAATTTTTGCATAATTTTAGAGCCTAAGTTTATTTAGCATGCAAAATATAAGATTAGATTTAATAGATAAACAATTAAAACAGGTTACCATCCGTCTTTTATTTCAAATGAACTTCCTTTATTTTTGGCTTTCTTCTCTTGAAAAATTGAAACGTCCTTTATTTCAAAGAAATGTACGGCTTTTTGCTCAAAAAAATGTAAAAAGTTCCATTTTATTGAAAAATTTAAAATTGCTGGCTTTATGTCTAAAGGAATTCTCATTTTTCTGCAAGGAATTCTTCAAAATTGACCAGTTTATAGCAGGGTTGCCATTTCTTCTTATTTCTAAGATTTGTTCTTATTTGGGGGGGGGTCGAGTCTTTAAAATTTAAAATATTCGTATTTCCAAGAAATGTTTTTGGCTCTACTATAGATTACGCGTCCAATCAACTTTTACGCGTCCAATCAATTTTTACGCGTCCAATCAACTTTTACGCGTCCAATCATTTTTTTACGCGTCCAAACAACTTTTACGCGTCCAATCATTTTTTTACGCGTCCAATCAACTTTTACGCGTCTTCGTCACCTACACGGCACTAATTCTGAGATGTTACAATCTTATCTGTATCAATACATGTTTCGTAGGTTTCACAGTAACCAAAAAATCTTCCAACACATTCTCGAGGAAATGCGTCTTGAATACCCTGTTGAATAATTGTTAATCATTATTATCAGTCAGTTTATGTATTTTTATTTAACGTGAAAAAAAAGTGTTTTTTTTTAATTGGACGCGTAAAGATTGATTGGACGCGAAAAAATTTGTTTGGGCACGTAAAAATTGATTGGACGCGTAAAAGTTGATTGGACGCGTAATCTATAGTAGAGCCATGTTTTTGTTCCAGCCTTCTGTTCTTATTTCTTGTTCTGACGTAAATAGAATATTTTATTATTTTAACAATTTTCTTGAGCTATTTCCTTAATATAAAAAAACAAAAAATTCCCAGCGGCGCCTGTCGGCCCGCCGGACAAAAACCGACAAGTGACAAATGGTCCCACCGGTTTTCGGTTAGGCCGGTTTTGCTACCCCCGTTTTTCGGTTTCGGTTTTTGGCCCAAAAAGGCCGGAAACGACACTTGCGGCGCCGACAATTGCGGTGTGACACTTGCGGCGCTGACAATTGTCAGGCCGCAAATGTCGGTCAATCGCCACAAACACCGGTGCTCTGTTTTTTAATTTTATTCATTCATTTATTTAAAATTTTTGGCACGTCATAATTCGGCACTCAGACGCATTCGGAAAAAAAGCATTTTTCTTAGCAATAAAAAATCGGAACAATGTAAATAAATATTCATTCTTTTTATTTTTTCTAATCTTTAAATTAAAATTTTTTTAATGATGATTTTGCCATCCAAATGATGCTCTTAAAATTTTCATTTGCGAGCCCTGTTTAAAAAAATTAACTTTTTAAAAAATTGCGTACAGTGTGTTGCATTAATATAAGGACACCCTTGTTCTATAACAATTTTTTCCCAAAATTCACTTTCACCAATTTTTCTCAACAATTTCTTAACTCAGAAAACCATTCTTACCAGTGCATATTTGGCCCGGTTTTGCCCCAATCCCGCAGGGACCCAAATTTCGAGTCCCGGGCTTGACTTTTTTCAAAACCGGGACCGGGATCTGACATAAAAACCGGGATTCCCCGCCCCAGTTCCGGTCCCCGCCCCGGTCACGTACAGCCCTAAATTTGACGGATCAATTAGGCGAAAAGGGGCCTAAACCCTTAAGATTTTAAATTTTCTCCACTATTTTTAATTATTTAATGCATATTTGTCATATTTTGACCATTTTAATGCATCTATAGCATATTTTACTGTTTATTTGCATATTTATTTGAATATTATGGCCACTTTTTGCGCTTATTTTCGGCAGCCCTAATAAATGATAAATGTTGAAACTTCAGCTTATTCAATAATTTTTGAATTTTAAAAACAAGAAATTATGGCAAATATAACCCCGGATTTTTTTTTTCATTATTTGCACCGCTTTTTCAGTTATTTTAACGAATATTTGGTATATTTTACCATTTTTATGCTTATGATATTTAGTGTATATTTCTATTTATTATGTCAAACGTAACGCCGGAGCAGCATGCCGCCCAAACATTACGTAATCTTGGCCTGAGCGGTGCGCCAATCGGACAAAGTCAGATCCGCAGCCATGCTGCGGTCATGCGCAATGACTTCCAACAACGGCCACCGACACCGTTTGAAACGAATGAAGCTTCGACCGATTGCGCGGCAGTGGACTTGTCAATGCCACTGTTACCACGGTTGATGTAAGGAACGTATTATTAATATATTAACTAAAAGAGAATAAATTTCATTTCGTTTCTTTGGTATGATTCAGGGATACGATATATCCCTATTTTAAAAGAAATCTTCTGACTTTTTAGCTTACTTTTCTCATTTCATAATTTTAAGTAAAAAATAAGGCAATATTGCTATTTTTTCTAATTATTTGAAGTTTATCTTTATTATTTTAAAGCTTTTCCCGGCAGCGTAAAGGAGGAATTTATTTTAAGGTCTCCATCCATCCATTCCTTAACGGAAATGGCCGCAGCTCGCGGTTATTGATGAATCTGCTGCTGATGCGGGCCAGCATGAGAACGCTTGTTCTCAGCAGCGCGGTGCAGGCAGACTGCAACAAAGCCTTGCAACTCGGCAACCAGGGCAACATTTATCCCTTCGTGGCATTGATCGTCGGCAATTATAGAGAACAAGAAGGCAGGCAAATTTAATTAACGCGACAAAGATCTTGTTCAGCTGAACTTTTTTTCATTACTATATTTTCGAAACAATAGTTAAAAGACAGGAAAAGAAATACATTCGAATTTTTTCGTTTGGCCCTTACCCTGGAGAGACATCTATCGATTAATCATCAATTTCTGTTTATTCTTATTTTTCACTTGCATTTTTGTTTTTCTCTATCATCGCTTTAGCAATTTCGTACTCTCTCAAAAATAATTATTATATGATATCGCTAATAAAGAATATACAATAATATTGTTTCTAATCGAAATGTAGTTAATTTTAATGTACATTATATAATGTAAAAACCATTATTTTTACGAATTAGTTGAAGTTATAAAACAAAATTTTTGATGATGCTGCTGTAGGCGAACCGGGTCAACTCGGCGCCGCTAACTCGGCGCTACCAACTCGGCGCTACCAACTCGGCGCCACCAACTCGGCGCCACACAACTCGGCGCCAGCTTAACTCGGCGCCAACTCAACTCGGCGCCATGGGTGGCTTTCCTTTACCCTACAATTATATTTGAAAAAAGCATTAAAAAAGCTATAAAAAGAATATTCCTTAGAGTTTAGATGGGCTTCCGATCATTATCATTAGAGATCGGTAAAATTTTAAAATTGATATATCATTTACCAGTTTTTTTTAATTAAATTAGGGTTGTACGGGACCAGGACCTCGATTTTCAATCGGGACCGGGACCGAGACCGGGACTAAACCGTGATTTTTTGAAGCAAAAATTTTAAACGAAAAATTTTATCATTAATTTTCGTTTGCAGTCACATTTCGTCTTCAATCAGTTTTAATCATCAAAATAAATGGTTAAAGTAATTCGTAAAGTCTAAATGAACCCTTATCCTCCTCCCGTTACCCCAGGTCTCCGATTTCAAAAAATTCAAAAAAAATTTCCTTTTAAACTTTGTAATTTTTTTGGTGTGAATCATAAATTGTTGAAGAAGGTATGGGTGGTAAAAATTTCAGCTCGATTGAACCATGGGAAATATGTGAAGTGGCAAAAAAATTTCGTGCTTTATAATTTCTTAACAGACTATAGTGGCTTTTCTGTTAGCATATTTTTCCCAAAAATGGTCAATTTTAGGTTTTTGAAAAAATTTTTCAAAAGGATTGAATGTCCGGCGGGGCCGACAGGCGCCGCCGGGGAAATTTTATAAAAATAAATGAAATTTATAGAGAAATTGTTAATAAAAGTTGTCACATTATGAATGATATTATTGACAAAAATTATAAAAAAAGGATGTTTATAATAAATTTTTCCTCAAAACTTTTTTTTTGATCGCATTTCCTCCAACATTCAGCTTTTTCTAATTTGGTGTGACTTGTTAACAGATTTTGAGTCAAAAAAAAGTCAATTTTGGAGGATTTATGAGAAATTTTGAGGAAATCGGAAAATTTTTTCAGTTTTCAGGCACCAAACCCTCATTCTTACCAGTGCTCATTATTCCCGTATTTGCACTAAAATTTACGGGAACGGGAAACGGGAATTTAAAAAAACGGGACGGGAATCCCGCACGGGAATCGCGCCCTTTTCCCGTTCCCGTAAAAAATCCCGTTTGGGCAAAAAGGCGGGAAACGGGAACGGGATTCCCGACTTTTCCCGCGGGAGTCCCATTCCCGCCGGTCTCTAATTATCATTTATCAAAAATCACAAGTATTCATTTATTCGTTCACTCGATACATTCACCAAACATCTGACCAAAAACTCCACAATACTCAACGGGTTAAAATTTCGTACCAATCCCAAAATTTGTTCCAATACCCTGGGTCAAAAAAAGTTGAGTTCCGTTTCCATCATGCCGTACTCTACCCGTGCAGTTGATCATAAACCTGGGAAAAATCCAACGTTGTCTCAAAATTTTGAGATGAGATTTGTGTAAATGCACTTTAGGTTTTGTTGTCCTTAGCCTCACATTGACGAAACCCTATTTGTACTGAGCGGATTCGTACTGCCCTGATTCGTACTGCTTACCAGTGTTGCCGCCCGAAACCCGAGGTTTTTCTCGACCCGAAACCCGAACCCGAAAATTTTCGAGTGCCCGACCCGAAACCCGAACCCGAAAATTTTCGAGTGCCCGACCCGAAACCCGAACCCGAAAATTTTCGAGTGCCCGACCCGAAACCCGAACCTGAAATTTTTCCCGACCCGCGGCAACACTGCTGCTTACGTGTTATAAGTGTAAGGACTGTCTAACCTCCGCTGTCTTGCGCTCCCACGCAAAACAATACGAATCGGGAAGTACGAATAGGGTTTTTCCGCCTCACATCACCAAAGCGTCCAATCAATATAATGCTTGAAAAGATGAACCTAACCCTTAGTTGTGAATATAAATTTTTGAAAATTAGAGTTCGGTTTTTTAAAAAATTACCTTCTTTTCAAGCGGTTTATTTTGGTTGTAAAAAACTTATTTCGTAAAACCACTTGGATGTGTAAAAGTCTTAGTCAATAATTATTTCCGTAGCCAAAAAAATAAATATATATTTTTTGGGGCTTGCGCCGAGTTGGGTGGCGCCGAGTTGAGCCTGGCGCCGAGTTGGTGGCGCCGAGTTGAGTTGGCGCCGAGTTAGCGGCGCCGAGTTGATGGCGCCAAGTTGGTGGCGCCGAGTTGACCCCCACCGGCTGGAGGGACTCTAAATCAAATAAAATGACCAAATTTTATATTTTTTTTTCCTATAAAAAGGTGTATACTTTTTTATTGGTTTTTTATGCAGCAAACTTTGAGCTGAATTTTGTATTAAAGTTTAATTGTGTTTATTTAATTTTCAAAAGGTCCTTGAATTTCACAAATTTCCCCTGTTATGTCCTTAGAAATCTCCAAGCAGACCTTGAAATTGAGTTTGGGCAACCAAATTGTTAGCTATACCTAACAAATAAGGTCGGTTTTAATTTTAGCGCGGTAATTAGTCACTAGGAATTCGCCAAATCTTTTAACACAATTTCGATATTTATAAAAAACATTTTAACAGAAATATAAAAAGGAAAATTTCAGAAAAAAAAACTAATAAAAAAAAATTCGGCTAAAAATTAGTGAAATATTGAAGAATTTTACTTATTTTTTTATTTTTAGCCCCTGCCCATTTTAATAATGACAATAAATAAGGCAACAAAAGAAAAGCAGTTGGAAGGGGCTAATTTTGTTTGCCGAACACAAACATTTTTCATTTGTTGGTTCGCATGTGAAGCGCGCACCGGCGGAACACAAATTCCATGTCCATCCCCCCGGGGGCGGACGGCGAAGGGGGGGGGGGGGGTTGGCCTGAAAACTCTGTATTTAAATGGCCATAGAGGCATTGAATGCATTGGTTTGGTTTGTTGGTAGACAACTTTAGCAGAAAAGAGCAAACAATTGTATTAAATGAATAATGAATGAAAGGTGAATAACAACAGTTCATATGTGCCTACTCGGGGAGTGTGGGAGGGATATGTTCTAAATTTGATATTTATTCAAAAAAACTTATATATATAAAATTTTCGCTTTGAATTTGTATTCAAATCAGAAACTATTCAAAATTACCTCTGATTATCAGGTCATTATTGCAAATTCAACAATGCAAAATAGAAAAATGCCGTTGGTTTTCAAAGAACGTCCTTGGAAACGGAACTCACCCTGCGGCGACGTTTATCAGCACCGCCGGGACGTCGAAAGAAATTTCTATTTTTTTTTTAGTCACATAGGGCGAGATGTGAAACTGTTGAACGGAAATAAATGTTGGATAAGAAGCATTGAAGTGAAAAATATAAGCCATTCGAAAAAATTTGATTTTTTGTTGATAGAAAATAACAGGGATGGTCACGGAGACGAATTTTCATATCTGTGTCCATCCGTGTCCATCCGAAATCCCAAAAATCGTTGTCCGTATCCGTGACCACCCCTGGAAAATAATATAAATCTGATATTTTGAATGTCCAATTTGCAAATGTCTACCCGAATGCCGTCTGAAATAATGTTTTAATTAAAACTAAGTTTTATTATCCTAAACTGATCTAGTCCCATTTTTCAATTCTTTACTTAAAAATAATTTTTTTTCGGTTTTACCCAAATATATTAGCCCAGGGGAGGGGGGGGGGCGGCTGTATTACCTGCTGACATTTGATGTCCTTTTGTGGATCATTTGTTTATTTCCTTTTTTTGTGCACTCGTGAAAAGTGCAGCACCACCAATCCTATGTCTAAGAACATTTGCTCCTTTGCCCATCCATTTTTGTGGATAACATCCCCTCCCCCCTTCAAGGGACAACAAAGTGTGCCGACCGAAAACGGCACGCAAAAGATTTGCTGTTCGGGATGGCATTATGCCGTCTTTCCCCCCGCCCCCTCTCTCAATGTGCAAACGATCAGTCCCACCCCTCCTCACCTTTCTGCCCCTGCCGACCTCTTGACGGTGCGCAATCGACTTGTCACAAATGTATTTAATGTAATGAATGAGAAGGGTGGGCGAGGGGAGGAAGGGCGGCACATTTCGCCAGAGGTCGCGGGCCGGAAGAGTTTATTTGTACAACCATCGGATCGGACACAAATGTTGGATGGGTTTTTTTGTGTCTTCCCCTAATTGTCGAGAATCGAGACTATTCCTTTCTATTATGCCACCTAAGAAATTAATCGTTTAAGCAAATATTTTTTTTTTATATTTTAGGAAATGTTTTAACGTTAATATTTTAAATTAAAAAATTTTGTTTCCAGTTTTTAGGCATACGACTTCACTCATTTAGAACAAATTGAAGTGCTTTTTGTGTTATTTGCTAAATATCTCAATACGGATTATATATATATTATTGGGTGATGATATCCCAGAGTCTCATGAAATTTCAATATTGAGCATCATTCATTATAAAAACAAAAAATAATTTTTTTTTTTAATTAAATTGCAATTAAGTCAAATACATAGGACTACCCCAAAGAATAGGGTTCAAAAATTTGTAACCAATTGAAAGTGCCTTTTTGGCGTCTTTAATTTCCAATTTTCTTTTTTGCCTTACCGTATGCCCTCATTCGCTGTGGACCCTCCTCCTCGGATTGGCTGCTGTCCGTTGGTTGACTGACTGCTGACTGAATGACTGACACTGTGCAAATTAATCCGCTCGCTGAATGATGCGCAAATTTGTTGGATTTTTTGTCGGGGGAGGGGCGGCGGGAGGGGGGAATACGCCCCAATTGACACTGTTCAAACATTGGACGGCCGAGCGCGGACGGGCCAAACCAATGCTTACTTTTCACTGCTTTTGCTTATGTGTTTACTGCTCATCTTATGGGAAGGAAGGCTTACAAGCTTACCAGCCCATCGGCGGGCTGATCAGACAGATCAGATTGAGTGATTTTCTTTAATGATTTATTTTTTTTTTGGGAAATTTTCGTTCATAAAATTTGATTTCACTGAAAATTATTATTATTTTTTCATATTTTTGTCTTGTTTATTATTTTTTTTTGTTAGGACTAAGCGTGAAGCCTGGTACCAGGAAATCCATGCTTTTCAGTTTTCATTTGAATTTTCTTTGACGATTATGCGAAAACATAAATATTCTTTATGTTTTTTGGAAATAGATTCTTTGAAAATGGAAGTACCCGCGAATTTCGGCTCTGTTTCTCTCGATTTGTAATTTGAAACTAAAACCATTTTTCTTCCTAGATGAATGATTACAAATTGGGGGTTTTCTTTCGAAATTTAAATAAATTTATATTATTTTTTATTTGTTTTTATCCCCCCCCTCCATTTTCCTTTTCAATTAGCTCTTCAAATTGATTTATGCGTTGGAAAGTGCGGATGTGATGATATCCGACAAAATCCGATTGACAACCACACTATTTCCCATTCGAAATTGCGTACCATCCACTTTTGCCATTTGTTTTTCAATACGCGCGGGCCATCAATTTTTTCCCGTTTGTTTTTCATTGGCAAATTGATTAATTCACTATGCAAAAAAGCGGGCTTTCCCTCCCCCGTTAAAGTATCATTTAAAGGTTGCCTGTCCCATTTTTGTAGCCATATTCACCTACGGCACCAGCGGGTGATTCAAATTAGGGCCTTTTTGTCAACCCGAAAATTCCAACGTTTATGCTGGCGTGAATTCAAATAGCCGGGCCTCAAAAGGTTGAACGCTTCCGCTCCGAGTGTCGAACGTTCCGAGTGTCGAATAGTGTAAAAATGTCCGAGTGTCGAATGGCCGAGTGTCGAACGATTTTTTACGATTTTTTAATAGACGCTAACTTTAAAATTAGGGCTTAGTTTGGGCTTAAACTTAGACATAAGCTTAAGCTCGACTAGGTCTAGGCTTTTATGTTTTCATTTTTTTAAACAAAAGCCAAATTGGCTTTTTCTGGGCCATTCGACACTCGGAAATTTTTAACACTATTCGACACTCGGACCGGTAGCCAGGTTGAACTCGGTTCAAATTGTTTTAATTTTTAATTTTTGGCTTTTTAAAGAAAGCTTAAAAATTTGAACACCAATTTATCTTAAAAATTGTCCTACTATTTGAGTGTTATCATGAAAAAGACATTTTATTTTCTATAACCGACAAAACAATTTTTGTTCAGGTATTAACTAGGATAGGAAGAACTTTTTCTAGTTAAGGCCGGTTTTTCGTACATACGGGTTTGGGTCCAAAAAAGCAGGGTTTCGGGTCTAGTTTCTTTAACTCTACCCTAAGGAAGCCATGGGTATTTTTTTCAAAAATGCATTATATGAAAAAGATAATAAATTTCTTCTTCAAAAATTTAAACTAACCAAAAATGGCAAAAATTCAGTGAGACACCACCAAAAATAATCAGCTCATCAATTTTTTTTTACTGCCTTTTTTTTCGAAATGTCAATTAATTTTCTAAGAAGCCAAATAAATTTACTTATAAATTTTTTAAATTTTCCTCTCTTTTTTCTCCCCGAAAAGGGAGGGCCTATCCCTCCGTTTCCGCCCTCCTCCCCCCCCCCGCCCCTCCAAGCCCAAATATTGGAGGGCTAAAAATGCGACAATGACAACCCAAATCGCACACAGTTTGGTGCCCGGACAGCGAAACAGCAGCGGCAGCTTATCCGATGGGCAAACACAAGAAGCAGCGAATTGGGGCGGGGGAAACGGGGGGGGGGAGGCAAAGCCAAGTCAATCCCTGCCAAAAATCACATCGAATTGGGCAATTAATCGGCAGCGCGCGGGGGGGGGGGGAATTAAAATGAAATTAAATGCAAAATTATGTAGTACAGTAATAGCCAGACAGACAGACAGACACACAGTAGAACACAAATTGGTATTATAAGGGTTGTTTACTATCCTATGGCATTCAAATTCATTTTTTTACTTTGAATGAAGAATTGGAAGATGGTTTAGTGATAAGGGCTCAACTAATCTACAGAAACACATAGTGACATCGTATTCAAAAGGATACAGTAATTGTCATACAGTAATCTATTAGTGTATCTAAATTGGGTTCCTATCTAAATTGCGAGTTCGTTTTTTTGTATTTAATTTTAAGTCATTCCTTATTTTAATTTTCATCCCATTAAAAAGAAGGGCGACTCCAAAATGCGTCGTCTCATTCCCCCGCACTACGCCTTCTTCCCGGGCAAAATAAAATGCAAATGCGGCAATCCGATCTTTTAGTTGGGACGGCATTTTGGGCCTTCATAATTGCATGCCCTGGCCTTGGGCCACCGAGGGGGTTCATTTGAAAGGAAAGTTTTGCCATTTTACCAAATGACAAAGCGAAAAACTGGCAAAAGTTTTAAACTGTTTATCTGCACTTAGATTTTTCCCCTGATTTTATTTTAGCGATTTTGCTCAATAAATTTTAATTCATTTCCGCCTTCGAATACGAAATTTGAATTAATTAAATGAAACAAATTTAAGCAAAAGAAAATGCCAAAAGTTAATGCCAAATGTAAAAAATTGGACGGCGGCGTGTCGAACATTTCAATGAAGCCAAATGACGGTACAAAAAAGGTGTGAAACATTCCTCGATTTTCTGTTATGTTTTTTTTTAATCTAGAAACAACATGACAATTCAAATGAAGCTGAAAAGCAAATTCCGAGTCGTAAAATGGCAAATTTGCCCATTTCGATCGGATTAAACACTCAGCAGAAAGAAGATATGGTAACCTTTGCTAATAAATCTATTTTTTGTTAATTTTTATCCCAAATTTTTAGACATCCGATTCGACACATTTGGCATTTTCCAACACTGTAACTCCAAATCAATTCACAATGGGGAACCTTTTGAATGGCACCGCTGCAACGCTTCCATTTGCCCCGGGACTTTGGAACGGTAAATTTTTTCAATTCTTTTGAATTATTTTTTCAGTATTATAATTTATTTCAATTCTTTTCGATTTTGAATATTTTATCCCTTTTCAATGCCTTTTAATGGTAATTATTTTCAGGCCATTTTTTGATGCCCCCGCCTCATCCTCCGACACATTACGCGCCGCCAACATTTATTTTTGCTGGACACGGTGGGCAATAATTACAAAAAAATAAATTAAAATTTATTAAAATTTGCGATTGATCGGTGGCAATTTTACTGTCCCTCCTCCGACAGCGGCGGCAGAAATTGTGCCCACTTTTTTGGGCGATTTGCTTTTTCTCAGCGTTTTCTGCTGCTGCTGCTCTTCTTCATGAACTTTTTTTGTCGATAAAACGGAATGCAGCTAAAATTTGAAAAAATGCAATAAAAAAGGACAAAAATGCATTTATATAAATTGGTTAAAAATTTAAAAGGAGAGTGAAAAGCATAAAGTTTTCGGGTGAACCCCAATTGAGTGTGGCCGAAGAGTGTGGAGCACATTTAGTGCTTTATAACTTCTCTCAAAAGCAACCAAATTAATGAAGTTTGGTATCATTCAAAATCTCTGTAGAATCTCTAAAAAAATTCCCAATAATTTTGCAAAATTTCATTCAGTTAAAAGAAAGTTAGGGTCAAAAATGTTCCGAAAATTGAGTTTTTGGTTTTTTAGATGCATCACAAATTTTTTTTTGTTGAGAAATTCATATTTTTCTTACTGGGTTTTTGAATAAACAAAACCAAATTAATTAAAAGTAATAAATGCAACTAAATTTGCCTCTGGCCACAAATGCTCTTCCGCAATGCATCGCTGCGATTTGTCGGCGCAACATTCGCATGTCGCGCGTCGGATGTCCCGCGTCTGCGCATTTGCCGTCCACGCGTAAATTCGGGAACTTTGCCTCCCAATCGCGCAATTCGTCCTTTAACTCTTCTAAAATGCCATTAGTAAATGGCCATTTTCAAGCTAAATATTTGATTATTTCAAACAAACTGAAATTTGGCCAATTTTTCTATTTTTAATATTAATTTTCCAAAAAAAATAATTTGATTTTTTCTCGTCTATTGATTTCTTTTGAATTTAATTAATTTTTCATTTTTTAAATGCATTTTTCTATTTTCTTACGTGGCATTTCCATGTCCATCATTTGCTCCACCGGCACTTTCCCGTCCAGCATTAATTGCAAATAGATCGGCTTTTTTGTCGTCACTTCACCTCCGAAAGTTTTTTGCATCGTTTTTTGCCCCATTTTACGATAATTTTCTGAGACAAAAAATAAATAAAATATTTTTAAATTTTATTGCCCAACCAATTTTTGGTGTGTTTGTCTCATCATCACTTTCATCACTTTCATCAGTTTCATTATCGGTGGATGAATAGAAAGGGTTTTTGTGCTTTGTTCCGAGTTCAAATGCATCTAAAATATTTTGAATAGAATTTTTAAATATTTGTTAAATATATTTATATCGAAAATTATTTGTATTTAAGTCATGCACTAAAAGTTTTATTATAAAGCGCTTTTCTGTACAATTTCTGTACAATACCTGTTGATGAACTGTTGAATTCTTTAAGTTCATTTTTTGAAGACCCTTCGGCCCAAAAATTGTCAAAATTTTCCATTGATGAGTCTTAAAAACGAACTAAATTTATTTTGTTAAAATTTTCTATACCATTGGTTTCCATGGCAATGAAATGGCATGAAAATTGAAATAATACAATGAAAACAAAAAAATATATAAAATTTAAACATAAAATTTCTTTTAGCATCCTCAAATTTGTCTACCGGTGGCACTTCGTCGTCAGTGGACGATCGGCGAAAAACATCACGTCGAAACCGTACCGCGTTCACTGACCTGCAGTTGGAGGTGAAAAAGGAGGACAAATGACATAAAGAGGGATCCATTTTTATGACGAAATGCCTAAAATTGGGCAAAGGAAGGAAGTGTTGGGTGGGTGGGTACCAAGGGTAAAAGACGATTCGTACTGCACCGATTCGTAATGCTTACGTGCTATGAGAATAAGGACAGTCTAACCCCTACCACTGTCTGCGCTCCCACGCAAAACAGTACGAATCGGGGTTCGTCCGGTGCCAAAGGCTTCGTTAAAATTTTCAAAAATTACACCACGGAGCTAGGCAACGCTGGACGCCTAGTTCCTTAAGACCTAATTATTTAATTTTAATTATAATTTAGGAGCTAGAAAGTTGTTTCCAAAGCTCCCATTATCCGGACGTAAGCACCAGGGACCAATTGGCACGCCGAATTAATTTGCCCGAGGCAAAAATTCAAGTAAACAAAAGGTTTAAAAGGCATTACAAAACTTAGCTTATTCTTTAAAGGTTTGGTTCAAGAACCGCCGAGCCAAGCACAGGTGAAAAAGTTTGCAAAATAAATTTGAATTTCAAATTTGATACAGAAAATTTCTGCGCAACCAACCGGCCGATGATGAGGGCGAAGACGAAACACACGGCACGGGCACAAATGGCAAAAATGGGGAGCAACAAAAAGTGGAGAGCAGCACCCTCATTTGTAGGCATTTTGGGGATTTATACGCCAAAAAAAAAAAATTGTGCACTTTCACTTTGCCCTCCCTTTAGCTTGGAATTGTTCATCGGCACCATCATTCAACGGCACAACAGGGCCATTTATGACACCATTTAACATTGGCCAAGCAAATTTCTTAAACGGAATTGTAAAATTTCATAAATAATTTAGAGAATATTTTTAATTTTAATTTTCAAAATTCTGATGTACCATAACTTTTTTTACCACAGGCAAATTCGCTGGTCTCTCCCGCAAACATTGGCTCGTCAAATAATTGAAATGTGTAACGAAAATAAATGATCCGATGTTTTATGAATAAAATAAAAATGATTTTATATATTTTGACCCAAAATTTGAATCAATTGCTTTCTGTCATTTATAGTTAACATAAGTTAGAATATTTTTAAGAAATGTTTCTTTTTTCAAAAATTTTGCACATCATTGCCGGTCCGGCGTTAAACAACCAAGCGCAATATAAAATTAAAAATATTATTGTTAAAGATAATGAAGGAATAAATAAAAGAATTTGGATGAAAAAAACTAATAAGTTTACAAAACTTAATTGTAATAAAAATGATGCTGGAGGGGAAATATTACTTTTTTAACACTTTTAAATAGGCTTTTCTGTTTTTATCACTTCAAGAAAATCGTTCTAAATACAATAATATTAAATTTAGTCAGAAGAAGAACAGAATCTATCAATTGACAATACAATTCATTCTTTTTCCGTTTGCTTTTCACTTTTTGATCAGAGTGAGGAATTCCTCGCGTGTCTTTGGGTCATCACTAAAAAATAAGGGGGCCCTAAAACAATTTTCTGAAAGTTGAAAAAAATTTTTACCGAAAAACGCCCATCATGCAGGAGGTGGTGGTGGTGGCACTGATCTTCTGCACGCCCCTCATCACCATGCACATATGGCTGAAGATGTGCATAATGAAAAAATGCACAGTAACAAAACAACTTTATTACTGTAATCAAAAAATGTTTGATTTTGTCATTTTGTAATTTTCGCTTTCAAAATCCATTTGAATGTATCAGTTTTCCACATATCGTGAAGCCTCCCAAAAAATTAAAAAAAAATGTAATAAAATTCAAAAGTGAAGCAAAGATTTCACATTAGTTCCATTCGGCAATAATTCTGTTTTAAAAATTTCATTTTAATTCATATTTTCATCAATATTAGCCATTTTTGTGGGGTTTGATCCTTATTTTGAGGTTTTATAAATTATGAAAATTTATCGTTTTTTGGCCTAATTTTGCCATAAAAATCTTTTCCCGTATTTTTTCATTGATTTTCCTGTCTCAACTTTAGAAGTGTCTTTTGTTTAATTTATTTAAAATTCTGCTTTTGCCCTCACCTCGCTTCAATCACAACTCCGACGCCCGCGGGGTGTACCGCTTGAAGAATTGCCGAAGCAATTTGTTTGGTCAGCCGTTCTTGCACTTAAATTTTATTTAATAAAAAAAAATATTAATTTTTAATTTAATTCGTTAAATCAATCTCCATTAAAAAATTCTTACCCTGAAGCCGGCGGCTAAACATTTCAACAATTCGTGCCAATTTGCTGAGTCCCAACACTTTTTTGTTCGGAAGGTACCCAATGTGTACTAATAAAATTAAAAATAAATTCAAATACCCCAACGGCGTTAAAACCTTTGCCAAGAAAAGGGACAAGATGATGCTCACAAAGAGAAAACATTTCAATGTCACGCACAATGACCTGAAAAATATTAGTATAAACAAAGTTTCGTTAATTCTAAATTTTAATAAAATTTAGAAATTTTTTCACCATCACCATTTCGTCTGTGTCTTCGTCAAAAACCGCCTCATTTAGCACATCTAAAATAAAAATGAAGTATAATTATACCATTTAAAATGATAGCGAATTGAATAACAAATAAAATAAATCCCTTTTAATTTTATTCCAATTAATTTAATTTACCATCAAAATTTTCGTCATATCCCTTTGTGAAATAAAGCATCGCTTTTGCTGCGCGCATTGGCGTTTTTAGGAGGCCTGTTAAATTTACGAAATTTATTTCATTTAAATTAGGGTTAAGCCCCGACCTTTCGGGGAGAAAAAGTCGAGGATCGGGGAGGAAATTCCCCGTAAGTTGTCGGGGATGGCTGGAGAAATTTAAAAAAGCCGGGGACAAACACTTTGACGGGGACAAAATTTCCATAAAAAGTCGAAAAAAATGATAAACGAAAAATTTCCAGAACAAAAAAGTCTTAAAAACTCATGCAATTGACGACTTTCGTAATTCCCCGGAAACATGTCGGGGCTTAGCCCTAATTGAAATGCCTTTGCTCACTCACCCTGCCGCTGCACGTCTTCGCCCACGTGACTGATGATGCTCTCGTACGCCTTGACCATGTTGTCCAATTGCGGGTCCTCTGTTCGTCCCACTGTTGTCACTATTGACGGTGACGGTGGCAAAAGCCTCGAAACCTGTAAAATAACGATTTTTTTTTTGTTAAATTTATACTTTTTTTTTTTACCGTATCTGTAATCTTTCCGTCTGATTGTGGCGCCTTTTTCATTGGTTTTTGCTCATTTTCTTCCCCACTTGTCGCTTCCAAGAAGCCGCTGCTGCTGCTGCTACTGCTACAACTTGTGTTGCTGCTGCTCTTGCTCATTTCTTTTTTGTTTGTAGAATTCGAAGAGAGGCAGAAAATTCAAAAAGCCAAATAATATTATAAATAATAATAATTATTCTACATAAAAAATTAATGAAAATTTGAGACTGAAATGTCCCGAGAAAACAAAATCTGGCACATGACAAAGCGGAAGACATTCAGCACAAAGTGTGAATGCGTTTGGAATATTTTTTGGTCTATGGAAGGATTTTTGCTCAAAATTTTAGAGAATTTAAATGACCCTTAATTTTGTTAGGGAACACTTTCTTTTCTTCCGCCCCCCCCCCTCGCTCAATGCTTGAAGGATTATTTCGCCTACAGGGCGTAATGTTATACCAATTTGTGCCTTCCGGCACGAACAATGGCATTCCCACGCGCGTAATGACTCTTCCTCCCCACACTCAAGAGAGACGGGGCGCGATGGATGAGAAAAAGAAAAGAATGGGAATGACCCACTAAATTATTCCGCCCACTGCCAAAATTCAAAGAACAGAAAAAAAACTCCCGCCCCGGTTTATATTTTCTGTTTGGTTGGGACAATTGTACTTTGAAAGTGCGAAAAATTTAAAAGAAAAAAGTCTAACACTTTTTGTGCAGAATAAGTGTCATTTTTTGGAATTTTTGTGGGTAAAATTGAAATTTGAACATTAAATTTTTGAGAATTATTGTCCCAACTAATTGAACATGTTTTTTAAATGAAAATACTTTTTCCGTTCCCCACTCCCAGCTGCCCCCCCCCCCCTCTGCCCGCTAGGCTTGTCGGCTTCTTGAACATATTTGAAACCGAACCGACCAAACCGAAACCGGCCGTTTCGGTTAATCAAACCGAAGCCGAAAAATTAAATAACGTTTACTTTTAATTTTTAACATGAGTATAAGTCAGAAAAATAATCTGAAAATTTTCAAAATTTTTCAAAATTTTTCCGTTTTTTCGGGTTGGTTTCAAACCGAAAACCCCCGCTAATGATAAATACCATAAAAAGGATAAGTGAGAAAACAAAAGCGTGCAAAAAAAGGATAATGGAATACTATTTAGTAAATAAACAAGGTATTCCAATAAATTCGGGCCGCTTTTATAAGGCTTTTCCGCCCCTATCAATTGAGCCAATTTTTAAAGAGTCCAATTTAGGGCAAAGGAATTGAGAAATTGAGAGTAGGCATTGTGAACGGAAAGCTGTGCCGCTTTTAGCCTTTGGCCATGCGCCGCCGTTTGTTGGCCCACCTCCGCCCCAATTATTTTGGCCCATTTTTTGCCTTCGGCAAAATATGAAGGGCATTTATTTTTATGTTGTCGGTGTTTCCTTTATTTGTGGAAGGCCCAAAAAATGGGAGAACAAATAATTGTCATCTAATGATATCATATTGGGTCACCAATTCTTAAAATAAATTTGTTGTTTGGAACTGAAAACTTCATAATAGTGGATTGTGGCGAAAACCATTTCAGTGGGCAAATGGGACTGCTCAGGAGAAAATTGATATTGCGAGTGAATGCCAAAGGCTAAAATAGTGGCCGGGAATGGCAAAATACCAAGGATGCTCATTATTGTTGATTTGACAAGATATAAAGAGACAGTCTCAATCATTTAAATCGTCGTTTCATCAATTTAAATGATCGGATGGATCCCTTTTCCCCCTTTACGGGCCCCCTTTTGCGGGGACTAAGGCCCAGTCTTACATACAATTGGTGATTGGGGGAGATCGATTTCCGAGGTCAGGTAAGAGCCGGACTAAGCTCGAACCCGGCACGGCTTAACTTATATTGGTTCATAAATGCACAAACATATTTATTATGTAGTTGATTTTTGGGATTTAAATAAAATAAGTGAATTAATTCTTAAATATGGCGCCTCCTATCGTCGTCCGCAATTGTCGCGTCCACAATCGTTGTCCGCAATAATTTGATTTTTAGGAAAACTAAAATTTTGTTGTAATTTAAGGATAAAAACATTTTTTGATTATAATTCATCTGAAAATATCGGTCCGTAAATGTCGGGCAACCGAATTATCTGGCAGATTCAACCACTCCGTTAAGTTATGGCCAAAAATGTGCTTTTTACCTACGCTTTTAAACTGGCACAATTTTATCAAAAGTGGTCTAGCACTTAAAATCGTTGTATTAAGGCTATCTAATGATAGCAAATATGCTAATATTTTTTGAAAGAACAGTAGTAATATGAAAAACAAAAGCGCCCTTACTTAAGGGAAACCCCAATAGTTCCAAGTCCTT
Source organism: Heterodera filipjevi (assembly GCA_039877585.1). Taxonomy (NCBI): domain Eukaryota; kingdom Metazoa; phylum Nematoda; class Chromadorea; order Rhabditida; family Heteroderidae; genus Heterodera; species Heterodera filipjevi. The sequence goes on along the minus strand of JBDPZO010000005.1, from coordinate 5,920,791 downwards.
GGAAATCGGCATTCCATTAAAATCTCGTTTGTTTTCCTTAAATATCGTTAAAAAGGTGCCCCAACATTTACGCCAGTAACATTTGCGCCTGCACTTTTGCGCCAAAAATTAATGTCTGCTTTAGCCAGAGTTAATAGCAGAATTTAAGACCATACCAACTACAACACAATTCTAAAACTGTTTACATTTAAACGGAATTAACTCTGGCTAAAACAGACAATAAATTTGGCCAAAATATTGGAGGCGCAAAAGTGCAGGCGAAAAGTCGTAGTTCCGTTAAAATTTCCCAATTGACTTTTTGGTCAAAATCTGTTACAGTCACCAAAAGTGTCAAAATTGTCCGGCGGCGCCTATCAGCCCCGCCGGACACCCTCCCCCCCCCCCGCCCCCCCCCCCCCGCGCCCGCCCCCCTGGCTACTATGAATTAATTTTTCGTTGCATTTTAATTCATGGAAAAATGGAGGAATTCTTAATAAAATTTTACCCAAAATGGAGACAATTTATATCGTGAAAAATAATTGAATTAATTTACCTTTTGTATTCCTTATGATAACATTTTTTAAGTGTCTTTGCATTTCAATACATATTTCTCTGTTAGTCATTGGAAATTTCTCTATCTCAGTCCCTTTGAAATTGAGTTAAGGCGATCCAAGCCCTAAATAAAGAAATTTTTGGCAGTTTTTATTTCTTCCTCTTCTTCAATATTAATTATTTTTTGATCGTAATAGAAAAGAATAAATAAAATAAACGAAAAATGAACAAATCAATGAACATTTGTCAAACGAAACGTTTTTCAAAAGGAAACGTAAAATAAACACTTTTTGGACAGCTTAACTAGTTTTCGTAATGGACTTGTTTAATTAAATTTGCAAACCACGGAGATGAGAAAAATTTAGCTATTTTACACAAAAATAGGTAAATGTATAAAGAAATGAAATTTTAATTAAAGAATTAAAAATTACAAATCAGCAGACTTTGCCAAATAAAGAATGCTTTGGCCAATTTATATGCATTTATGTGGCCAAATAATAAGCCAAATTAATGGGTTAATTAATACCATCCGACGGTCCATTGTTTGGCCATATACTATTTTGTTATGAACATTTTCATAAACAATGAATGACTTTTCTTTATCATTTTTGCACTGCAGCAGAGCACACTTTTTGCGCAATTTTGGCGCGCATTTTTGGCAAAGTGGCGCCCAAAAAAACATTAACACGCTAATAAAGGACACATAAGAACAAAACTAATTGACAAAACAATGGGGGCATTATACTGTTCACACCTTTTGTGCGGGTCATCCGCATATCATTTTGGCCAGCGGACGGAATGATTGATTGGGCGTAAAATAGGCCGCGGGCAGTGAATGAATGCTTAATACGTCGCGCAGCTCAGGGCATAAAACAAAACATTTGTTGGCATGGGCATCAAGCGCAAGCAGCCCTTTGGCGCTAAAGTTAGGCAATTTATCGGTGCTTACTCTCATTTCTCGGGGGTAAATTTAATGAATTGGATAACCCTAAAGTGTTAAATTAATTCAAAATTAAAACACGAAAATTTTGTGCTTTTTTGAGTGGTCTAATAGAAATTTCTTAAGGGTTTTCTTCCGGAGAAAAAAGAAGAGAAAATTCAAATTTTTCAAAAATTTGTCAACTTTGATCAAAAACTGTTAACAATTTAGAGTTAAATAAGATTTTTTGTGACTAAAATTATTTGTTTTTTGCAAAGTTTGTAAAAATTTTATACGTCAAAACCCTATAAAATAGTTGTAATATTTTTTGCACTCGGCGCACTCATTTTGTGAAGGATTTAACCGGCAAAAAAATGCGATTGAAAGTGATATTTAAATGGGCAGCAAAAAGTGTGAGCATCATGCGCAAGGAATTAACCGACAGTTGATCAGAGTCAGCCCATTGCAGGCGAATAAATGAGTGAATGAATGATCAGTCGCGCGACCATTTCCGTCTGACGGGCGGCGGGGGAGGGACAAACGAACAGAACTTCTCGCCCGCGGGAAAACAAGTACACACACACACACACAAAATGATGTTCGATCAATGGGAGGGAGGGAGAAGGAGCAGGGAGGGGGGCACTTGAAGAACGAACGAATCTTTGCCCAATTATGAAAAACAGAATCCTTCATTTTTCAACTTTTTTTTTCCGACCAATTCTCGACTATTTAAGTGATCCAATTTTCCTATGATTTTAATTGGGGCTGGCAGATGAAAAAATTCAATAGAATTCAGTTGACAAGCAAAAATTACTTTTAAAAAAGTAAAATGATCATTTTTCCCTTTTTCATTATCGCACATTCTCAAAATGACGATGTTTTTGAGCTTTAAGTGAAAATTTTTAAGGGATTTTGAAAAAAATTAAATTCAAAATTCTCGGTGGGTTCTCTGCGCTATCGAAATGTGAAGTCAGGAAAATTTTTTATAACATTTGTTAATGGATTTTGAGAAGATGTTGGGTTTTGAAGGATTTTTTAAATAATTTAAAAAAAACACCTAAAAAATCGCTTTAAAGGAATGCTTTTTTTACATCTTGACACAAAAAATGTTTCTTATATATAATTTCCCTATCTCAAAAAAAAGAAAACGGTGAACCAGTCATCAGAGAGATTGGCATTTATTTTGCACAAAATCTTAAAAAGAAGAAACATATACATAAAACACTAAGTAAAAAATAAGCATATAAGACAAAGGTTTTGCAAATTAATCTGCCTCAATTTTGTCCAATTTGCTTTTCCACTTTCGGATTGAGTATAAACTTGCCCCTAACTTTTTTGTTATTTCTCTTTCAAATTTTTGCCATTCCTTCTTTGTATGAGTTCGCTTTTGCTTAAATTTTTCTTTTAATTCATTATATTTGCTGATGATTGCTCTTTTTGTGGCAATATCTTTAACTGTACAATATATCTTTATAAGTCCAAATTCCTTCTTCCATTTTCGAATTAATCTATGACTAAAACCAATTTTCGGAGTTAAATCATTCTCAAATTTGTTCCATTCTTCTCGTGAATGTCTTCCCTTTGCCATAAATTTTTTCTTTAATTTCAAATATTTTTGTACCACTTTGGTTTTTTCTTTGTTACTTATTCTTTTCTTTCCAAATTCTTTTTTCCATTTTCTTATTTTATAATGACTTATGCCCAATTCCTTCGCAATTTTTGCTTCAATTTTATACCGTTCTTTATAAGAATATTCTCCACTTTCTTTGTATTCTTTTTTCATTTGATAAAATTTCTCCATTATTTCTCTTTTCTGTTGATCAGTCGTCTCTTTGACCAATTGTCCTCCATTTCCAATATTTTCTTCCATTTGATCACTTTTTTGTGATGAATTGTCCTCCTCCTCCTCTCCCATTTCTTCACCATTCCAATTTTCGTCAAATATTTCATTGAATTGTCTTTCCAATATTTCGTTTGCTCTTTGAATATTTTGTCCATCTCTTTGCACTTTTTCCCAATTATCTCCGAATATTTTAGCAAAATTTTTTTGGGGATGTTTTAATTTGGTGGAATGAATGTTTTTGAATAAATTTATTTGGACAAAAAATAGAAATATTATTTGCCAAAATTGCATTTTTTTGAATATAAATCTTCAAAATTATTGGAATACAAAATTATATTTATTCATAAAATATTTCTAAAAGAATGATGACTATCCAGTTATATAATGAATAATATTATATATATTTGATTATTGATTTTCATTTATATTTATCGTATCTTTTTTCGTTGTAATTGAATGACGCCAATTGGATATTTCTTTTGAAAAACTGGTGGAATTTTTAGAATGCCAAATTGCTGACCAGAGATGGTAATGAACTTCCTATGAACATAAAGCCATGTGATGATTTTCCTTTGTAATCGTTTTCTTAACTCTACAGGGTGCTGCGATATTTGCGCCTCGGCGTTTGCGCTCCGACACTTGCGCCCCCGGCATTTGCGCCCCCGTTCAAGATTATGGAAAATTTTGTTTTAAAAGAAATTGGTTGCAATGTTGCCGAGATTTGATGGTCCCATATCATTTAGAAATTATTTAAACATAACTTAAGCTCCATCTTCAACAGCAACGACAAGAAAAATAAGAAACTCGGAAGCGGACATGGGAATTACTCTCCCGTTTGCCCTTGGGTAAAGTGTTTTCTGAAAAAAGGCTGCAGTTCTTTTCTTGAAATTAAAATTTGGGGAGCGCAAATGTAAAAAATTTCATTTTTTGCTTCAAAATTTTTTTTATCCAGAAAATAGGGCGTTTAAAAAAGATCATAACTAGTGACCGCAAAAAAAAAGGCAAATACCTTTTTTTTTCTGTGCACTAATTCCGGTATATTAAGAATAAATAACGCATTTTTCACTTGGTCTGAGGCTTCTACGATGACTTTAATGCCTTTTTTTGGCATTTTGCCATTTTTGTGCCTTTTTTTTTGGCATTTTTGGGTGCTGTTTTTCAGATTTTTGAGAAATTCCCTAAGAAAAATGCAATAAAAATGAAAAATAGACCCCTAAAAATTGACCTTTCAAATTTTGAAAAAGTACAACCCTGAGAATGGAAAAGTTTTCAGAAAATTTGCCCCATAAAATTTAATTTTTTCTCCATAATTTTATTCTCAAAAAAATAAATTCATCTCATTTTTTGTAATTTTCAAAAATCTTTATATTTATTTCGCTTATATTCTGTGATGGGAAAAAAATTTTTCTATATGATTTTGACTAAAAAATTTGCTTTAAATTTTTTTTTGGCTTTAAAACAGCAGAAAAAATATGCATTCAAAAGTTTTAAGTGCCTATTTTCATGCCTTTTTCAGGATTTTCGTGCCTTTTACATGCCTTTTTTGCATTTTTTGGTGCCGATCATTTTAGAACCTATGTTTATTTAGCATGTAAATATATAAGATTAGATTAAATAGACAAACAATAAAAATAATTAGAATGCATGGGAGAATGCAAACAGATATGTACATAAAAATAGAAGAAAGTGAAAAAGAAAAAAATATTTGACCAAATGTCTTAAAATTCAAATTTCCTTTGCAAATTTTGAATTTTTTTATTAGAAAAACCTATCATTAGGGGTGCATTTTTGAAACCGAAACCGACCGGTTTGGGAACCCGGTTTTCAGTTATCCGGTTTTCGGACCCTCGGTTTCGGTTTTTGGCCCAAAAAACCCGGTTTTCGGTTTCGGTTCGGTTAACTGACCGCGACCAACCCTATTGCTTGCTTATTTTCTTTCTCCCACCAAATTCTTTTTCCATTTGCATATTTTATGATAACTTATGCCCAATCTTTCTATATTTCTACTTTAATTTTATAAAATAATTTTTTTTTTGAATATTTTACATTTTCTTTATATTCCTTTTTCATTTGGTCAAATCTCTTAATTATTTCTCTTTTTTTCTTTCTTTGTCCACCATTTCCATTATTTTCTTCCATTTCTTCACTTTTTCCCGAAAATTTCCAGATTTCAAGCCATTTCCTGGGGTTCAAATTAGGGTGCAATACCCGCACCCGCATTACCCGTACCGGTACGGGTTTACCCGCATATTTCAAGGAAAAAATCCGCATGCGGTTCCTACCCGTAAGCGATTTGAAAATTCGAAACCCGTACGGGTCAACACTGCGGGTACCCGCAAAAACGGGTATTTTAAGCAGTGGTAAAGATTGAATATTTTGCAAAATTATTTATATTTCTTTCAACAAAATGCCAAATTTTATGATTATTTCTTCCTTTTTTTCAATTTTTGACTAAAAATGTCAGAAAATGGACCTTTTTACCCAATTTTTCTCTATAAATTTATTTGATTTCTCAAAAATGTTCCTGGCGGTGCCTATCGGCACCGCTGGACAGTCCTTTACTATGATTTTTTTCAAATTTATCTTAAAAATTTGTAAAGGATTCTGGAAAATAGGTTCCCAAATCCTCAAGCAGCAATTTAGTATGCCAACACTACGAAATAGGTAAAAATCCGACATTATTCACAAAAATAATCATTTGAATAGACTTTCGGCGCAGATAGCGGGAGATATTTTGATTGTGAAGGCAAACATGGACAAAATTGCGATAGGACCGTCAATTGATGACGATGAAAACAAATTTTTTGAGAATAATGAAGAGTCTGATTAAATTATTTGATTTTTACCGCTTTTTAAAAAAAATTGCAGTGATTTAAAAGAACAAATTTTGGATTTTTTTTTGGGAATTAAAGAGTCAAGCGTTATAAAATGCGGGTACCCGCCCGCACACCCTCGAAACCCGCATGCGGGTACGGGTTTACCGGTCCGCCCTAAATTAAAAAACCCGTTACCCGCATAGAGCAATACCCGCATGCGGGTATTGCACCCTAGTTCAAACCATGAAGGAGTGGTGAGACCATCTTTCGGTACTGGTCAACTCCGTCTGGCCAGCAGCTCCGTCTGAGCCAACTCCGTCTCGCCAACTCCGTCTCGCCAACTCCGTCGCCAACTCCGTCTTGGGGCCAACTCCGTCTGAGCCAACTCCGTCTGGCCAACTCCGTCTTAGTGGATGGATAAAGGGCCAACTCCGTCTTAGTGGATGGATAAAGGGTCAACTCCGTCTTTCCAATTTTTTTTTTTTTGAAATTTTGCCTTAAAAAAACCTAACCACCCCCTAGTTTTTACTGAAAACTAACCCCTTGTTTTTCTAAAAACCTAACCTAACTTTTTTTCAAAACTATCCCTAAATTTAGCCTATATTTTTTTTGAAACCTAATCATTTTTTTGAAAACCGAACCCAAATTTTTTGGTAAATACTATGGCGGGTCTCCCCCATTTTTTTGAAAAAAAATTTAAACTTAAAAGTAGTGAAAGACACTCTTTCAGGGGTATACGGGGTCGCCGATCACGATTCCGGCATTCACTTCGACCAATTTTTAAACCTTGGCCCGAATTGATCAGAAAATTGGAAAGACGGAGTTGGCCCTTTATCCACTAAGACGGAGTTGGCCAGACGGAGTTGGCGAGACGGAGTTGACCTGTTTCGACCATCTTTGGTGTAATCACATATTTGATAAGACACAAATGTTGTGAAAGCATGAATTTCTGGTCGATTTTTTTACCTATAAAAAATAGTTATTTTATCTGAATAGTCTTAACATATGACCACCCAAAAAAGGAGTTGAAACATGTTTTGCCAAAACTGATTAGGTGCCAAGCAATTTATTCACTACTGAATGGTGCCACTCGAAAGCCCATAAAAATACTTCAAATGACACAACATTTTACTTAATTTTTTGTTTCAAGCAAAATTTCACTAAAAGACAAATGGTCGTAAACATATGATCATGACTGTAGAAAGATCGATTTTAATTACAGAAAAGAAACAAAAAAAATTTTCTCGTTAAGTTCCGGGTGGGGCCAAATCGAAGTCCCGCTCTTTTATTTAAAAAATGCGCATTCCATTTAGGGCAGTGCCATTCCTCCAAACGATAATAATCATCAGTTGCTAATCCACTCAATCATTGACTACCTCGTGTTCTGAGAAAACTAAGATTATCTGTTAAAAATGGATCCAAATTCGTTAGAAAATCTTAAAGCTCCACATACACGATTTTACTTTTACAAAAGTGGGAGCCCTGCTGATAAACATCCAATCTCTGTTTCGTGATATTTTAAATAATGTTTTTTACTCTTTTTTTGCTAGAGCTGGATTTGATGCACTAACTTTAATCCTAAGCCAGAAAAAACAGTTCTCAAACACTTAATGGCCTTGCAATACCCCGACTAGCGTCCAGTGGTTTTGACCATTGGGATTATCTCCACTGCACTTAAGCGTTCAAATTAAGATTATTTAATTTAGTTGAGTTTAGGCAAAGTTATGACGAATAATGTTTGGAAGTTTTTTAATAAATATCCGACACAAAAAATAAAAACTTGTTGTAATTTTCCACTAAAATTTTACTCCAACATCTTCCTTGAAAATGCCACCTTTAGTGGTGTATTTTTTTATTTAAACCGAAAACCGACTAACTGGTCCCAATTGGTTTTCGGTTACGGATCCACTGTAAATATTGAATGTCAGCGACTCGATATTCAGTGCAAAATTTCTCATAAATAGGGCTCGATTTATATGGACATAAAATCGCAAAATATGGCCATAAAATATGGACCAAAAATCACGTTTATTCAAGCTTGGTAAAAAGTGGTACATGAAAATTAAAAAATTTTTCAAGTAAATTTTTGAAGCTTAATTTTGGTTTTCAAAAATCTGCCAAAAAATTCAAATTTTGTATTTTATGGGATACTTTTTTGATATGGAAATATTGATATAAATCACGAAATATGGAAAATGGATATAAAATCCATCCTAAGAACTTCAAATCAAGCTAAAAACATGTTTTTCGTGCGTTTCAGACCTCCCATAGTCCAGGCAAAAAAAATATGGATTTCCATATAAATCCGAGCCCTACTCATAAGAGTTTGGTTCTCCATAAAACAATAAATACATCGTCAACCATCTTTATATGTGTTTAAACTCATTTTTATTTAAAACAAATAACATTATTAAATATAATAGTCAAAAAACACTTAAAATGACTAAAATATATTAGAGCATTAATCTGATTAAATTCGTAATAAGTACCGCCGCCCCCCCCCCCCCCCCCCCATAACTCGGGACAAAAAATGTAATGTACTTTAATAGCACTAAATCAATTGAAAAAAGAAATCTTCTCAAAAAATAAGAATTTTATGAAATATCTTTGGCCTAAATTGTCAGATTTCGCTTTTGGAGAATATTTCATTCAGAACTTGTCATTTTTTGTAAATATTTGTGTGTATTATATATGGGCCAGGCTCGTTTCGGCCCCCATGTTTCGGCCCCCACGTTTCGGCCCCGGGGTCGTTTCGGCCCCCGTTTTTCGGCCCCGGGGTCGTTTCGGCCCCAAGCTAAAAATAGAAAAATAGTACCCAAATTTTTTTTCAACCTAGTTTTTTTTTTGAAAAACTAGGGGTTCAAAAATTTAGGGTTAAGTTTTCAAAAAATCAGAGTGATTTTTTTCCTTAGTATTTTGAAACCTTTTTTAAACTTGACCCTATTTTTTTGAAAAACTACCTCAAACTTAAAAAATAGAGTTTGATTTTCAAAAAAATTTTAAAAAATTTTCGAAAATCAAAAAAAAATTTTTTTGAATTTTTATAACCTTAACCTAATTTTGAAAATTTCAAAAAAATGAACTTTACGCATAGGTTTCTTTAAAGTACTGGTAAATCAATCGTCTATTACACCAAACCTGAAGGATACCTCGAAAAAAACACCAACCTAAGCTTCGGCTTGTGTAGGCCTAGGCTTAGGGGGCCTCTATTTGAAAAAAAAACAATTTTTTTTTGACAACTTTATTTTGTTTTTGCTTTTTTTGGCTTGGGGCCGAAACGACCCCGGGGCCGAAACGTGCCCGGGGCCGAATTGTGGGGGCCGAAACGTGGGGGCCGAATCGTGGGGGCCGAAACGTGGGGGCCGAAACAACCCCGACCCATATATATATATATAATTGCGTCATACAATTCCGATGCCCAAATTTTTTTTCGTAAATCGGAATTCCGGTCCAAAAACCATCGGAAATCGGTTGCATCCCTGATACCATATATACGTAAGCAGGAAATTAAGAAATGGAAATTTTAACAATTTTTCCAAAAATTTAAAGTACACCAATAGGCTCCGAGCAAGAAACGAAAACATACAGCTAAAACCCAATGAAAAAGCATCAAAAGAAAGCATTTCCAAATCAAAAATCAATTTGACTACAAAAGTGTTGTGGTTCTTCGTCCATCATCCATTACGGGGAGGGCGGATGATCGTGCCGCATTCGGCCGACCTAGCGGGCTTTATACTCATGCAGTTGCCTTTGCCATCCCATTCACAGCAACATTTGACCCATTTTCCTTTGGGTGCAAGATTAGGACAGTTCGATGGAATAACAGCATCTTTTCATTGTGATAAAATTTTCGAAAAATAAAGATAATCAATCAGTAAAAGATACTTTTTTTTTTTGATTCAAAGGGGCGGGAATCGGTGTTGCCGATAGGCGCAACCGGGGAAAATTTTGAAAAATTTGGCTGATTTTCCATAAATTTTTGCCTAAAAATGGTCATTTTTGATGCAAAATCTGTTACCAAAACACACCCAAATTTCAAATTTCCTCGGTGGCGCTTATCGGCACCACAGGCTCCCGCCCTTTAAATTAAAAAACATGCTTTTTACTTATTTTTCTTGCTTTTAGAATACTTTTTTAAAATTAATGTTTTTGTCTGTTTTAGCCAAAATCACATAAAATCATTCTTTTGCCTATCACAGAAGACAAGCAAAATAATGAAAAAAAAAAATGAAAATTAAAAAGCATTTTTTGAAAACAAATTTTGAAAAAAATGAATTTTAATGGGGACAAGTTTTTTGAGAAACATTCCGTTCATGGAGTATACTTTTTCAAAAGTTGTGAAAGCTCAATTTTTAGGAATTTATTTTCATTTTCATGGTATTTTTTTATGAAATTTCTCAAAGATTCCTAAAAAGCACCAAATTCCCAAAAACACTCACTCTCACGTTAGAATGGCTGGCGGATATTACGGATATCCGCGGATATGGTCTTCATATCTGTGTCCGTCTGTTCTCAAACGAATTGTCAGTGTCCGTGTACATCCCTGCTAAAAACCAATACATATTATGGGTTCCCAGTTTCCTTTAGATTTTTCCGGTTTACATTTACTAGTTTCCGTTTCACTATTCTGTTTTCTTTACATTGGAATGTGTAAGAAATTCAATTAACATATATTATAGTTAATGAGAATCTACATTAAAGAACCGGATTTATACAAAAGAATATTTTCAATATTGGCTATATTTTACAAAATAATTCCAAAAAATCACAATATGAACAACTTTCTCAAGGCATAGCTAGCAGCGGTCTCCTTACTTCGGGAGGAGGCCCAACTCTCCCTGCTCTTTGTTATTGTTCAAAATTCATCAAAATTAAAATTTTCACAAAAAAATCGTCAAACTTTCATAAAAGCAACCAAATGGAAATGGGGAATAATTTATTGGGAAACGAAACATTTTTTTTTGAATTGAACTCCTATAAAACTCATCCATAGGTTTTTGCTATTGATCATAGCAAAAGGAATATTTTTTGTTGCTTATTAGAAAAGACTCGACAAATTAATACTCAGTTTTTTTACGAAAAGAAGGCCAACTAATTTCCCCTTTGTCTACTTCGTCCTGCCCCTTTGGCTACTCCTTTAAATTGCCACTCATTCTCGTCTTCTTTTCCCATTGATCATTTTGTTTCTTTTGATCATCCGATGCTCATAATCGTTTCAAAATCGAATTCGTCAAAATGGCCATTTTCCTCCACCTCTTCGTCAGTGTCACAAATGATAATTTGGTTCCGTTTCTCAACATCAAATTCCCATTGTGAAATCTCCTTTTCCCATTTGGCCCAATTGTGCTCATTTCGCGCAATAGGACAATGGACAAGCAAAAACTTGTAATTGTCACATTGTTTCAGTGTCAGTCGCTGCCCGGCCAAATTATTGATCAAATCAAAGGGCACAATGATGGCGGAAAGTTCATCAAACGACCAATAGTCAATGCCGAAGGAGATAATGAAATTAGCCATTGAAAATGCATTGTTTGCAAAAGCCTAAAAGGAAAAGTAGTGAATTCAGCAGAAGTTGGTCATTTTTGGGAAAATCTTGAACAAATTCAATAAAAATCCTAAATAAACGAAATCAAATTTACTGGGATGTTTCGTCCTGGGCCCTATTACTGTCCGATGCCTCTTGTAATTACCCACCTCTTTTAATCGTTTCACGTGTGACCAATATTTCGTTTTATAAAAATCACATCGCAGTCTCTTTGGAGGACCGTCCAAACAAGGCAATGACAGCCATTTGGCCACTGCTTGTCCACTTGACGCGTTGGCACTGTCATCGGGCGGAAATTTGGGGAAAACGCCGGTAAGTACTCGAAGAGATGGACAATCGCTGAGCATCGACGGCAAACATTGGCGCCATTTGCGCAACAAATAAGAGTAGGAAAATCCAATGACGCGAATGTTTTCTTTGAGAATTGGCCAAATGTTGCGCAAAACAAACGCCACAATGTTTTCGCTGTCAGTTTGAATGACAAATTTTGTCCCATAAGAGGCAAAAATGGAATGAAAACGGCGGATGAAATCAATGACATTGTGATCATAGCATCTGAAAATTAAATTTTTCCAAAATATTCTTAACGGGAAGGCACGTTTAGTATGAGCAATTTCAAGGAGTCAAATTTGATATAGCAGATACAGATGTGGTTAGGCTGACTCGACATTTGCTCCTCCGACATTTGCGCCCTTCGAGAAAAAAACTGTGGTTTCATTACAACGACAGACTTATTACATTTATAATAAAATTCAAATCAGTTTAAATAGTGGACAAAACATTTTGGTTTATTCTGCTGCAATTATTCGTTCCAATCAACTCCATATCCTTGAAAAAGAGTTAATGTTTTGTTTTTGGTTGTTCATTTGTCGGGGTTGAATTGGTTTTGCGGGGGTTTTTTAAATAGTTGCCATAATACAAATAAAACTCAAAATTTTTTTCCTTTAGAGGGCGTTTAGGGCGCAAATATCGGGGCGCAAATGTCGGAGCTCAAAATTCGGGGACGCAAATGTCGGCTAACCTTGGTTGGTTGTTTTTCAATTTTCTTTCGGTTTAAACAAAAGGCCTCAGCCTAAAGAATTAGTTTTTTTATGCTAACCGATGGAATTTTTTTTTTTCTCGGCTTAAAAATATATGCCCAATATTAAACACTATTACTACTTGATAAAAATGCCTTCGAATCCAATTAATTTGTTCAGCATTTCTTTTTGTGGAATTGGCAATAATTCGGCATGCGAATTTTGAATTTGCATTTGTTTAGTGCCATTTTTGTCGATTTTATGTCCAATTCGAAAATAGCCTAAGGCCCATCGCCGCGTTTTGAAGTGTTCGTCCACGCGGCAGTCAAATCGATGGCTGAGCAGTGCAATTTCCAAGCCAAGTTGACGGGGGGTGAGCAAATCGAACACCGCGAGCCAACCATCGCCACAGATGTAGCTTAAAAAATGGAGATAAATATTACTTATTAAATCCAGGAAATCGAGTTCCGAAATATTTGTAAATTTTTAAAATACTTTTCCTGCCATTAGATTCATTTTGTGAAATCAAATTTATTTTATAAAATTAAAATTACATTTGTTTTTTCATTTGTTCTTCAACTTCTTTGGGGTCGTCAGACATTTTTTTTGCGTTGTCAAATTATTGCGGCTCTTTTTAAGAGTGGGAAATAATAAAAAATAAATTAAAAAATTAAATTTATAAAAAAATTTCCCGACAAATTGATCACATTTTGCGCAATTTAAATTCACTTTTCTTCCTTTAACCGCCAAATAAATAATAAAACATATGAATTAAAAAAAAAGATCAATTAAAAGTTGTCCGTTGTGAAACTTTCCTTCTATTCCTCCTGCCCTTAGTCAACTTCCAATATTTGTTGGTACAATCAACAACAGCAACCAAAAAAAAAAATATATTATTATGAGAGGAATCGGAATGTAGGCACCTAAAAAGGCATAAAAAAGGCAAAAAAGGCAAAAAAAAGAAATTGGAAAAAGCAGCAAAATTTGGCGAAGAGCCAAAGAAGGCAATTTTATCTAGTTGGTGAAATACAGTAAAAAATAATAATCAATTAATGCATATATAACCAGGCTCGTTGATGAATTCATAAACTTAATTTGGCTGGCAAAAAAGGGCTTTATTTGCAGTCCAAAAGCCTCATTTTAAAGCCAATAGCAAAAAATCTGTGAATGAATACTTTTCTATTTTTAACTCTCCACAATTCTTTAAGCTCTCATTTGTTTATTCAGCGATTCTTAATATTAAAAAAGGGATACATTGGTGGAAAAAGAAGTCTTTGAACAAACACATGCAATTTTTGTATCTTTGTTTAAATCGATAATTAAATGAAGCGTTATGGGCAATGGCTAATGTTTATGGCCATTTTTAATTCGGCCATTTTTTTACATTTTTTCCCGAAAAAAAATCGTAATAATTTTTATAAAAAAAAAGAAATATTACCTTTTCAAAAAAACTGTCGGCATAAAACAAAAAAATTTTTGAATATTTTTTAAAACTTAATGACATTTTTGGAATTGAACAAGCTAAAGAGATAATTAAAACCAGATGATACAGATTTTTAATTTGTTGATTTAAGAAAACTTTTCACAGATTTTATCGAAAAATCTGTAAAATAATGGCGAATTTATGAAACATCCTAGCATTGATTGTATCATTTTTCTTTATAAAGATTGAATGAGAGAAACCCCAAAATTAAATATAAGCCCAACTCTAATCAGTGACAAGTGAGACAAATGTTTGTGCAATGTTTTTGGCTGAAATAAATTATGTTAAATTACTTCGTTCCAATTTTCGTCAAATATTTCGTTGACCGATTATTTTATCAAATATATTTTGCGGTTGTTTCAGTTTGGTCGAATGAATATTTCCTAATAAATTTATTTCAATATAAAATATAAAAAAGTATTTGCCAAATTTGATTTCTTATGGCAATTTATACTTGTAAAATTGGCATGTAAATTTGCTATAAAATTTCCCTTTATATATTGATTTTGTTGATTAATTTTAAATTTTTATCTGTTTAAATAATAGTGACGCTCTTACATCGATGGCGGCGAATGACAAGAGAAGATGAAGCAACGAGTGCCAAATGCCCGGAAGGCCCATAAATGTAAACCGAAAAACCAGAAACATGAAACCGGAAAATCATACCACTTGCCCATCTGGTTACGCCTTAAAATTATCACATGACAAAAGTTTAATTGCTTCCAATGATCATCAAGTTGCCACTCATTCTCGCCTCCTTTTCCCATTTTCTTTTTTTGGTCATCCGATGCTCATAATGGTTTCAAAATCGAATTCGTCAAAATGGCCATTTTCCTCCACCTCTTCGTCAGTGTCACAAATGATAATTTGGTTCCGTTTCTCAACATCAAATTCCCATTGCAAAATCTCCTCTTCCCATTTGGCCCAATTGTGCTCATTTCGCGCAATAGGACGGTGCTAGGTCAATCGACAAAAGTGCAAATTTGCTTAATTTTTGACTAAATCAAGTCATAACTTTTCTCAGAACCAACCAAATTAAGTAATCTTTGTCGATACCGCCGCTGGACACCAGTATATATTTCCTCAAAAATTTTCCAATAATCTGTTAATAAATCGGCCATAACTTTTCAAAATTTTCCTCAACGGCGCCTATCGGCACTGCCGGGCATCTCCTCCTCCGAACAAGCATTTTTGAGCGGAAAACAGCACAAACCTTGAATTTCTGGTAAATTTACATTTTTTGACCGGCATTCCCAATGTTTTTCAACTATTTTTCAGCTAATTTGGACGAAAATCCTATGTAACAATTGCATATTGAAAGTGGGGAAAGATCAGAATTAAATCTACCGTTTTACTATATCTTTGAACCCGGTTCCAATATTGATGACAGGGATCCCCGCGGGGATAAGAAATATTTGCGAAAAAAGAAACGGTTAAAAAAGTAAATTCATTCTCATTTTTTGTTACCATTAAAAGAGGGCCCGGCGATGCCGATAAGGTGTAGTCGTGCAATTAAGCTTCGATTTTTCAATTCAGGCATGCCAGGCATATAGGCCTAATGCCATAAATAATAAAAAAGAAACAAACATCATATGATCGGATATTTCATTGAATACGGATATATTTTTAACGGGTGTACCTCAATCTGCGGACCATTCTCTTAATAATTACGAGCCAATGTTCGGCACCGAAGGAGGATGAACACCCTAAAAATGGCTGATTTCAAAACTCAAATTTTAAATCAGTTCTGTGCCCGTGAGAACCCGGGTTTATATAAACAAAATATGCTGTTCCGCGTTCATTCAACAATTAAAAATTGCTGGAGGGAGTCAAAATCAAAAATGGAAAGTGCCTAAAGGAAGGGAAAATTGAAAGGGCACAAAAAATGGAAGGTTTATAAAAAATAACAAAATTTTAAATCAGTTGGCAAAAAAAAAAGTAAACGATTGAACCTAATGTGTTAAAAATTTGTGATCATTTTCTAATTGGATAAAAAAAAAAGTCAGAAATAAGTTTTGAAAATTAGAAATGGACCATATGCCAATTTGTTTCAAAAAACGAACGATTATTGCATCGCTTCCCAATTTTAAGCTCGCCATTGATTAAATTAACACTATTAGAAAAAAAGCGAATAATGAGAGCGAGGAAAATAAAATAAATTTTTTTGTGACAAATTTATGAAAGTTTACAGTGCTTTAACATATATATTTTGGTGTCCTAATTTACGAAATGTTATGTCCGATTTTTGATGCGCCAAAGTCGTCAAAACAACCCTAAATTGTGTAATAAGTCTGGGTCAAAATCCGAGTTGCCATCGAAAAATTTTAAAATCCTCATCGCCTTAAAAAGTACTCATTTGGCACTAAAAATCATCAAAAAATCCTCATTTGGCATGAAAAATTCTCATTTTTTAAAACATCAAAAATTGCTAACAAAATCAGTTAACAAATAATTTTTTTCGTTTGAAGCATCAAATTCATTAATTTCTTGTCATTAATAAGCAAGGCTAGCAGATAAAAAATCCTAGACCTTAATTGGGGCCAAAAAAGCCTCATTAAAATTTTTTATTATAAGTGGAAGGACAGTAATAATGACAAATTGTTCTAGTATCACCCTCCACGATAATTTAAAATCATCATCTAATTTTTGGGTGTACGAAATGAAGTGTGTTTTGTACAAATTGTTTAAAGGGAGTAAGGAAAGTGGGCGATTGATTGAAGGGCGATAAAATCGGAATTTGCAAAAGTTTTGACCTTTAATTTGTTTTGCTGATAATTTTTATGCAAAAAAGAAACAGCCTTAACGAATTGATACCAAATGATAAAAATTTGCACTTACACAATTTGTAATTTATAAATTTATTACACATTGCACACAGAACATTCATTCATCAATAACATTGCATCGTCATATCATCATCATTTTCCTTTTTTTGTCTGCTCTCCTCTAATACTCTCCGTCGTCTGACCCCATTTGTGATAATGCGCCTCCTTTCCTATTTAATTATTCCAAAGAAAGCCCATCTTTTCTCTAATAATAATTATTATTTTCTTATTTAATTGCCCTTTGGTGCCTTTCTAAAAATTGAACTTGTGCACAATGGCATTTTGTCGTCTCACCGCCCTTCGTCCTCGCGCTGTCCGACGTTCCGTTTGTCGTCTGCTCAATTACGATTGCTTCGCAGATCGGCACATTGGGCCATCGGGTGAAAATTTGCATAATTTGTCGTGAAAATTAATTTTAAAATTCCCCAAATAACACCATTCAGAGTTGGAGAAACAGCAAATGCTTAACTATTTGGGATTCAAGGCATCATTTGTTAATTTACCTTTCTTTGTTTGAAAATGCCGTAAAATGTTTCCGAAATTCGGTTTTGTTCGTTTTGAAAGGATTTGGACGCGTTGACCAACACAACTGTGCCGAAAAATATTCAACTGAGAAAAAAATTGGACCTTCCCGAGAAAGGGTTGGACGAGTGGAGGACACTGAATGAACTGCGCGCAATCGCCTCCAAAAACAAAGCGTACCGAACATTTATCGGTTGGCACGGGACGGGAGGAAGGAAAGATGGAATTACAGAAAAAACAAACCCCTTTAGGGATGGGATATTACGGTAAGAATCTGTTACGGTAATGCGAAAGGGGCGAAACAAATGAACGAATGGTCCGTTGATCGGTTGACAGATTGTATTGTGCCGGTGACCATCATCAAAAACATGTTCCAAAATGCCGGATGGTCAGTTGGAGCAAATGAATGGGCGGATAAAGCCCTCCTCGCCCCCCCTCCCAAAAAAGGACTTCGCCCTACACGCCGTACCAAGCGGAGATTTCCCAGGGACGGCTGGAGGGGCTGCTCAACTTCCAAACGATGACCAGCGACCTTTGCGGGTTGGCATTTGCAAATGCGTCGGTGGGTCATTTAAACAAAGGAAAATTGTCAAAACATTTTAATGTTTTATAAAAAGAAGATATTTTCTAATTGCATTCATTCATTTGAGCTTTTGGATGAGAGCACGGCGTGCGCAGAAGCCGTTTTTTTGGCAATGCGAGCGACAAAAAGAAAAAGTAACGCGAAACGGCAATTATCCATCATTAAATAACAATTAATTGCATGCTAATTGTTTTTTTTTTTACTTTCTTAATTACCTCCCCCGCCCCCTCTCAAAAAGCCATTCTCTTCGACCCGCTGCTCCACCCGCAAAATTTGGCCGTGATAAGCACCCGCTGTGAACCAATTGGAACCGAATTACGGCCAATTGGCAATTTGTCGACTTTGGAAGTCGAAGAGTTGTCAACTGAAGTCGCCGCATTAATCGTACAGTATCCAAACACGGAAGGTCTACTGTACGAACATTTGGAGCGACTGATCCGCGCAGCCCATCGACACAATGTCACTATGCAATGCCTTACTTTTGTTTATTTATTTGCCAAAGTTGAAGCTTTTGCATATAAAGCAAAAATCTTCATCTTGCCTATCCACTAAAAAAATATTAATTTGCCCATAGCTTTTTTGCTAGAGGGCATTTCGCTTACAAAATGAAAATTTCCGGCAAAGAGCTTTGTGTGCAAAACGTCAATGGGCAAAAATTGACTTGTTTGAAGGGTTGTCACTCTTTTTAAGATTCTTGTCATCCTCGTCTGTGACCTTTTGTCGCTTACGCTTATCCGTTCGCCGGGCGACCTCGGCGCCGACATTGCCGTCGGCAGTTCTCAACGCTTCGGGCTTCCATTAGGCTACGGAGGACCCCACGCGGCATTTATATGCGTCAAGGATTTGGCACTGGCAAGACAAATGCCGGGACGAATTGTCGGAGTGTCGCGGTGAATGAATCCATTGCAATTGTATCTTTTACAAAGCTATTCAAAGGGACCAGCAGGGAAAGACCGCTTACCGAGTGACCCTTCAGACGCGCGAGCAGCACATCCGACGAGACAAAGCGACTTCGAACATTTGCACTGCCCAAGTGCTCCCGGCAAACATCGCCGCCATGTGCCGTTTTGTTTTGCGTTTTCACTGCTCCGATCACTCCGCTCATTTTCTGCTGATCGTTTAGGTACGCCGTTTACCATGGCCCCCGTCGACTCGTCCAAATCGCAAAAAATGTCCATAAATCGACTGCTTATTTGGCACAGAGTGGGGAAATTTTTAATTTGAAAAAAGAAAGCTACCCAATTTCATCGAATTTTAAGAATTAAAAGCGAATGATGTCCAAATTGTGCATAAACAATTTTTCGACACAATCAAAGCGAAGCCAAAGGAAATGGCCGACTTCCAAGCGCGTTGTGAGGAGAAGCAGATTAATGTGCGCTAATTGGGTAATTAATTATAATTGTTGACCCAATTAAGGTGCGTTATTTTGAGGACGGTTTCGTCGGCATTTCGATTGACGAGACAACATTAGGTGAGTGATGAGCTGAGCAGAAGTCATTTTGGTATGCCATTTTTATGAATGTTTTGTACCACATAGTGGATGACTTGCGCGACTTGCTCTATTTGTTCGACGTCCACGTCAACAAAGTAATGAAAAAACAAAAGTAAATCATTTTCACTGATTTCAGTGATCAGGGTCAGGTGTTTAGAAATTATCGGTGCTTTATTATTGATTGATTTGTTGCTGATCAATCACTTGGAAAGGGGAGGGGAGGAGAATAAAGCTGTTTCATTCAGGAAGAAGTTGATCACGCGCTCAACGAAATTGCCTCTCCTCTGATCGGTAATTCTTTCCACGCGCGTCGTTCGCCCTTTCTGACGCATTCCGTCTTCAACAGCCACCACAGTGAAACGCAACTGATCAGGTCGGCAATGCAATTGATTTTTCTGTTGTCTATTTGCTGATCAGGTACATGAAGCGTCTCGAGAACAAAGATTTGTCATTGGTCCATTCGATGGTCAGTCGGCGGCAAATTTACCCATTTTGCCATAACTCACTCCCCCTCCCCCCTTTCTTTTGCCACAGATTCCGCTCGGTTCATGCACAATGAAACTGAACGCGAGTGCGGAACTGAGTCCGGTAAGCAAAGAATCGGCTGCATTTTTCGTCAATTTAAAATGTTTGTGAATTTTTTTTCCAGGTCACTTGGCCCCAATTTGCCAATGTCCATCCGTTTGCTCCGCAAGACCAAGCCCAGGGATATGCTCAGGTGGGAGAGAACAAAGCATAGCCAATCATAGGGCCAATATCTAAAAAATTCACTACAAAAAACTGCCCTTCTTATAAGACGCATTTAAATGATTGCCTCACAAATTTCATATATTTTCTGCTGAAGGTGTTCAACGACTTAGAGAAATGGCTGTGCGAGTTAACAGGCTACGACAACTTTTCACTTCAACCGAATAGGCAAAAAAACAAAAAAACAATTAATACATATTAATGGCAAAGACTATCTAATGCAGTGGGGCCAACGGCGAATATGCTGGACTTTTGGCCATTCGCAAATATTTCGAAGCGAAGGACGAAGCGAAGAGAAAAGTGAGTGGGTGGCGACAACGCACTCACTTAAAGTTCAATTCATTAATGTGCCCAATTTCCGCAAAGATCTGTTTGATTCCCATCTCTGCCCATGGCACGAACCCGGCCACCGCGCAAATGGCCAATTTTCGGGTAGTTCCGGTGGAGTCGGACAATCACGGAAACATCAATTACAAGGACCTTTCAGCAAAGGCACTTTAGCAGGGGAGGGACAATATCAATGGGGGAAAACGGCATAAAATTATTCCAGTGTGAACAGCACGGGGAAGAGTTGGCATGCGCAATGATCACGTATCCGGTGAGTTTGTTTGGCATATCAAAAACGACCAAATAATTGTTTAGTCCACTCACGGAGTGTTCGAATCAAACATTGTGGATGTATGTAACAAAGTGCATGAGTTTGGTGAGTGAATCGTTAGACAAAATAATATTTTAATCCATCCCTTTTCAGGAGGACAGATTTACTTGGATGGTGCCAATTTCAATGCCCAAGTGGGCCTTTGTCGTCCGGGCGATTACGGAAGCGATGTGTCGCATTTTAATCTCCATAAAGTGAGCAATCACTCTGCAAAATCCCTAAATAACTCTTCAGACTTTCTGCATTCCCCACGGGGGAGGTGGACCAGGGATGGGCCCAATCGGAGTGTGAGTTGTGCCATTGTCAATGGATTTTCGCATTCCCCGCCCCACCGCGCACCCCATAGGAAAGCTCATTTGGCCCCTTTTCTGCCCGGTCATCCCATCGTGCCAATCAAAGGCAATCGCTTTGGTGCCGTTGCCGCTTCGCCGTGGGGCTCAAGCAGGTCAATTGGTCAAAGCTGATGCCGATTGGTTAACCCATTATTTTTGTTCAGCATTTTGCCCATCACTTGGACATACATTCGATTGTGACTTATTAGCATATCGTCATTCATCCCAAATTGCCCTGCCCTTTAAGGATGGGTGCCGTTGGGCTTCGAGCTGCGAGTCAAATGGCGATTCTGAATGCGAATTACATGGCCAAACGATTGGAAGAAGGCGGTTACAGCGTGGTCTACAGAGATGAGCAGGGGATGAACGCGCACGAAGTCGGCCACCGGCGAATTAGTCGGCCCAGTGTTGGAATTCAATATCCAATCACACCCATTACAGTTCATCATCGACTGCAAGTCGTTCAAAACGGTTGGCATCGAAGTTGTGGACATTGGTAAAAGCAAAAGAATGATTAATTGATATTCTGCCTATTTCAGCTAAACGATTGATGGATTTCGGGTAAATTAATTAATAAATTGTTTAATTAAATTTTGTTCCATTTTTAGCCTTCATTCGCCCACAATGCATTGGTAAGGCGCATTTATTAAGTTGGCTTATTGGTGCAAAGTCGGCATTTCAAATTAATGTTCAGGCCTTTGCACGATTGTCTGATGCTCGAACCGACAGAAAGTGAAGACAAAGCGGAGATGGACAGATATTGCGACGCACTGATCGCCATAAGAGAGGAAATCGAAGACATCGTACGAGGCGAATTGCACATCGATTTGTTCAAGGTGAGGGAGCACTGATCAAAGTGAACGCTGCTGACCGATCAGTTGGCACAACCAAATATGGCTATAGGACATTTCGCCACCCAAGCCAAAATGCGACGTTTCGCCACCAAAGCCAAAAACGGACGTTTCGCCACCTAAGCCAAAATTTAAATTTTAGCATTGAATGGAGTAGTGATAACACATTTGAGTTTTTTGAAGGCAAATGGGTGGCTTTTCTTAGAGGTGGCAAAACTGGTGGCGAGACGTCCTATTTTTGCTTCGGTGGCGAAACGTTGGATTTTGGCTTGGGTGGCGAAATGTCAGTACACGCCAATTATAAATGGAATTGTAAAGAATGCGCCACACACTCTGTCCGTGTTGGCTGCCTCCGTCTGGGACCGTCCTTATTCACGTGAACAGGCGGGGTGGCCTAAGCCGTGGTGTCACACGTCAAGGAAAGTTTGGCCGAC
The DNA here is from genome assembly GCA_039877585.1 of Heterodera filipjevi. Classification (NCBI taxonomy): domain Eukaryota; kingdom Metazoa; phylum Nematoda; class Chromadorea; order Rhabditida; family Heteroderidae; genus Heterodera; species Heterodera filipjevi. The sequence continues at coordinate 5,898,191 of JBDPZO010000005.1, read as the reverse complement.
TGTTGGCCGAGTTGATGACTCATTTGGCGACCGAAACCCATTTTGCTCATGTCCCCCGGTCAAAGGAGAGGAAGAATAATGGAGACAAAATTTGATTTTATTTTTTATTAATTGCATTCAATTCAAAAAATAATTATTCTTTCTTTTGAATTACAGTATAAAACTATTTGTAAACAAGAAAAATTTATAATAATACAATTTAAGATTTTGGCTATAAGAATGATTTAGGGAAAAGCGAAAAACTATAAACCGGATTCTTAACTACCCTCACTGATGTAGATTCACCTGTTTTTCTTAAAATTTGAGGTTTGAAATCGACCTCGTCTATTGTACATTTTCTGCTAAAAAATTTTCCCAACTCACTAGGAATTTTTACCGAATTTACCCCGGTTTCAAATCTTTTTCGGGTTTGGCCAAAACTCTAGAATTTGTGATTTCTTAATACCAAAGAGTTCCTTTTGTACCAAAAACAGAGATTTTTTTCTTTAACTATTTGAGTATTTGTTTTGCGATTTTTTCCGGTAGGGGACGATTCATTGCCGCCGTTTCATTGCCGCCGTTTCATTGCCGCCGTTTCATTGCCGCCGTTTTATTGCCGTCGTTTCATTGCCGCCGTTTCATTGCCGCCGTTTCATTGCCGCCGTTTCATTGCCGCCGTTTCATTGCCGCCGTTTTATTGCCGTCGTTTCATTGCCGCCGTTTCATTGCCGTTGTTTCATTGCCGCCGTTTCATTGCCGCCGTTTCATTGCCGCCGTTTATTGCCGTCGTTTCATTGCCGCCGTTTCATTGCCGTTGTCATTGCCGTCGTTTCATTGCCGTCATTGGAACGAAGTAATTTAACATCATTTATTTCAGCCAAAAACAATTGCACAAACACTTGTCTCACTTGTCACTGATTAGAGTTGGGCTTATATTTAATTTTGGGGTTTCTCTCATTCAATCTTTATAAAGAAAAATGATACAATCAATGCTAGGATGTTTCATAAATTCGCCATTATTTTACAGATTTTTCGATAAAATCTGTGAAAAGTTTTCTTAAATCAACAAATTAAAAATCTGTATCATCTGGTTTTAATTATCTCTTTAGCTTGTTCAATTCCAAAAATGTCATTAAGTTTTAAAAAATATTCAAAAATTTTTTTGTTTTATGCTGACAGTTTTTTTGAAAAGGTAATATTTCTTTTTTTTTTATAAAAATTATTACGATTTTTTTTCGGGAAAAAATGTAAAAAATGGCCGAATTAAAAATGGCCATAAACATTAGCCATTGCCCATAACGCTTCATTTAATTATCGATTTAAACAAAGATACAAAAATTGCATGTGTTTGTTCAAAGACTTCTTTTTCCACCAATGTATCCCTTTTTTAATATTAAGAATCGCTGAATAAACAAATGAGAGCTTAAAGAATTGTGGAGAGTTAAAAATAGAAAAGTATTCATTCACAGATTTTTTGCTATTGGCTTTAAAATGAGGCTTTTTGACTGCAAATAAAGCCTTTTTTTTGCCAGCCAAATTAAGTTTATGAATTCATCAACGAGCCTGGTTATATATGCATTAATTGATTATTATTTTTTACTGTATTTCACCAACTAGATAAAATTGCCTTCTTTGGCTCTTCGCCAAATTTTGCTGCTTTTTCCAATTTTTTTTTTGCCTTTTTTATGCCTTTTTAGGTGCCTACATTCCGATTCCTCTCATAATAATATATTATTATTTTTTGGTTGCTGTTGTTGATTGAACCAACAAATATTGGAAGTTGACTAAGGGCAGGAGGAATAGAAGGAAAGTTTCACAACGGACAACTTTTAATTGATCTTTTTTTTTAATTCATATGTTTTATTATTTATTTGGCGGTTAAAGGAAGAAAAGTGAATTTAAATTGCGCAAAATGTGATCAATTTGTCGGGAAATTTTTTTATAAATTTAATTTTTTAATCTATTTTTTTAATTTTACCAATCTCAGAAAGAGCCGCCGTAATTCGACAACAAAAAAATGTCTGACGACCCCAAAGAAGTTGAAGAACAAATGAAAAAACAAATGTAATTTTAATTTTATAAAATAAATTTGATTTCACAAAATGAATCTAATGGCAGGAAAAGTATTTTAAAAATTTACAAATATTTCGGAACTCGATTTCCTGGATTTAATAAGGAATATTTATCTCCATTTTTTAAGCTACATCTGTGGCGATGGTTGGCTCGCGGTGTTCGATTTGCTCACCCCCCGTCAACTTGGCTTGGAAATTGCACTGCTCAGCCATCGATTTGACTGCCGCGTGGACGAACACTTCAAAACGCGGCGATGGGCCTTAGGCTATTTTCGAATTGGACATAAAATCGACAAAAATGGCACTAAACAAATGCAAATTCAAAATTCGCATGCCGAATTATTGCCAATTCCACAAAAAGAAATGCCGAACAAATTAATTAGATTCGAAGGCATTTTTATCAAGTAGTAATAGTGTTTAATATTGGGCATATATTTTTGTCGAAACAAAATGAAAAATTCGCTCGGTTAAAAAGTTAAATTCTTTGGCTGAGGTTTTTCCTGTTAAACCCTAAAGAAACTCGAAAAAACAACTGACCACACCTGTTTCTAATAATATCGAATTTGATTGCTTGAACCTTCCCGTTATATAGAAATTTCATGGAAAATTTTCGTTTTTCAGATGTTATGATCACAATGTCATTGATTTCCTTCGCCGTTTTCATTCCATTTTTGCCTCTTATGGGACAAAATTGGTTATTCGGACAAACAACAAAATAATTATGGATTTCTTTTTGGACAACATTTGGCCAATTCTCAAAGAAAACGTTAGCAGCATGCAATTTTCCTCCACATACTCGTTCCGCCAATGGCGCCAATGTTTGCCGTCGATGCTCAGCGATTGTCCATCTCTTCGAGTATTTACCGGTGTTTTTCCCAAATTTCCGCCCGATGACAGTGCCAACGCGTCAAGTGGACAAGCAGTGGCCAAATGGCTGTCATTGCCTTGTTTGGGCGGTCCTCCAAAGAGACTGCGATGTGATTTTTATAAAACGAAATATTGGTCACAAGTGGAACGAATGAAGGAGGTGATTAATTTTTTTTGAGGTATCGGACAAGAACGGGGCCTCGGGCGGGGTTAGCCACAAAAGAAAAAAAAAATTTGATAAAACAATTTTAAATTGAAAAAAATTCTCGTCTTTTTGGGGGTTTTCGTTCTGTAATTTTAATAGTCTTGCATTTTATTTTTTGCTCTTGGTGAGAACATCTGCAAAATAATTGGTATCATCCGATAAATCGAAATTATCTCTACTAACTTAACAATTCTTGAAAATTATATTAGGTTTAAAACGATGGTATCAGGATTGTCCAAGTTGATTGTTTTTGAGAAAAGTTAGGAACTATTGTAAAAACCGATAAAATGGCGAATTTACGAAACATCCTAGCACAGACTAGAGATTTTTCAGAAATTAGATTTCGTTTAAGTTTTTTATGGAATTTGTTAAAAGATTTCCCCAAAAATGACCAATCTTTTTGGATCCGCTCGTTTCTTTTTGCTTTTAGGCATTTTCCAACAATGCATCATCACTTCCCAATTTCATTATCTCCTTCGGCATTGACTATTGGTCGTTTGATGAACTTTCCGCCATCATTGTGCCCTTTGATTTGATCAATAATTTGGCCGGGCAGCGACTGACACTGAAACAATGTGACAAATGGAATTTTTTGATTGTCCATTGTCCTATTGCGCGAAATGAGCACAATTGGGCCAAATGGGAAAAGGAGATTTCACAATGGGAATTTGATGTTGAGAAACGGAACCAAATTATCATTTGTGACACTGACGAAGAGGTGGAGGAAAATGGCCATTTTGACGAATTCGATTTTGAAACCATTATGAGCATCGGCTGATCAAAACACTTTTAGAATGGGAATATGATTTTGATCATTGGAAGCAATTAAATTTTTGTCATGTGATAATTTAAAGGCGTAGCCACAGGGGCAGGGAAGAGGGGAAAAGTAGCCCTCTGCCAGTTGCTGTTTCATTTCGTAAAAACACTGAATATTAAAAATTAGTATAACTTTTCTCAGAAGCAGCAAAAATAAATCCAGTTGATATGATCCATAGCTACAGCTTATAGATGAGCTCATAGAACTGAATCAAAACATTTGGTTCGGTTTATGTCAGATTTAATTGGTTTGCTTTTATGAAAGTTATGCGAATTTTTTGTGGAAATTTTAATTTTTATGAATTGTAATCAACGGGAAGAGCAGCGAGAGTTGCCCTCCCCCAAAGTAAGGGGACCGATGCCCCAGCTAAGCCTTGTCAAAATTGTTCATATTGTGATATTTTTTTTTTAGAAATTTTTTAGACAATAATGAGAATATTCTTTAGCATAAAAAACCATTTGTATGTGCATATATGATATTTTCTGAGATTTTCAAAAAATTTTATACTTAGGTCCGATATAAAACCGTTCGTCCTCTAATACATACAACCTGACAAAACAGAAGACCAACCATTCAGAATTTTACGAACGAAATGCTTTGCGAATTCCGAATTGGTTTTAGAACATTTCTCATTAAATTGTGGCACATATTTAGGACTACCTAAAAGACAATGACGGAGAAATAAACCCGACCTATATTTTGATATTGGTTTTCTTAGAAAACTAGCGGTTGTTCTGATGCGCCTTCGGGGCATCACAACCGCTAGGCAATACGGTTGTGTTGTGAATAGTAATGAATTATATAAAACGAATTTAGGCTCGGCCGCTTCGCGGCCTCGCATCTTAACTTTGGCATTTTCTGATGCTTTTTTGCTATTGGCACGTCTAACCTATTTCGTTTTCATTTTGGCATAGCTTAATCCATTCTTTTTTCTTGTCTTTTCAATACATGGGAAACATTAGTCGCTTTAAGGGGTGCTAGTACATTTCGTAAAAACCGCCACCCATGCGCGTTTCGTAAATCCGCCATTTTCACTGAATTTGCGACTAAACCAAGCTATAACTTTGCTCAGAAGCAATCAATTTAAATTATCTTGGTACCATGCAATAGGCATTGGTTTGCTCTACAAGCCTTAGAAATTTCGAAAAATTTCAATAACTTTTGAAAAAATAGTGGCCAAAAAAGTTGGAAAAATGGCCATAACTCTTGAAAAAGGTAACGAATTTTTTTGAAATTTAGCAGGCTAATAGAGCAATTTAAGGGCTATCTTACAATACCTAGATTGTTTAATTTGGTTGTTTTTGAGCAAAGTTATGACTTGCTTTACTCGAAAATTCAGTGAAAATGGCGGATTTACGAAACGCGCATGGGTGGCGGTTTTTACGAAATGCACCAACACGGCTTTAAGGTACTGAGATACATTAACGTGGATCCATAACATCACACTTAAGCAAATTTCATTATATGTTAGTTTGGGCCTATTGATACAAATTGCTACGAAATAGCGAAGAAAACCAATTCCGCAAAATCTGCCGTAAATTGTTGTACTGATCAACAAAAATGGATTTGTCTTTTTACCCTTCCCCCTAATGCCATTAGCTGGTGCATTTTGATAATCACCAAATATGTATGTGCTCCCAGCGCTGAAACTTTTTTAAAATAATTTTTCAGTGACGAACTGATAGATAACCGAAATACAATGACAGCTCACTGAAATGAAAGATAACTACCATCCCTGGGCAACAAATCAGAATTTATTGATATTCAAAATGAATACAAAAATGACTAAGCTTTTTGAAGGCCAAAAAGGGATGCAACCAAATTCAAAAATTTATACACCCTTGGCATTTTCAACGATTCGGAGTCCCAAACAATATTCTGCGTGATTCGATACTGCTTTCATCGGTGCCACGACGCATGCGAAATATGCCAACATTCCCCCAACTTAAAAATAAATTGACAATTTACACAAAATTAGAAATGTTGACTCTGTTCCCCACGAGTTGGCCAGGATCCAGTATTTAACACCGTTCTTCTCTTCGCCCCATCCGATTGCCTTCACTGAATGTGCGGAGTCTTCCAATGTGCTATTGGCATTGTGCTAAAAATAAAGCAATTTATATATTTGCGGATTTAGATAATCAAATTTAGTGAATAAACTCACTTCGTATATTTGGTTGTCTCCACAACACTCGCCGAAATCGGAGTAAATGGCGTATGAAACTTGGATGGGTCCATTCATCATCATCTCACGCATCATTTTCTTTTCATTGTTAAAACCCCACAAATATTGGAAATCAGTGACGCGAGGCATAGAATAAGCTTCTTAAAGGAATTTTAAAAATATAATTATTAAAATTCTGATCATAGACTAGGATAGGGTGCTGGCGCATTTCTTAAAAAGTGCCAATTTTACTGATTTTTTGACTAAGTCTTGTTATAACTTTTCTCAAAAGCAACCATATTTAAAAAAATTTAGGTTCTTAAGATAGCATTGAATAGCTCTATTAATATAAATTTCAAAAAAGTTTTACAAGAGATATGGCAATTTTTACATCTTGTTTGGCTCCAATTTTTTTAAAACAATGAAATTTTTTGAAATTTTTCAAACTCATACAGCAATTCAAGAGCTATCTTACAATACCAAGATAGTTTAATTTGGTTGGTTCTGAGAAAAGTTACGAAAAAATTTACTCGAAAATTCAGTAAAATTGATAGTTTTAAGAAACGCGCATGTGTGGCAGTTTAAAGGGTTTCAAACTTAGTCGACTAATTTTGCTAAATGAAATACCTCCGGCAAATAGGATTGATCTCCAAGTTATTGTCCGATTAGCATCCAAATCTGCTGGCGGCTTATGCCATGCTATGCTGCATCCTCCTGTACATGTAGCTTTGTCAGACAAATCATAAGGTTTACAGCCCGAGTTCATCGAATGATTCGTTCCAGAGACTGTTATTTGCCGATAATTTTCCCACGCATGATACGGATTTCCACCACCACAACTTTGATTTGTAATCATTTTGACAATTGTATTTGAACAATATGCCCTTTTACCCGCTGGTATTTGGTGTGCATTCCTTCGTGTATTGTGCCGAAACATATGCCAATGGTTCACTGCTGTCCGTTTTAATGCCCCTTTTCAGTCGGTTAATGCAAATTCGGTCGGTTAATGTTCTGGCCGCGGCAACAGCCCAACACGCACCACAGCCGCCTGTACCAAGAAATATGAAAACCAAAGCTGGGACAAGTAACGACCGGGATTGGGAAACGGGACTTTCTAAAAATTATTAAGTTGTAAAAAATTATTTTAATTTTAAAGATACAAAGTATTTAAAATAATCTATAAATAAACTATGCTCATTTTCATTCTTTGGCTACTTTTTAGTACAAGAAAAAAGCATTCTTAATTTTTTGGCCTTATTTTTTTCTTTCACATGAAGTAAATCTCCCAAATAAAAAGAAAATAAATAACAAAATGAGAAGGTGAAAAAGTTAAGTTTTGTGAATTAAATGTTAAAAATTTGATAAACTTTATTTACCCGAAAATTTTCATTCTTTTTTAAAAATGTATAAAATAAACTGGCGAATGGTAATTTAACTCCCATACCACTAAATCATTGAGAATTAAACCAAATATCCTTTTTCCAAAGGGTTTAAAATCAGAGCCGGAACCTAAAATTGAGGAATTCCCGTACAAATTTCGAGTTCCTCTACCCCTTAGTCAATTTGGCATAATCATTGAGTAACTAAAGAAAAGCTTACAAGAGGCTCTTCCCACTTCCACTGCCGCTTTTACGCCTATTAAGGTATTTTTCCGTTATTTTGCTTTTGCTTTTATCAAAAAATCAATGGAACAAATTTTTGTTTTTAGATTTACGAGTAATATTCGAAAAATGGGTCGTCCTCTTTCCGGTCTTTAATAACTGCCCAACCATCCACCTTGGTCATAGCCACTGTTGATGATGTCGGCACATCCTTTCCATTCTTCACGAGTGTCAAATTCCTTAGGCAATTCATTTTCATCGTCCGTTCCTTCCGCTGCTTTCATTTGAGGCCGCAAATTGTTCGACCCATTTGTGCCATTCACAATATTCTCATCAACAGGAGTTCCGTACAGTTTCTTAAGCTGTTCTTTTGACATCATTGCAATTTTTTCATTGACGATCGCCTAAGAAAAATAAATGTTAAAATTATTGTGTTCCGTTCACAAGGCCCGGCTGACCAAACCAGGGCAGAGTTGTAGTTAAAAATTGAAAAATTAGGCAAAAAGATTGTAACTTTTACATCACCAAGACAAAAAAAAAAAAAATTTGGAAGTGGAAAATCTAATAAAAATTTAACGCGAAAATTTCATACCCAAGAGGTATTCAATGCGTCAACTCTCTTCTGGGCAGCTGTTAATAGTCGATCCCTTTTATCGGACTAAAAAATATTAAAAATAAATATTTTTTAAATTATTTTTTACTTCTTTATTGGGGAATTCGTCCGGCTCCTCCCACATAATTTTTTCCGCACAATAAACAATAGGGTCACTGTTCAATGTCAATTCATCCGCATAAGTGACCAAAAGATCTAACACAGCACCAATGGTCCATCCAAAATTCATCTAAATAATACAAAAATGAAAAAGATTAATATTTTTCTTTCCATCAAAGGCAAAAAAAAAAGGTTCGTTTCCGAAAAAATAGAAAATCTGAATTAACTTCTTTTTGATTCTTAAGTAAGAGTTCGCATCGAAATTTTTCTTAATCAGAAAATCAGTAATTCAGAATAAGACCTTTGAGTCACATCCAAATCTGAGTTTAATTTTACTAAAAATCAATAGTTTGTTAATCTTTCGACACTTTCCGGCCCTAAAAATTTTGCACTTTTTCCTTTTTTTTGATTATAAAGATATATATATATATATATTCAATACAAAAAGTGCCTACCGTATTTCCTAAAATAGAGCCCCCGGGGGCTTTATTGTTCAACCCCTCTCAAAAGGGGGGCTTTATTTTAGGGGGGGGGGGTTCTATTTTAGGGGGGGGGCTTTATTGTTCAACCTATTTTTTCTTGAAAATTGCACCATTTTTTGAAAAAAAAATAAAAATTTATTACCGCCAACAGTTCAAAGTTTAATTGTCATTTAAGGAAGTTTCTTCATTACTAATTCTTTGACCTTCTTTCAAATGGACGCGCAAGGTACCTCGGCGGAACTGTCCAAAAAGGTAACCGTTAATGCTATACTTTTTAATTTTTCATTCATCAATTATAGTTTTGTTGCTACTGCAACAAGCCCTGTTCGAATGCGCATCAATGCAGGAAATGCTCAAAACCATGCCATGCAATCCCGCTCTGCTCGTTTTCGACGGATGGAGAAGAGGGATTTGGCGCAAAAGTCACATGCGGTGACTGCTGGCTTCTTTCTTCGGCGCCTCGCGCCTTCTGGTCTGGGACAGCTTCAGGTGCCATATCAGTTTGGCGACGAAGCAAACGCTGAAACGTCTGGCCATCCATTCTGCTGTTGTTCCAGGCGGCACCACCAAATTCATTCAGGTAAACCCAAGTGCTTTTACAGAATACTTAATTCAAAATTGACATTTCGAAGGCTCCTGATGTCTGCTGGAATGCGCCGTTCAAACACAAAATTCGCGAGCAGTACAACGATTGGATGGTCCACGGGGAGAAGCCGACAACTTCAACCGGGAATTTGAGGGCACCTCCAATGGACGTCTATTTGGAATGGATCGCTTCGGCATGGGAGGCTATTTCAAAAGGACTTATCGCCGACTCTTTCGTCACGTGTGGCATTACAAAAGAAATCGATGGCCAAGATGATGAGAAAATTCATGTTTTTAAGGTTTTATTCGAATTGTTTCTATTAAAGTTTTTTTTTATAATTTTAGAAGGACGGAGCAATTCCAAATGGGCTCGCCCTTTTGCAAGAACGCCGAAAAGAAGAAGCAGTCGTCAAAGGAGTTGAAGAAATCGGTTTGGGAGAAGATGATAGTGACGCTATGATTGATATTTAATACATTTACCGGTTTACCTATGCTCTTTTTTCGTTATTGACTATTGTATTTTTCAAAAAAAAATGATTTTGATAAATTTACCGATTTATCTATGCACTTTTTTGTTCTTGACTATTGTATTTTTCAAAAAAAAAAATTTTTCCATAAAAAAATTTTGAGGGGGGCTTTATTTTAGGGGGGGGGTTCTATTTTAGGGGGGGGGGGGGCTTTATTGTTCAGTACCCCTCAAAAGGGGGGCTTTATTTTAGGGGGGGGCTCTAAATTAGGGGGGGGGGGCTCTATCTTAGGAAATACGGTAAGTCGAAAATCGCATTTTGAGAAAACAAATGCTGTTATTAAGTCCTGTGAAAAAGTTATGAGGGATTGACTGTTTTCCTCACTTGCACATTGTATTCTCCGCCTCTGCCTGGTGTGGCGGAATCCGCCGTCATTTTCTCCCACATTTTGCTCCCACAATTTTGTTTGTTATAGTAAAGTTTGAAATTGGCGGAAACCCATTTCTGTGCCAATTCTTTCGCTTTGCTTTTCATTCTAATTAGAACATAATTTTTTTTGTTTCATTTTATATTAAAGAGAAAATTACTTTTTATTGATTGACCGTCGCATGCCTTCGATGAGCATGTGTTGTAAGGGCTAAAATTTTGTTGTTTTTTTTTTGAAATTTTGGAAAATTTATTTGACTCTTTAATTTGATTTTAAAATGTAAATCAGTTAACTGTTTTATTTTAAAAAATTATAATAAAATATTTGACTAATTATTTTGATTATTAATATAAATAGAATTTAATTTATATACCGCAAAAACATTTGGAAAATCCCATTGTTGTGACGAGTCATTGACCATGCTGCAAAAATAGAAACATTCTTTGTTAACTTGAAAGAAAAAGAATTTTTATTCTATAAAAATTGTTGAGAAAATGTAAATAAATCGCCAAAGAAAAATTGTTAGGCCAAATTTTGTTAAAAATTAATCAACAAAAAGATAAATTTTTTCCCTAACCCACATTACTTTGACGGCATTTCTCTAAATTCACCTCGCTGGCACGCCAAATGGATGACTAAACAATTTGTTTTCTTTGTCCCACTGTTCCATTCGCTCGAACATTCTCTCCTCCGAGCCCAAATCGATGGTATCGTAACAGCGTGTGAACAACGGCATCAATGCACTACCGTAGTATGCCTCATTCGGTGTGCCATTTTCCAAGTTGAAGTCGTACCAAATGCCGTGTTCCTTTTTGTAGAACAAACTTTTGAAGTCGACCAAAAATTTCTGGTATTTCGCATGGTATTCCCTGGACTTTTCTTTGTTACCTAAAAAAATATTTTTTTCAAGTTTTAAATTATTTAACAAAATATTTTACCAACTTGAAGGTACAAATGTGCCATCATCTCATAATTGCCACAAATCAATGCATTCAAATCCACCGGCACAATTTTTGTAGTAATTAAATTGGTCAATTTCCATGGGTTTTTTTGATCCTTCTCATCTTTTCTGATCCATCGAGCTAAGCATTTTCAATACTGATCAGTTTTAAGCTTTTTCTCCCCATTTTCACTCACAACTGAATTCCCATCCCGATTCGGATGCCGATGATAGTTCATGCCAAATTTTTGCTTTTTCCAAGGGGTCAGAAATGGCACGGACAAGATGAATATCGTGACAAAATGCTTCGGGGCGTGGCAACTAAATTATAAAAAAAAAAAAATCTTTTTAAACATTTTTTATTGGGTTTACTTTTGTGTCCGCCCTGTACTGATAGTACGTCTTCTTCTTTCCATTCACTTCAACTTCAATTGATCGCTTTGTTTGCCAAAAATTGAGTTCCTTAATTATTTTAAATTATTTTTGAAAGGTTTTTTTTTAATTTTCAATATAATTCAACTTCATTGGACCTTTTCAAGTGTTGGCATCATTTCCTTCAGAAATTCAATGTCTCCAGTAGCCCCGAAGTAATCGTAGACTAAGCTAAAAAGAAAAAAATGAAATTAATTGAAGTGATTTTCTTAATTAAAAATAAGAAAACAAGAAATAAAATGCGGAGAGTTTGTTGATAATATTCATAAAAAGAAAAAGGCAAATATGTCTCGGTAGTTCAGTGGTAAAGTTGTCCACAAAATGGACGAAAATGTGGGTTCTATTCCCAGTCAATGCCTAACATTTTGCCCATTTCTTATTCGTACAAAGTGAGGAATGGAGGTTGCGACCGTTTGTTGTAATAAATGCGTCCTCCGGCGGGTACAAAGCCAAATCGGTTAACCATTTCCGCTATATTTTTGCACATATTCTTTACCGAATCAGTCATTCCTTTAAATATTAAAAAAATATATTTATATTTTCCATTTTATCATTTGACTGATCCCTTTTCACCGGATGCGATCAGTCCTTGCGCGATCCAATAGGCATCCCAATAGTGAAACTCACGAAAACGTCCACCGGAAACGAAAAAAGGGTTGGACAAATAAATCAGTGAATGTCCGTTATTGTCATTGATGCTCATCTTAAATTTGGCAATTTATTTATTTTTTATATATTTCTTCTATTTTTACTATCTTTTGGCATTTTTTTGCTCATTTCTTTCCACATTTTGTTCAATTCATTTGCCCATTGTCTTAATTGGTTGTCTTTGATGTTCTGAAATTTCTGCGGACTTTCGACCCAATCTTCCGGCACATGCCTTAATTTTGAGCATAAAATAATTTAAATGATTTCCCTATATAAATTTAATATTTAGTTTTCTCATTTACGGTATTAATGCTCTGTCGGCCATTCCAAAATTTTCTTGGACAAATTTGGCCAATCTGTCCACTTGCGTTTCGCTCATTTCGCTGACAACAAAATCTTTCCATTTCGTTACGTTAAACATTGCTTTGAATTCTTCCACCACTTCTTTTGCATCCTTTTTCATTGGACGATCCGTAAAATGCTTCGAATCGCGCATAAAAAGCATCCGTTCACCCCAATAATTTACTGCCTAAAAATATAATAAAAAAAAAGATAAATGATTATAAATTTATTTACTAAATTTTTAATATTACACTACTCCTACTTTTGATCCAGTTTTGGTCTTTGATTTTTTGATTAACAGAGAGTGTATTAAATAAACTTATTTTTTCACATTTAATCCTCATTTAGTTTCAATTTACCTCAAGGATTTTCCCGTCGCAAAAAATGGAGGCTGAAATTCGAATGCATTTATTGTTACTAATTACAATTTTAACTGTTATTAGTGAATATTTTTTCACCCAATTCTGGCCATTCTTCACAGGGACGAGCCAAACCGAAGCGTGGCCAAATCAATTCCGTCCAATGAGCATTTCTTTTTGCCCCATCCGTTTATTTGCATCTCATTTTCACCGTATTGCTTTTTCAGATATTGAGTGCCACAGAAAATGGGCAAAACCAATTGAAAAAATATGATAAGAAGTAAGGGAAAGAGAAAAATGGGAGGAAAATTGGTCAAATTTATCATTTTGGGAAAAAAATGCAAAATGATGTTTTTTTGTTATGAAAAACTGTTTATAAAGCCATCAATGTACGGCTGAGAATAGTTAAGTTACATTAATTGGCCAAAGGAAATAAGAAATTCTCGTGACAAAAATTATTTTTGATATTTCGCCTCTATTAAATTATTCTTAATTGGCTTAAGATAAATGTGATGAATAAGAACAAATTATATTTGTGTCCTTTTACGATATTAATGCTAAGTCGGTCATCCCAAAATTTGTCGGACTTGGCTAATATTTATGCTGCAAAATCACAAGCAATTTTAGCTACCGAAATTATTAGTAAAAAAATTTTTTATTTAAAGTTTTTGAGCCAATAAGTGGTTGGTTAGCAACCCAATTAATAAATTTTACTATATTACCTATCATAATTTTTCGCAATAATTTCAGTGGTTATCAGACCAAGTTATGCAATGTCAATGCCTGATACCAAATTCAGTGAACGACCAAGAAAGAATAGACATTTGAAATTACCAGCAAAGACACAAGTCGACACAAAAAAGAGTTGTGAAAAAACGAGTTGAATGTCGGAATACTTTTTGGTGGTGCTAAGTCGTTTCATAAGAATCCACCATTTTACAGATTTTATCCAAATTTCAAAGTTTTATTGTTTCTATGACAATAAAAATGAGTTTTCACATTTGATGCTACAATTATCTTAAATCTCTACAAAACTTTTTGAAATTTGGTAGACTAATAGAGCTAACCAATAGCTATCGGACCATACTATGAATGTACAATTTGTTTGAGTTTAATTTTTTGGAAATTTAATTTGCGTTTTACTTTTGTTCAGGGCTAAGCAAACAAAATTCTCAAAAGCATTCATTTGGTTGGCAAAACTGAAAAAATAAAAAAAATGCCAACGGCAGCAATGCATTGCGACATTTTAAAATGCCAAAACATCTTACCATGCTTTGTACAACACTTCGGACGCGCCAATGTGCGGTTCATTGTCTGGCACTTGGTCCCTTGTCGCTGCGATGCCCGCTTTCCACAAGGTCCGTCGATGCACTTTTGTGACAGGCCCAGAAACGGAGAGCCCACCAGGCCGGCATTCATTTCAATCTGAAAAAATGGAAAATAAATTTTAATTTATTTACATGGCAAACTTTTATTTGTTTTGATATGTAATAATTTACTTGTTTGAGTTCGTATGTCTGTTCATTTGTTTCTTTGTCAGTTACCACGTTGCACATGTAATCCTTCAAAAGAAAATCGATACTCAAAAATAATCAATAAAAATAATAAAAATTCTAACCGATCGTGCCACAACCACCGATTTTGTCTGTTTGATACCTTCGGCATGGGCCTGTTTCAGAATCTCGAGCATTTTTCTTACTTTTTGATTTGTTTTTGCAACTGATTCAAATGTATGACACAAAAAGTCAATATCATTTGAAATTCGAAAATACATCAAATTGAATGCCTAAAATGAGAGAAATAAAAAAAACAAACAATTTTTGCGGAAATGGAGTTGGAAATAGTGAAAATGGAGCCACTTTGGCCATACTTAATTTTGAAATTTTATTTATTATATTTTTCTTCTGCTAAGAATACCATTACTTTTTTTTTTCTTAAGGTCCCCCTATTCGTTGGTCTTTTGTGATATAGAAAAGAATGCTTTTATATGTGATTTTGGCTAAAAAAAAACGCTCAAAAAATGCTAATTTTTCTGCCCTTTTTTCAGTTTTTAGTGACTGTTTTAGGATTTTTGTGCCTTTGCGATATGAAATGGGGGAACAAAGTTTTTCATTAGCTAATGATAATATTTGAAACTTTTTTTTAGCTTGATTCACTTAAAAACTGGGTTCCCAGGCGTGATGATTTTAAGGGGTCAATGATGATTTTTTGAAAAGGATGATTTGTATAATCTTTTTGATGCTTTTTTGAGAAATTTGTTAATTTTTGGTGATTTTCGGGATTTTAATTGGTTTTCGTGACCATGCCTGGAATAAATGGTTATTTCTCATTATTTTTTAAAAAATGATAATAATATTTTTAATTTTATTTGTACCTATTTCACTTTATCTACTTATTTTCGGTTTTTTACGCCTATAAAACCAAGCTCATCCATCCTCATGATAACCTTACCTTCCTGGGTTGGTGTTCACCAAATCAACCAGTGAAATTGTTTGAGCATAATCATAGGCGTCATAGATTAACGCTTTTGCCTCCAAGGCATTGACTAAATATTTTAATTTTTTCATAATTAATTATATTTTCTTTAATTTTTGAAATGAATTAATTTACTTTTTAATTTTCAAATATTTTTTTACCTTCGTTTTGCTTATCCGATGCGACATTTACCGCATTTATTAAAGCAAAACAAAGAAGCAAAATAAATGTTACACCAACAAGCAGCATTTTATCGAAATAAAAATCACTAATTAAAAATGTTTTGAATTTTTTGGTATTAAATGGAAAAAAACGCCGCACATTTGTGTTATTTATTCCAACGGATACTTTGAAATTCACATGATTAGTCTGCTGGACTTTTGGTCCATTCGATAAAGCGAAGCCCGGAAGGAAGTGCCTAATGTTTATTAAATAAAAACGACAGAAGAATTTGTATAATTTTTTTATTTACCTTATTATAGGCACCAGGAGGATGGGCCTCATTTGATGTCCCGGTACCGTAACCCTTTCCCTATTTGGGCGAAACCCATTCAAAAATACACGCCCTGACAATGGCCTTACAAAGCAAGGTTCTCAGGTTTCCGTGGGATTTCGGAATGAAACTTGGCGAGTGGGTAGAGCAACACCTAGGATTTTTTTTTTTTTTGCTAATGAGTCTGGTGCCAATTTATGACGTGCCAAACTTCTAAAGGAATCAATAAAAGGAACAAATAATAGAGTTAGCCGACATTTGCGCCTCTACATTTGCGTCCCAGACATTTGTGCCCCCGACGTTTGTTGCTCCCAACATATTCGCCCGCATTTACGCTGCCGAAACAGTTAAAAAAATGAAATTATTCAAACATTGCTTTTCCCAAGGGCCAACGGGAGACAAATTAGGTTTTTTTCTTCAATCCAATGCTCCAAAACAATTAAATCATACAATCTTGGTATAATTCTGTAACTATTAAATGACTCTATTAGCTTGATAAATTTCAAATGATTGAATTATAAAGAAGGTATGGGCAAAAGAGTGACTTAACTTCTTTATGCTTCAATAAAATTGTTTTGAAATTATCAAGCTAATAGAGCCACCGAATTATACCAAGATTGTATGAGTTAATTGTTTTTGAGCAAAGTTATGACAAGATGTAGTCGAAAAATCTGTCACTTCGTTTACATGTTAAAGCAAATCCGAGTCGGAAAGGAACAACTCGTAAGCACCCGAGTAATCAAGATTGGAGTTGCATTTTGACACTATTTATTGTATTGGGATCTTAAATTAAGCTCAATTTATGCTAAGGTGGGTCGGTGGTGCCTATAGGCGCCGCCGGAAAATTTTAAAAAGTGAATAAAATTTATAGACAAAAATTGGGTAAAAAATGCCTATTTTCTTACTTTTTTAGTTAGAAAATAGTAAAAAAGGAAGAAATAAATTTAAATTTTGCATTTTGTATAGTAAACTGAAAGAAAATTTAAAAACCATAAAATAATGGCAATTTTAAAAATAGTGGCAAATGTCACTAAATAGTGGTAAATTGGTAGAAGAAATAAATAAAATCAAATCAATAATCATTTTTACCTAATGCCTTAAAAATTATTTAAGAAATTTATTTATGCATTAATTATTAATTTATTATAATTTCAAAGAAAAAAGATGTTCGAAAAAACAATATTTATAATATTTATTAAAATAATTTTATTAAAGAATATTCGAGCAACAAAATTAAAACATCAGCAAAATATATTCGATGAAATATTCGGAAATAATTGGGAAAATGGAAATTCGCAAAGAGATGGAAAAAATACCCAAATAGCCAACGAAATATTGGAAAACCAATTCAACGAAATATTTGACGAAAGTTGGAATGGTGAAGAAATGGGAGAGGAGGAGGAGGACAATTCATCACAAAAGAGTGAAGAAATGGAAGAAAATATTATTGGAAATGGAGGACAAATGGACAAAGAGAAAGAAAAAAGAGAAATCATTGAAAAATTTGACCAAATGAAAAAGGAAGTTAAAGAAAGAGGAGAATATATTCGTAAAGAACACTATAAAATTGAAGCAAAAATTGCGAAGGAATTGGGCATAAAACTCTATAAAATATATAAATGGAAAAAAGAATTTGGAAAGAAGAAACTCAATAAGAAAGAAAAAGTAAAAGTTATAGAAAAATATTCAAAATTAAGGAAAGAATTTATAGCAAAGGGAAAACATTCCACAAAGGAATGGCGCCAATTTGAAGCCAAAATGAAACAGAAAATTGGCGTTTGCCTTACATTAATTCGAAGATGGATGAAAGAATTTGGCATGACAAACGGGTATCAAATAGTTAAAAATCCTATCAAAAAAATGGAACTCATCAGCAAATATGATGAAATTAAGCTAAAATATAAGCAAAAAGGAAGGCACACAATCGAAGAATGGCACAAATTTGAAAGAAAAATAACGAAAAAATTAGGAAAGAATTCAAGGACAATTCAAAGATGGAAAAGGCAATTGAAACAAAAAAATTGGGCAGAGAATATTTCGAAAAAGCAAATGATTCATTCTTCAACCAGCAGATGAGAATTTATGGATATGGAATATGTGCACAAAGAAACGAACATAAAAGATGCCGAAAGTGATGAAAAGGGCATTCATGCAAATATTTTTGGTTATGTATTCTATTTATTTATTTTATTTGTCAAATAAAACATCCAAAAAAAAGTACTTACTCTGATGATTTTATAAAATGCCACGAAAATTAGAGTAAATGAGTACACAATAAACACATAATGAGGTCAAAAGTAAAATATAAAAAATATTTATGATTTCTGAGGGAAGGCCAATTAATTATTTAATTAGAGATTATAAACACCTATGCCATTCTATTGAGAATTTCTTATACATTTAAGAACTTTTTCATTAACATTTTTTACTGCGATTGAAGAAGTTATTCTACCATCCAATTTGTTCCACATTTTTGTAGTCCTATTAATAAAAGAGGCTTCGGTTTGATTTGTTTTACACTTGAAAACTAACCTATTTTTTGATTTCCTATTTGATAATTTTGAAAAAGAATAAAGTTTCAAAATCAGGGAACACGCGGAGATCTGGCCGATTGTCCGTATACGGACGGAGTGAAATCAAACGGACACGGACATGAAGACCATATCCACGAATATCCATGATATCCGCCAGCCATTCAACGGATATGAAAATTGGTGTCCGTGACCACCAGCAGGGATGACGCGAATCGTAATCGTACTCGTGATACATTATGTTTTTGGCGGTAATCGTTAATTGTAAAATAGTAATCGTGCATTTAATCCAGGGGTGTTAGATGTGCTTATTTATAAGAAATGTTCTGATTTAAGCCCATTGTTCTTATTTCTTTATCTAGGGTAAAAAATAAGAGAATATTACTATTTTTTTACAATTTTTGACGCAATTTCTTTAATATTTTAAAAATTTTTCTCGGCGGCGCCTGTCAGCACCGCCGGACACTCATTTCTTTTGAAAATTTTAAAATCTGACCAAAATTGACCATTGTTGGGGAAAATCTGTTAACAAATCGACCATAAATTTACAAAATTTCCCCGGTGGCGTCTATCGGCACCAGGGCTGGACGTAACTAATTTTCAATTACGGAAATCCGTAATCCGTCATTACGGCTATTTTTTCAGTTACGGCCATCCGTAATTCGTCATTACGGAGGTCCAAAAAGGCCGTATTTTGGCGTAATCCGTAATTTTAAAAAATTTTTTCTTCTTAAAAACAAAAATAATCATTCAATTGAGAAACCAGTTAAAGCAAATTATGACGAAGAAACAAAAGCTTTGCAAGATTTTCTAGTAACAAACTCTTTCTCAGTCATCTGAAATCAGGCCGGCCGTTGAGAAAAGCCGCTCACTTTCTGAATGAACTTGTTATTCCATTTTGTTCACGCTGTTGTAAAGTAGCGGGTGGTGATTTTTGAGGTGGGAAGCAAGCACATTTGTACTGAGAGAAGCATTTAATGTCTTTGAATAGGAACACCCATCGGCTTTACATTTAGCTATTGATTTTCCTTGACGGTCAAAATAATACCATCAATTACCAGGATTTAAGTTTAACATTTTTAATCTAAAGAAAAAAGATGTGTACAGTAGAGATTAAAAAATAGAAAATTGTAAAATTGTTTTATAGAAATTTTGTTTTTTATAAAAAAATAATCTTACAAGAAATCGTCTCGAAAAATAATCCAAAAGTCAAATTACGGATCAAAATTACGGAAAAATCCCACAAATCCGTAACCCGTAATCCGTAACTCCAAAAAGGCCGTAATTTCCGTAATCCGTAATTACGTCCAGCCCTGATCGGCACCCCCCCCCCCTCCCCGTAGGTTTTCTCAAAATTGATCTCAAAAATCCCCAAAAATTGATCATATAATAAAACTCCTGTTTTCAAATTTCCCAGCGGTGCCGATAGGCGCCGCCGACCCTTCCTTTTTAAAAATTATAAATTTAGTAGCTCATTTCAAAGCCGGACAGCAAAATTCCAGTCCCAAATTGATCAAAATGATTATGACTAATGAAAAACATGGTATATCTGATACTCATTTAATTGAATAAATTGATGTACAATTGCTGCGCAATCATTTTTCAAAATGTTCTTATTTTTGACCCCAAAATCTTACTTTTTGAACTCAATGTTCTATTTTGAAAATTTTCATCTAGCACCCCTGATTTAATCGTAATCGTGAAATGTCCGGATCGCGACATCCCTGATGCCCACCCCTGGTCAAAATCGAAATGTGATAAAACTATTTCGTCAGTGATCAAATTCGACAGTAAATATTATCGTCAATGAACTCTTTATATTTTCTGTTTCACGTTTATTTTTCGACAGTAATCGAATTCGACAGTAAACTTTTGGTCAGAAGAAATTTTTATTAAAATAACCATCGAAATATTAAAGAAAATTTTTTTTAGCTGAATTTAATTGGCATTAATTGTATGGAACCATTCATTGATGAAAATGTTTACTGTCGAATTTGATCACTGACGAAAACACGCACCTTTTAAATGCAAATTTTTGCACGGAATTATCCATTGAAAAATTTTTGTATTTGTTATTTGTATTATTTGAAGGTAATTATGTCTCAATTTAATTGTTTACTTTTAGAATTTTTTCTGCTTATTCCATTCTATACCAGAGATCCCATCGAAAATTTCCCGAAATAAGTACATTGCTGGTCAAAAATAAGTTTTAGGGGTCAAATAAGTACATTTTTGAAACGTTGTTTTGAAGTTTTATCTTGCTTTTTATTCATCAAAATCAGTAACCGGGGCATATTTCTCCTCCAACAATTTTTTTGAGCAATTCCGGCTTTGAAATGAGAATTGAAATTTTTTGAAAAAGAAAGAATTGGCGGTGCCTATAGGCACCGCCGGGAAAAATTTTGAAAATTTGAGTTTTTTTGGTAACAAATCTTGTTTAAAAAATGACCAATTTTTGAGAATTTTTAAAATAAATTTTGAGAAAACTTACACAAGTGGGGGTTCGGTGGTGCCGATAGGCGCCACCGGGGAAATTTTGAAAATTTATGGCCGATTTTTTAACAGAGTTTCCCCCAAAAATAATCAATTTGTGATTTCAATAGGATTGAATGTCCGGCGGTGCCGAAAGGCGCCGCCGGAAAAATTTTTAAAAAATATTCCCTTTTATGCCTTGAAATTCACGCTCATAATCATCGTGAAATTTATATTTGCGCTAAATAATTTAAGCTAAAAAATATGTGATACATAGAAATTTCTGCCGAAATTTTGAATATTTAGGGAATCTTGTTATGATTTTGTTTAAAAAATTCGCTTCAAAAAATAATTTTCTTTTAAATATTGCTATAAAAATCGGAAATTTTTTTTGAGCCCCAAAAATAAGTACAAAATAAGTACATTGAGCTCAAATAAGTACAATACTTACAAATAAGTACAAATGGGAACTCTGTTCTATACCCATTAATTTTTTAAGCCATTTTTTCTGATAATGTTTTTTTGTTGCGAAATGATCTCTGCTGCTGCCTTTCAGAGAAATGTGAAAATATTTACAATTAATTGAAAAGAATCCTAATCTTTTTTAATTAATTAATTATGACAGCCTCAATGCGTGATTCATTAATGAGAAAAAGTCCAATTAAAAATTAACTAATCTAATTAGATCATTGCCCAAGAGAAGGTACACATGCCAAAAGACCGGTTTTGCCAAATGAATGAACTCATTTTTGACTGATCAATTGATCAAAATATCCACCAGCCGAGATTCATCGCTGATCACCTCCCAAATTTGGTCATGGCGGAAAAGAATTTCGAATTAATTGGTCCCGAGTAAATTAGATAAATGATAGGCCGCACCCAACACATTTATGACAAATTAATTCATTTATTATTGTGAATTTGGGTAGCCGATTTTGATTCAATCATTTCAAATGAATAAAATTCTACTTTAAAAAAATGCATAATAAAATCAAAAATTGTCATTTTAAATTTTATTAAATACATTTTAAAAAGGTGTTGAATGGCTTATTTTTCTTATTCCTTGTTGAGATGGACCGGTCGACTTTTTTTCGGGTTTTTAACCGAAACCGACCGACGGACAAATTTTAAAAACCGAAAGAACCGACCGACACTTAGAAAAAAGTGAAAAAGGTCGAAAGCCTATTTCACTCAAAAGAAAATATTTTATAATTAATTAGAAAAGTTTTTGAATTTTCTAATACCATCAAAGTTTCATTCAAAATTATACTTTGCAGGTATTCAACCCTTTTCAAAATTTTCAATATTAGATTCGAAAATTAATTATTTTTTTTCTTTTATTAATGTGTCTTAAATATCCCTAAAATTGGCCATTTTTGTCAAGATTTGTTATCAAAAAAATCAGATTTTTGATAGGCCGCACCCAACGGGAACCGCCCGGTTCACCGCGGCCAGTTCGCCGAACCTTTCGGACACCATTACTTTTTTCTTAGGCAACCAAATTCTTTAAAACTTAGAGTATTTCGAAAGCTCCTTAGAAGCTCTGTTAACCCGCCAAAAATTGAAAAAAATTACCTACCTATAAAAAAGTTAAGAACTAAAATACACCAAAATTCTGACTTTTTGCGTTCTTTAATTTGTAATTTTTTTAAGAGTTAGTTGATCGCTTCGAAATAACTTATTCACACCTTTTAAACACTTAAAGCTTTCGAATCATACCGAATTTGTAAAATTTGGTTCACAAACAAAAAAGTTTTTGGGTAACTCATTTTAAATGCCATTATTTCTATTTTAAAAATCAACTATTCAATTCAAAATTTTCATTTTAAATTTTAATCATTTTATTTTTTTTTTTGTAACCCGTGGCTTTAATTATTAAAATCTATTTTAATTTATATTTTCAAAATTTCTTCGAGTACTTTTTAAAGTAAACAATGAATATGAATTATAATGACAAAGTTGGCTTCATCAACAATGCGAGCAAACAATTGGAGGCCAAATTGTCGGAGCAAAGCTCAAAGCTGCACGAACTGTTGAAAAAGGACGCGAACGAACGGAGCAGCACAACACATTTTGACGAAGGCAACAAAAAGGCAAATGGGGAAAAAAAGAAATTAATTTATTAAAAATAAATTAAATAATATAATTTAATTACAAATTAATAAAAGAAATGTGATAAATATTTCTGAAATCCAATTATCCAACAGGGAAGCTCACATAATTTCGAAAAGTATTCTTCATCCGAAAGCCGTCCTGCTCCCTTTTCATACTCCGGGAAGCCAAAGGATTATTTTCGAGGTAAAATAAAAAAAACTATTATATTAATATTTCTTTTAAGTCAAAAATGCATACTTTTCTTGGCATTTAAATAAATGAATTATCCTTATATTATTATTTAAAATAACTTTCTTGTCAGTTCATCAACCTCTATTTGTATGTTTCTGTCAGATCGATTTAATAACGATGAGTGCTCACGATTAATGCCAGTAATTGAATCCGTAATTAAGTACTGTCAATTAATAATTTAAGCAACTAGTTTTCTTTTCAAAAATTAACCGTAGATATTTGAAATGCTGGTTTTCTATAATAGTTAATTTTGAACCAAAATTTGGTAAAATAAATTGGGTTTCTAATCAAAAATTCAGTTTTTAAAAACGGAAAAAATATTTCACAAAAAAGTTATGGTTTAGGACCAACCATCAGAGATGTGCCACCGTCGAACGGTTCTGTTGGTGGCAAAGTGAGCACATGGGAATGGGGAACCGTGAGCAATTAGCGAAATGAACAATTGGACTTAAAAAAAACCCTGAATATCATCATTATCATTTGTTCATTGTCAAAAATATTGCCAACTTTGTCGTAATTGGATTACTTCTGATTTTAATTTTGACTAAAATAATCAATATTAAATTTTTAAAACAAACATAATCTCAAAATCATTTGTACTTGTATTATTCCATTCTTTTCAAAATTTTTCGGCTTCGACCTTAAGAAATTAATTTTCCATGCCATTTTTATATAATTAATATGAAATCCTTAATAATTCTTGCATTTCTTTTAGCAAAAAAAACACACGTACACATCCGGAGACTATAGGGGCAGATAATTGAAAAAAAATCAAAAAGCCAAAATAAATTATGTCTTTATGAAAATTTAGTTTTTGTATTCATATTCATCAAAGGGATCCATTGACTCAATTATCAAATTATATCTTAAAAATAAATCTTTTTTTAAATAAAATTACTAAAGTAAATGCCATAGAGATATGGTCCAAATATAAAAGTAGATGTGCATTATTATTGAAAAAGTTTACTTATCCATTCAGTGAAATTGTTTGAGCATAAACATTAAGGTTGGTCACGGTCGGTTAACCGAACCGAAACCGAAAACCGGGGTTCCGAAAACCGGTTGAACCAAAACCTGGGGATCGATTTGTCGGTTTTAAAAAATACACCCTTAAAGATGGCACTTTTACCGCCACAAAACAAATGCCGACCCAAATATTTTGGAGGTTTCGGTATTTGGTCTTAAAAATCTTCGACCGACCGGCACCATCAACCCTTTCCCCCTCCCCCTCCACCATCGATAAAATGTAAAAACATTCGACCGATTTCACATCTTATTGGATAGAACGGAATATTAGTTAATCAATGTTGCCGAATTTTTAAAATAAATTGAATAAATGGTTGGCAGTTGTTTTTATTTTACCTCGAAAATAATCCTTTGGCTTCCCGGAGTATGAAAAGGGAGCAGGACGGCTTTCGGATGAAGAATACTTTTCGAAATTATGTGAGCTTCCCTGTTGGATAATTGGATTTTAGAAATATTTATCACATTTCTTTTATTAATTTGTAATTAAATTATATTATTTAATTTATTTTTAATAAATTAATTTCTTTTTTTCCCCATTTGCCTTTTTGTTGCCTTCGTCAAAATGTGTTGTGCTGCTCCGTTCGTTCGCGTCCTTTTTCAACAGTTCGTGCAGCTTTGAGCTTTGCTCCGATAATTTGGCCTCCAATTGTTTGCTCGCATTGTTGATGAAGCCAACTTTGTCATTATAATTCATATTCATTGTTTACTTTAAAAAGTACTCGAAGAAATCTTTAAAATATAAATTAAAATAGATTTTAATAATTAAAGCCACGGGTTACAAAAAAAAAATAAAATGATTAAAATTTAAAATGAAAATTTTGAATTGAATAGTTGATTTTTAAAATAGAAATAATGGCATTTAAAATGAGTTACCCAAATTCTCAATAATAAATGAATGATTAATTTACCATAAATATGTTGGGTGCGGCCTATCATTTATCTAATTTACTCGGGACCAATTAATTCGAAATTCTTTTCCGCCATGACCAAATTTGGGAGGTGATCAGCGATGAATCTCGGCTGGTGGATATTTTGATCAATTGATCAGTCAAAAATGAGTTCATTCATTTGGCAAAACCGGTCTTTTGGCATGTGTACCTTCTCTTGGGCAATGATCTAATTAGATTAGTTAATTTTTAATTGGACTTTTTCTCATTAATGAATCACGCATTGAGGCTGTCATAATTAATTAATTAAAAAAGATAGAATTCTTTTCAATTAATTGTAAATATTTTCACATTTCTCTGATGAACGACATCAGCAGCAGATTATTTCGCAACACCAATCAATTTTCCATAAAAAGGATTCAAATAAAAAAAAAGATGAGAATAAAAATAAAACTTAATAAAATAAAATATTAGTAGGGAAGCAAATTGTATGCATCAAAAATGCCCAAATATGCACATAAAATTTTTTTCGTTTTTTTTGTATTTATCGAAAAAAACCCCGACCGGCAAAAACAAAAAAATCAAAAGGACATACCGACATTTTGAAAAAAAACCGAAAGCTAATTTACCTAAAAAATAAAAATAAATTTAGAGATAATTTCGTATAATTTCAGTGAAAAAGAGGATTTACTTAAAATTCTTCGTTTTCTGTTCTTTTATAAATTATTTTGCCTTTTTCAAATAAAATTCCTATCAAATGACTCAAAAATGAACAATTACCAAAATACACACAGATGTCAAAATTTCCACCGCCGCCCCCTGCCACTTTAATATTTGAAAATGTTAAAAAACAAGCAAACCAAAAATTAGAGCTTAAAATTAATGTTAAAAATAAAATAAAAGGATTTATTTTATTTTATTTTTACACATGGGATAGTTTTTCTTTCAAATTGACGCCTTTTACACATAAATTACACATTTGTCAGACATCCATGCTTTTAGGACTAGACATTGATGTCTTTAATGTTTCAAAGGAAAAATTTGACCGTTAAAGCAGAGACTCCATCGAAATTTTTCGAAATACGGACTTACGCTGGTTCAAAATGGGTAATTGGGATCAAAATAAGGAAATTTTTTTAAATGCTGTTCCTAGGCCTTAAATAACATTTCTATACAAAATTTAGTTTTTGCAGCATATTTCTTAACTATGGCATGGCTTTGATAGATATCAATTTCAGTCCAAATAACAAAGTTAAATTATGGACCGCCCCATTCAACAGGATTGCTTGCATCTTTGCACCAGAAATTTGAATAAATTCTATCAAACCAAATTCACAAGAACATCAAGATACTGCCTTAAAACTTTCATTGTCAAAAATTTTCAAAACTATTAATAAGCAATTTTGTTTATTCCGATTAAACTCAAAAAAATTGACATTTTCCAAATTTTTGACCAGAATTTTTTTTTTTTTTGTATTGCTAAAAAATAGAGCAATGAAGAGCTATCGTTGGACATAAACGTGAAAGACTTTCTCATTTGCTTTTTCGATTTTTTTCTGCCTCATTTTTTCGCTCCAATTGCTTTTTCCATCTCCAAATTGTCATTTTACAGACCCCTAATTTTTTAGTTATTTCCTTTTCAAATAATTCCCATTCTTTTCTTGTGTGCTTTTCTTTTTGAATATATTTGCCTTTAATTTCATCGTATTTGCTGATGAATTCCATTTGTTTGTTAGGATTTTTAACTTGACGATATCCTTTAATCATTCCAAGTGACTTCATCCATCTTTCTATTGTTTTATAATGGAATTCAATTTTCTGTGTTAAATCAACTTCAAATTTGCGCCATTCCTTTTGTGAATGTTTTCCTTTTGCCATAATTCTTTTTTTAATTTCAAATATTTTTGTATTGATTTACTTTTTTGTTGTTTGCTTATTTTCTTTCTCCCACCAAATTCTTTTTTCCATTTTCTTATTTTATATAAATTTGTGCCCAATTCCGTCGCAATTTTTGCTTCTATTTTATAATATTCTTTTTTTGAACATTTTCCTCTTTTTTAAAATACCTTTTTCATCTTCTCAAATCTCTCAATCATTTCTATTTTTTCTTTCTCTTTGTCCAATTGTCCACCATTTCCAATATTTTCTTCCATTTGATCACTTTTTTGTGATGAATTGTCCTCCTCCTCCTCTCCCATTTCTTCACCATTCAAACTTTCGTCAAATATTTCGTTGAATTGGTTTTCCAATATTTCGTTGGCTATTTGAGCATTTTGTCCATTAAAAAGCGCATTTCCTTTTTCCCACTTATCTCCGAATATTTCAGCAAGTGTTTTTTGCGATTGTTTTACTTTTGTTGAAGGAATTTTTTCCAAAAAATTTATTGCATTAAAAACAAAAAATATATGACAAAATTTCATTTTGTTGGCAATTTCTATATATTAATGAAAATAAATAACTAATTTTTATTATAAATGAATTCACTCAAATCTTTCCTATATTGATTTAATTGATTGTGTTATCTGGGAAAAAACGTTTCCATTAATTTGGTGACTGGTAAATTTCCTGCCTCAAAATTTTCATTCGTTTGAATTATTCTTGGAAAACTTGTCCAATAAAATTATATTATTATTATATACATCAGTGTTGCCGCGGGTCGGGAAAAATTCGGGTTCGGGTTTCGGGTCGGGCACTCGGAAATTTTCGGGTTCGGGTTTCGTTCAAAGGACACCAAAATTTTTATCAAATGAAATAAAAGGGATAATTTATTCAAATGTTTAGCTTTTCACCAAGGGGGCAGAGGCGGTGCCGATAGGCGCCACCGGGAAATTTTTTTTAAAATGGGGGAATTTATTAACGAATTTTGTCTCAAAAATATTCAATTTTGAGGCTTTATTAGAAAATATATTAGAGACGGTGGACCGGCGGTGCCGATAGGCGCCGCCTGAGAAATTTGCAAATTTTGATGTGAATTGGTTAACTGATTTTTAAAATTTGCACAAAAAGTTCGTCATAACTTACATAAAAGCAACCAAATCGGTTAATTTGTTGGGAACCGAACGAATTTTCGAAATTGCACTCCTATAGAGCCATTTAAGATTCAGTGTTTTTTACGAAACTGAACTGCAGGCAGACGGCTACTTTTCCCTATTCTTTTCCCCTCTCCCCTGCCCTTCTGGCTACGCCTAAAAATGATCACATGACATAAATTTAATTGCTTCCAATGACCATCAAATTGCCACTCATTCTCGTCTTCTTTTCCCATTGATCATTTTGTTTCTTTTGATCAGCCGATGCTCATAATGTTTTCAAAATCGAATTCGTCAAAATGGCCATTTTCCTCCACCTCTTCGTCAGTGTCACAAATGATAATTTGGTTCCGTTTCTCAGCATCAAATTGCCGTTGCAAAATTTCCTTTTCCCATTTGGCCCAATTGTGCTCATTTCGCGCAATAGGACAATGGACAATCGAAAAATTCCATTTGTCACATTGTTTCAGTGTCAGTCGCTGCCCGCCCAAATTATTGATCAAATCAAAGGGCACAATGATGGCGGAAAATTCATTAAATTGCCAATGGCCAATGCGAAAGGAGATGATGAAATTGGCAAATGAAAATGCATTGTTGGCAAAAGCCTAAACGGTAGGAACTTTATCCGCAAAAATTATAAAAATCTTCAGTTTTCCATTGTCCAAAAGATGCAACATTAATGAGCCAAAAATCAGGGATGTTCTTCCAGTTTCTGAGTGCGCGTTTTTGTAAGAATTTCACTATTTTGCTGAATTAAAAATCCAAAAAAAAATGGGTTAACTTTCTATAGAAAAAATTAAGTAAAATAACTCCTACTCATAAGAGCTCCCGGAATTAAACGGATAACCGGGAAACTGGGACAGAAATTTCCCTTTTACGGGGCCCTGTTCCCCGGCGTTTTTCTTCCTGAAAATGGGCTCGCGTTCCCCGTGAAATCCCCGCCCGGGGCCCCCTTCTTGTCCGATACCTCAAGTAAAATTAATTACCTCTTTTAACAGTTCCACTTGTGACCAATGTTTTGGTTTATAAAAATGACATCGCAGTCTCTTTGGAGGACCGCCCAAACGAGGCGATAACAGCCATTTGGACACCGCCTGTCCACTCGACGCATTGGCACTGTCATCGGGCGGAAATTTGGGGAAAACGCCGTTAAGTAATCGAAGAGATGGACAATCGCTGAGCATCGACGGAACCCATTTGCGGAACGAGAAAGAGTGGGAAAAATCCATGCCGTAAATGTTTTCTTTGAGTATTGGCCAAATGTTGCGCAAAACAAACTCCACAATGTCTTCGCTGTTAATCCGACTGACCAAATTTATTCCATAAGAGGCAAAAATGGGATGAAAACGGCGGATGAAATCAATGACATTGTGATCATAACATCTGAAAAAAGTAAATTTTCCATGATATTTTAACGGGGCATGTTTAGTATGAGAAATTTCAAGGAGTCAAATTCGATATATCAGAGACAGGTGTGGTCAGTTGTTTTCGACTTTCTTTATATTTTATGGAAAAACCCTGGGCCTAAAGAATATGACGACTTTTTGGGGCTAACTGATCTAATTATTTAATTCAAGGAGCCGTATTTTTCGGTATAATATTAAAGACAATCCCGGTCAGTTTTGGTTTTGAGGTTTTAATGGAACCTCGACCTAAAATGTATTAGTATTACTTGATAAAAATGCCCTTGAATCCAATTAATTTGTTCAGCATTTCTTTTTGTGGAATTGGCAATAATTCGGCATGCGAATTTTGAATTTGCATTTGTTTAGTGCCATTTTTGTTGGTTTTATGTCCAATTCGAAAATAGCCTAAGGCCCATCGCCGCGTTTTGAAGTGTTCGTCCACGCGGCAGTCAAATCGATGGCTGAGCAGTGCAATTTCCAAGCCAAGTTGACGGGGGGTGAGCAAATCGAACACCGCGAGCCAACCATCGCCACAGATGTAGCTTAAAAAATGGAGATAAATATTCCTTATTAAATCCAGGAAATCGAGTTCCGAAATATTTGTAAATTTTTAAAATACTTTTCCTGCCATTAGATACATTTTGTGAATTTCAAATTTATTTTATAAAATTAAAATTACATTTGTTTTTTCATTTGTTCTTCAACTTCTTTGGGGTCGTCAGACATTTTTTTGTTGTCGAATTACGGCGGCTCTTTCTGAGATTGGTAAAATTAAAAAAATAGATTAAAAAATTAAATTTATAAAAAAATTTCCCGACAAATTGATCACATTTTGCGCAATTTAAATTCACTTTTCTTCCTTTAACCGCCAAATAAATAATAAAACATATGAATTAAAAAAAAAGATCAATTAAAAGTTGTCCGTTGTGAAACTTTCCTTCTATTCCTCCTGCCCTTAGTCAACTTCCAATATTTGTTGGTACAATCAACAATAGCAACCAAAAAAAAATATATATTATTATGAGAGGAATCGGAATGTAGGCACCTAAAAAGGCATAAAAAAGGCATCATCAAAATGCGACTTAACCGGAATAAGCGGATTTCAATGCGGAAAGTTGCGCGCGACCTTGGCATGAACCGTGAGACAGTCCGTCTCGTAGCAAAAAACGAACTAGGGATGAAGCCGTACAAGCTGCAGAAAGCACAACTTCTGACAATGAATATGAAAACAATTAGAGTCCAAAGAAGTCGGATGCTCATCCAACGGCACGCACCAGGAGAAATCCTCTTTACTGACGAAAAAATTTTTACAATTGAAGCGGCGCACAACCACCAAAATGACAGATTATGGTCTCCAAAATCTCCTCTTTCTGATGCAATTGTTACCCATTCACAACACCCATCTTCTCTTATGGTTTGGGGAGGTATTTCAAAAACTGGTAAAACCCCCCTTATTTTCGTGGATCCCGGAGTCAAAAATAAACAAAACCTATTATTTGGAGGAAATCCTCCAGCGGGTCGTTAAGCCTTGGGCCAAGCGCCATTTCGGGCGCAGGGAATGGATTTTCCAGCAGGACTCCGCTCCAGCCCACAAGGCCAAAGATGTTCAGGACTGGTGCAGGGACAATTTTCCGGGGTTTATTAGTGCCCAAGAATGGCCACCATATTCCCCGGATCTGAATCCCATGGATTACTCCGTGTGGTCCATTTTGGAGGCAAGGGCCTGTGCCAAACCTCACAAAAATTTGAAATCATTGCGCCGTGCCCTTCTCCGGGAATGGTACAAAATGCCCGTCACGGAGCTGCGTGCTATTTGCGAAAATTTTTCGGCACGTCTCCGCCTCTGCATTAAAGCAAAGGGGGGTCACTTCGAAATCTCTTGATTGTATTTTTTCCATATTCGTTTCTGCACATTTTGTATTTTTGTAATTTTTGATTGTGTTTAACGAAAGTTATACAAATAAATAAGTGGGACAGGACTTATTTGTCACCCTGTATTATTATGAGAGGAATCGGAATGTAGGCACCTAAAAAGGCATAGAAAAGGCAAAAAAGAAATTGGAAAAAGCAGCAAAATTTGGCGAAGAGCCAAAGAAGGCAATTTTATCTAGTTGGTGAAATACAGTAAAAAATAATAATCAATTAATGCATATATAACCAGGCTCGTTGATGAATTCATAAACTTAATTTGGCTGGCAAAAAAGGGCTTTATTTGCAGTCCAAAAGCCTCATTTTAAAGCCAATAGCAAAAAATCTGTGAATGAATACTTTTCTATTTTTAACTCTCCACAATTCTTTAAGCTCTCATTTGTTTATTCAGCGATTCTTAATATTAAAAAAGGGATACATTGGTGGAAAAAGAAGTCTTTGAACAAACACATGCAATTTTTGTATCTTTGTTTAAATCGATAATTAAATGAAGCGTTATGGGCAATGGCTAATGTTTATGGCCATTTTTAATTCGGTCATTTTTTTCCGATGGGAAAGCAGTGAAAAAAAGGCACCAAAAATCGCCAAAAAGGCGCCTAAAAAAGGCATAAAAAGTTGCAAAAAAGGCATGAAAAGGCACGAAAATCCCGAAAAAGGCATGAAAAAAGGCATTTAAAAATTTTGAATGCACATTTTTCTTGCCGCTTTAAAACCAAAAAAATTTTTACAGCAAATTTTTTAGTCAAAATCGTATAGAAAAACTTTTTTTTTCCCCATCACAGAATATAAGCGAAAAACATAAAGATTTTAAAAATCACAAAAAAACAAATTTTTTTTTGAAAATAAAAATTATGAATAAAAAAATTAAATTTTATTGGGGAAATTTTCTGCAAACTTTTCCATTTTTAGCGGTGTACTTTTTCAAAATTTGAAAGTCAATTTTTATAGGGGGTCTATTTTTCATTTTTTTGCCATTTTTCTTATGAATTTTCTCAAAAATTCGGAAATGAACACTCAAAAACTGCCAAAAAAGGCACCAAAATGGCAAAATGCCAAAAAAGGCATTTAAGGCACGAAAATCCCGAAAAAGGCAAACAAAGGCATTATAAAAGTCAACGTAGAAGCTTCAAAACAAGTGGAAAATGCGTTATTTATGCTTAATATATCGAAACTAGTGCGCAGAAAAAAAGGCATATGCAACAA
The DNA here is from genome assembly GCA_039877585.1 of Heterodera filipjevi. Classification (NCBI taxonomy): domain Eukaryota; kingdom Metazoa; phylum Nematoda; class Chromadorea; order Rhabditida; family Heteroderidae; genus Heterodera; species Heterodera filipjevi. The sequence continues at coordinate 5,865,295 of JBDPZO010000005.1, read as the reverse complement.
AACGGTTGCCCTACTAATTAGTAAAGAACTTCTTCCATTTAATCTCCCTTTTATATTACAAATTATTTTAAAAATTACATTTGTTTTTTTCTTGAAATCCTGCCAAAAAATTTTTTGAAGTTACAATTTTTTTATCAAATGACCCGAACCGCAGATAATTTAGCCAGTTAGAAGAGGCTACTTTTTGTGGAAATTCCTACAATTTTGGGACTTTGATCAGAAAATAATGAGGGGCTACGGTGGTGCCGATAGGCGCAACCAGGGGAAACTTTGTAAATTTATGGCCGATTTGTTAAAAGATTTTCCCCCAAAAATTGTCAGTTTTTAGTAGAGTTGAGCGGGACCGGGGCTTTTAGCAAAAACCGGGACCGGGACTTTCCGGGCCAGGAAAACCCGGGACCGGGACCGGGGCCCTCGATTTTCAACCGGGACCGGGACCGGGGCAAAAACGGGGCTTTTTAAGAATTTTTTTTTCTTGCAAAACGATAAAATTTTATGATGAATTTTCATTTTAATTCACATTTCGTCTTCAATCACTTTTAAATCATCGGACTCTAACATTTCTTTTTCCTCTTCATCCGTCTCCGTAGATGGTGCCAAGAACAATTGATCCATATTGGCTTTGATAAGCAGAAGTTTTTCGGCCATTTCTCCACCCAGACTTAAAAGTTAAACAAAAGTTAATTGTGATTTTATACTTCAAATACCGATTTCTTAATTTGTTGCTGTAAATAAGTCCTGCCTTCGAGAATAACCTTTCTGAAGAAACCGAAGTGGCGGGAATTGAATGGGCAATTCTAGCCAAAATAATTAAGTCAGGAAATTGAGTGCCGATTTCTCTCCACCAAGTAAAAAGATCAATGTTGACCGATGGCCGGTCAAATGCCTTGTATGCAGCTAACTGAAGATGAATGCGCGTCGATTGGGACGATTGCGAAGTTCCTGAAATTGCCGACGGAACTGAAACACTTCCGGGTGACTTTGGCTTCCAAATGTCGTCTAAAAAATGAGCAATTAGCCAAAATGACCAATAAGCATAAAATTTTTACATTTAATGCTTTCATCGCTCTTTTCTCCATCGACGTCCGCCAAAGAATCAAGATCACTCAAAATCGCTTCATTTTCTTCCTCACAATTTGTACAATCTTGATAGTTAACTGTGAAGTGGTCTTTTTAGGTATTTTTCAAATCTAACATACTTACTTTTCCCATGTGCAAAATCAATTAAGTCTTCTTCGATAAGATTCCAATTTGCTTTTGAAAAAATTGATTCGTCATATGCAAAACGAGGGTCCAATAGAGAACAAATACGAATTAACATATTCTGGACTAATTTTTTGACCCTTTCATTTAATGAGTCCACCAAACTGTCGATAAACGGTTGAATTATTTCAGGAAATTGTTTTCCCTCTTGCAAAAAAACATGGATGCGTTTGAGAGTCGGTAAAATAACTGACGCGGTTGACTTTTCACGTGATAGCTGGAAATAATCATTAATTAGGGTTTTTGTCGCTGAACCACCAAACTTGTTACCTTTTGTGTTTCCGTATCAAATATATGAAGAACTGGACAAATGTGGCGCAAAATTTCAAAATTATTTTACCATAATAAGATGTTTTCTTGGCATTTTCAATTGGTCTTGGTGTCTTTCAAGACACTTTCTTATTTTCGCCTTTCTGCATTCCTTTGTCCATTCTTTTGTCTTAAAGATAATTTCTGAAAGGCAATCTGTCTTCATTGCATCACTGACAACCAAATTGAGAAAGTGTGCACAACATTGAAAACTAAAGATTACATTTATTTATTACTGATTTTGTCGGCATACCTGTCCTTTTCCAGCTGTCTGATGGCCGATTGCATATTCTTCGCATCATCTCGGACACAACACGTCATTTTGGTCAACGACAAGCCATTTTGGTTCAAACATGGCTGGATTTTTTCTGAGATCAGTTCACCAGAATGGACAAAATTTTCCATGGAAAAGGCGGCGAGCACGGCATCATGGCGATAAAAAAATTCGTCAATCCAATGAATAGTGACACTTAAATTGTAATAAAAATGAATAAAACAAACTAAAAATATTTATCTGCCTTTGTAATTGTGGCGACAGTGTCGGCTTAGACCAACCGTCACTCGTGATTGCATAATGATCAGACCCAACGCCCGATTGAATTTGAGAAAGGATTTGGTCGGCCATTCTCGGAATAACTTTTCGGCGAAAATGATTTCGTCCACCAAAGTCCTATAAAAAATTTAAATTGTATAGTATACAATTCTAATTATGAAAACAATGTTTGGATGTGCTTTTTGAAACAAATCCTTCAAGTCTGGGTCGTCGAAAAAAAGGAATGAATTGTTTTGCCGAACCATTATTCGCACGATACGCTCTTCGGCAATTTCCGTCTCATTTTTTTTTGGCAACATGAAATCTTGTATTGGCTTTTGTTTCTATAAAATAAATGGATTAAGTTAATTTTCAACGAAATAACCTTATTCTCCTCCCTCTGTCCCAAATTTTCTTTATTTTTCAATTCTGAAAAGTCATTTTGATGCTTCGCTTTCAAGTGTTTCCACATTCCTTTTGTCGAGCCGTCATTTCGAGTGATTTTTTTGGAGCATAATTTACAAATTGCACCATTGGTCGAGTTTTTGTTGAAATGTTTCCAAATATCAGACATTTAAGTGAATTTAATTTCTAAATGAACAAAAAGTGGACGGAACTCAAAATGGAAAGTAAACGTGGTGGAAATTGAGTTGTGTTGTCTGACTTTCCATATAGCAAACACAACATAAAATAATGGAGCGAGAATATGTGAATAAATTTTGGCGAAATGTTATTTAAAATACGAAATTTTTCCATTTTCCCCAATTTTTCTTAACAATTTCTTACTCAGACTCCCATTCTTACCAGTGCATATTTGGTCCCGGTTAGTCCCGGTCCCGCCGGGACCCAATTTTCGGGACCGGGAATTTTAACCAAAATAAATTTTTTTTTTGATTTATCGCAAAAGAAAACAATACATATAAATTTAAAAAAGGTCAATAAATGCTGTCCGCTGTGATGCTTTCCTTGTATTTCTTTCTAAGATTGGTAAATAATAAAAAATAAATTAAAAACATGTGTATAAAAAAAATTTTCCGACAAATTGATCACTAGGGCTGCCAAAAATATGGAAATAAAATCGCGAAATATGGCCATAAAATATGGATCAAAAATCGCAAAATATGGACATAAATATGGAAAAAAGCCAAAATATGGACAAATATGGACAAAATATGGGCATAAAATTTTATCAAAATAGTGCAAGTTTTTCAAAAAAAAATTAGCGTTGTTTATAATTGCAAATGAGATATATTTCCAAATTTTGGGGTGAAAAACGCATTCGATATCAATTTTTTTGATCAGAAATATTGAAAAGATATTGAAAAAATTTTAGAAAAAACTCGAATTTTCTTTATTTTTGAGGGCATTTTTGATAATTTTTAAAAAAATTTTTAGGGAGGTATTTTTCGTTTCTATTGCATTTTTTCATGAAATTTTCCCAAAATGTCAAAATATGGACATAAAATATGGGCAAAATGCCAAAATATGGACAAATATGGAAATATGGACATAAATCGCTAAATATGGAAAAATATTGAAAATATGGATTTAAAAAACCTTCCTAGAAGCTTCAAACCAAGCTAAAAACATGTTTTACATGCGTTTTAGGCCATTCCGAGTTCAGGAAAAAAATATGGATTTCCATATAATTGGCAGCCCTATTGATCACATTTTGCGCCGACAGTGGTCAATCCGACAGTGAATAAAAATAAGAAAAAAATGTAAGATCTATAGCCAAAAGAGTAAGATAATGCTATTGAGAAAACAAATAAAATAAAAATGACTTGAAATTCCAATGCATAAGTTAAAAGAGACAATTTTCGTTTCCTACTCGCTTACAGAATGCCAGATACAAACTAAATGCACCAGTACAAGTTCTTAGAAATATCGAAAAAAAGTTCCGATATTTTGGGTCGGGGTCGTTTCGGCGTGGCCTACTTTGAGAAGGCATAACTTTTTTCTAAGTTTACAAATTTAAATACAATTGGTATCTTCAGAAAGCTCTATATGTGCTGCATTCATCGTGCCAAAAAATCAAAAAATCCATCCATGTATAAAAAAGTTATGACCTGTTGTGCCAAATTATCCAGAAAAATTCAATTTTTGAGGTTTTTTGGCCATAACTTTTTTGTATGTTTTCAAAATTTTTTGAAATTTAGCATGTTGATAGATCTCGAATTGATTTCAAATAATACCTAATTTATTTAATTTGGAAGAAAATGAAAAAATTATGGCCAGTCACGCCGAAAGGGTCCACGCCGAATGGGCGGTTCCCGATATTTTTTGTCGGGATAATATTTTTTTTTTAATTTGGATTTACTGACGAATTATTCACTGTCGGATTGTCCAGTCACGTTGCACAGCAGCATCCAAAGAAAAAAAAATATTTATTGTGAGAAAGAGTCTAAATTTTATGCATAAAAAATCACAAAGAAGGCACCAAAAAAGACATGAAATTTTTTTATTTTTTGCTTTAAAAGGAAACTTTTCCTAGGGGTTCAGAGTCGCTGATCACGATTCCGGCATCCATTTCGACCAATTTTGAATTCCTGACCCGAATTCGAACAAAAAGTCGAAAATTCCAAAAATTTTAGATTTCGATTTTGAACTTAAAAAGACTTGATACATGGAACCGTGCTGGGTCGTTTCATAAAAACCGCCACTTTGGGCATTTCATAAATTCCGCCATTTCGCCGATTTTTCGTCAAAAACAGATCATAACTTTGCTCAAACAAAACCAAATGAAATAATCTTGGTACGGTACAATAGCTATTGGTAATTAGCCTACCAAATTTCAAAAAATTTGATTAAGATCTGAGAAAAATATAGAGTTTTTTGCAGTTGTTATGGCTACAACTTTTTCAGAACTTAATCAAATTTTTTGAAATTTTGTAGGCTAATAGAGTTAACCCATAGGTATCTGACCATAGCAAGAATGTACAATTTGGTTGAGTTTACGCAAAGATATGACAAGTTTTTCACGAAAAATCTGCGAAATGGCGGAATTTATGAAACGCTCAAAGTGGCGGTTTTTATGAAACGACCTAGCACCGAATGTAAGGGTCTGCCCACCAGGGATGTCGCGAATCGTAATCGTGTTTTAGGCGGTAATCGTAATCGTAGTCGTATTTTGCCACGATTACACGATTACACCCCTAAGAAGTGATCTTTTGGAAGACAATTTAGAAGCCAGACAATATGAATTTTTGAAAAATTCTTGTTAAACGAATGTTTTTAAGTAGTTAAAAATGTTTTTTTCCAGCCCGTTGTTATATTTCTTAATCTGAGGTTAAAATAAGAAAATATTACGGTTTTCCAATTCTTTGAAGCAATTCCTTTAATATTTAAAAAAATTTTCCCGGCGGCACGCAGGACATTGAAATCCTTTATGGAATTTTTCAAAAAAAGAACTCAAAATTGACCATTTTTGGGGAAAATCTGTTAACAAATAGGCCATATTTTTAGGGGCGAGTCGGTGGTGCCGATTTGGGCTACCGGGGAAACTTTTAAAAATCAGAGTATATTTTAGTAAGTTTTTGCACCAAAAATGTTAAATTTGTGTGATAAATCTTGTGCATAAGTTTGTTACCAACAGTCTTTTTGACATTTTTTTTATTAGAAAGCCGATAAATGAAGTAATAATTCTGAAATTTGGCATTTGTTTAAGAATTCAGAAACTAAAAAATAAGGTAACCTCAAAATAGGGGCAAATGCCTTTAAATAGGGGCAAAATGGCATTCCTGTTTGACTGTGTGAATTTGCCAATCTTTTTAAGGGTCACGAGAAAATATGTTGTTGATCATATAAACAAATCAGGAAATTATGTGTGAAAATGCGACCAAGGCTAAAGTGAATGATGTTAAGCCTCAAATTTCTATTAATTACAGAGCGATTCATTAATAAGAAATTTGAGTTTTCAGAAAATCAGCATTTATACATTAATTATAAGTAAATGCATTCAATATTATTTTTCAAAAAGAATTTGTTTTTTCATTTTTGGAAAACCGCTTTTTTCTTTTGAAAAGTAAAAAAAAGATGCTCTTTCATTTTGGAGTGAAATTTTGTAAATTCCTCTATTTTTTGCCGGATAAAAATTTAACTAAATTTTTTTGTGGGCAAGGGAGGGGGGGGGAGGGACTGGCGATGCCGAAAATTTTTATGTAAATTATGGTCTGATTTGTTAACGGATTGTAACCTAAAAACTAGGGTTGAGCGGGACCGGGACCGGGCCGGGAAATCCCGGTTTTTTAGGTCCCGGGCCCCGGTCCCCGGTCCCGGTTTTCAAAAAAAGAAAAGTCCCGGTCCCGAAAATTGGGTCCCGGCGGGACCGGGACTAACCGGGACCAAATATGCACTGGTAAGAATGGGAGTCTGAGTAAGAAATTGTTAAGAAAAATTGGGGAAAATGGAAAAATTTCGTATTTTAAATAACATTTCGCCAAAATTTATTCACATATTCTCGCTCCATTATTTTATGTTGTGTTTGCTATATGGAAAGTCAGACAACACAACTCAATTTCCACCACGTTTACTTTCCATTTTGAGTTCCGTCCACTTTTTGTTCATTTAGAAATTAAATTCACTTAAATGTCTGATATTTGGAAACATTTCAACAAAAACTCGACCAATGGTGCAATTTGTAAATTATGCTCCAAAAAAATCACTCGAAATGACGGCTCGACAAAAGGAATGTGGAAACACTTGAAAGCGAAGCATCAAAATGACTTTTCAGAATTGAAAAATAAAGAAAATTTGGGACAGAGGGAGGAGAATAAGGTTATTTCGTTGAAAATTAACTTAATCCATTTATTTTATAGAAACAAAAGCCAATACAAGATTTCATGTTGCCAAAAAAAAATGAGACGGAAATTGCCGAAGAGCGTATCGTGCGAATAATGGTTCGGCAAAACAATTCATTCCTTTTTTTCGACGACCCAGACTTGAAGGATTTGTTTCAAAAAGCACATCCAAACATTGTTTTCATAATTAGAATTGTATACTATACAATTTAAATTTTTTATAGGACTTTGGTGGACGAAATCATTTTCGCCGAAAAGTTATTCCGAGAATGGCCGACCAAATCCTTTCTCAAATTCAATCGGGCGTTGGGTCTGATCATTATGCAATCACGAGTGACGGTTGGTCTAAGCCGACACTGTCGCCACAATTACAAAGGCAGATAAATATTTTTAGTTTGTTTTATTCATTTTTATTACAATTTAAGTGTCACTATTCATTGGATTGACGAATTTTTTTATCGCCATGATGCCGTGCTCGCCGCCTTTTCCATGGAAAATTTTGTCCATTCTGGTGAACTGATCTCAGAAAAAATCCAGCCATGTTTGAACCAAAATGGCTTGTCGTTGACCAAAATGACGTGTTGTGTCCGAGATGATGCGAAGAATATGCAATCGGCCATCAGACAGCTGGAAAAGGACAGGTATGCCGACAAAATCAGTAATAAATAAATGTAATCTTTAGTTTTCAATGTTGTGCACACTTTCTCAATTTGGTTGTCAGTGATGCAATGAAGACAGATTGCCTTTCAGAAATTATCTTTAAGACAAAAGAATGGACAAAGGAATGCAGAAAGGCGAAAATAAGAAAGTGTCTTGAAAGACACCAAGACCAATTGAAAATGCCAAGAAAACATCTTATTATGGTAAAATAATTTTGAAATTTTGCGCCACATTTGTCCAGTTCTTCATATATTTGATACGGAAACACAAAAGGTAACAAGTTTGGTGGTTCAGCGACAAAAACCCTAATTAATGATTATTTCCAGCTATCACGTGAAAAGTCAACCGCGTCAGTTATTTTACCGACTCTCAAACGCATCCATGTTTTTTTGCAAGAGGGAAAACAATTTCCTGAAATAATTCAACCGTTTATCGACAGTTTGGTGGACTCATTAAATGAAAGGGTCAAAAAATTAGTCCAGAATATGTTAATTCGTATTTGTTCTCTATTGGACCCTCGTTTTGCATATGACGAATCAATTTTTTCAAAAGCAAATTGGAATCTTATCGAAGAAGACTTAATTGATTTTGCACATGGGAAAAGTAAGTATGTTAGATTTGAAAAATACCTAAAAAGACCACTTCACAGTTAACTATCAAGATTGTACAAATTGTGAGGAAGAAAATGAAGCGATTTTGAGTGATCTTGATTCTTTGGCGGACGTCGATGGAGAAAAGAGCGATGAAAGCATTAAATGTAAAAATTTTATGCTTATTGGTCATTTTGGCTAATTGCTCATTTTTTAGACGACATTTGGAAGCCAAAGTCACCCGGAAGTGTTTCAGTTCAATCGTCCCAATCGACGCGCATTCAGCTTCAGTTAGCTGCATACAAGGCATTTGACCGGCCATCGGTCAACATTGATCTTTTTACTTGGTGGAGAGAAATCGGCACTCAATTTCCTGACTTAATTATTTTGGCTAGAATTGCCCATTCAATTCCCGCCACTTCGGTTTCTTCAGAAAGGTTATTCTCGAAGGCAGGACTTATTTACAGCAACAAATTAAGAAATCGGTATTTGAAGTATAAAATCACAATTAACTTTTGTTTAACTTTTAAGTCTGGGTGGAGAAATGGCCGAAAAACTTCTGCTTATCAAAGCCAATATGGATCAATTGTTCTTGGCACCATCTACGGAGACGGATGAAGAGGAAAAAGAAATGTTAGAGTCCGATGATTTAAAAGTGATTGAAGACGAAATGTGAATTAAAATGAAAATTCATCATAAAATTTTATCGTTTTGCAAGAAAAAAAAATTCTTAAAAAAGCCCCGGTTTTGCCCCGGTCCCGGTCCCGGTTGAAAATCGAGGGCCCCGGTCCCGGTCCCGGGTTTTCCTGGCCCGGAAAGTCCCGGTCCCGGTTTTTGCTAAAAGCCCCGGTCCCGCTCAACTCTACTAAAAACTGACAATTTTTGGGGGAAAATCTTTTAACAAATCGGCCATAAATTTACAAAGTTTCCCCTGGTTGCGCCTATCGGCACCACCGTAGCCCCTCATTATTTTCTGATCAAAGTCCCAAAATTGTAGGAATTTCCACAAAAAGTAGCCTCTTCTAACTGGCTAAATTATCTGCGGTTCGGGTCATTTGATAAAAAAATTGTAACTTCAAAAAATTTTTTGGCAGGATTTCAAGAAAAAAACAAATGTAATTTTTAAAATAATTTGTAATATAAAAGGGAGATTAAATGGAAGAAGTTCTTTACTAATTAGTAGGGCAACCGTTTTGTTGCATATGCCTTTTTTTCTGCGCACTAGTTTCGATATATTAAGCATAAATAACGCATTTTCCACTTGTTTTGAAGCTTCTACGTTGACTTTTATAATGCCTTTGTTTGCCTTTTTCGGGATTTTCGTGCCTTAAATGCCTTTTTTGGCATTTTGCCATTTTGGTGCCTTTTTTGGCAGTTTTTGAGTGTTCATTTCCGAATTTTTGAGAAAATTCATAAGAAAAATGGCAAAAAAATGAAAAATAGACCCCCTATAAAAATTGACTTTCAAATTTTGAAAAAGTACACCGCTAAAAATGGAAAAGTTTGCAGAAAATTTCCCCAATAAAATTTAATTTTTTTATTCATAATTTTTATTTTCAAAAAAAAATTTGTTTTTTTGTGATTTTTAAAATCTTTATGTTTTTCGCTTATATTCTGTGATGGGGAAAAAAAAAGTTTTTCTATACGATTTTGACTAAAAAATTTGCTGTAAAAATTTTTTTGGTTTTAAAGCGGCAAGAAAAATGTGCATTCAAAATTTTTAAATGCCTTTTTTCATGCCTTTTTCGGGATTTTCGTGCCTTTTCATGCCTTTTTTGCAACTTTTTATGCCTTTTTTAGGCGCCTTTTTGGCGATTTTTGGTGCCTTTTTTTCACTGCTTTCCCATCGGAAAAAAATGACCGAATTAAAAATGGCCATAAACATTAGCCATTGCCCATAACGCTTCATTTAATTATCGATTTAAACAAAGATACAAAAATTGCATGTGTTTGTTCAAAGACTTCTTTTTCCACCAGTGTATCCCTTTTTTAATATTAAGAATCGCTGAATAAACAAATGAGAGCTTAAAGAATTGTGGAGAGTTAAAAATAGAAAAGTATTCATTCACAGATTTTTTGCTATTGGCTTTAAAATGAGGCTTTTGGACTGCAAATAAAGCCCTTTTTTGCCAGCCAAATTAAGTTTATGAATTCATCAACGAGCCTGGTTATATATGCATTAATTGATTATTATTTTTTACTGTATTTCACCAACTAGATAAAATTGCCTTCTTTGGCTCTTCGCCAAATTTTGCTGCTTTTTCCAATTTCTTTTTTGCCTTTTCTATGCCTTTTTAGGTGCCTACATTCCGATTCCTCTCATAATAATACAGGGTGACAAATAAGTCCTGTCCCACTTATTTATTTGTATAACTTTCGTTAAACACAATCAAAAATTACAAAAATACAAAATGTGCAGAAACGAATATGGAAAAAATACAATCAAGAGATTTCGAAGTGACCCCCCTTTGCTTTAATGCAGAGGCGGAGACGTGCCGAAAAATTTTCGCAAATAGCACGCAGCTCCGTGACGGGCATTTTGTACCATTCCCGGAGAAGGGCACGGCGCAATGATTTCAAATTTTTGTGAGGTTTGGCACAGGCCCTTGCCTCCAAAATGGACCACACGGAGTAATCCATGGGATTCAGATCCGGGGAATATGGTGGCCATTCTTGGGCACTAATAAACCCCGGAAAATTGTCCCTGCACCAGTCCTGAACATCTTTGGCCTTGTGGGCTGGAGCGGAGTCCTGCTGGAAAATCCATTCCCTGCGCCCGAAATGGCGCTTGGCCCAAGGCTTAACGACCCGCTGGAGGATTTCCTCCAAATAATAGGTTTTGTTTATTTTTGACTCCGGGATCCACGAAAATAAGGGGGGTTTTACCAGTTTTTGAAATACCTCCCCAAACCATAAGAGAAGATGGGTGTTGTGAATGGGTAACAATTGCATCAGAAAGAGGAGATTTTGGAGACCATAATCTGTCATTTTGGTGGTTGTGCGCCGCTTCAATTGTAAAAATTTTTTCGTCAGTAAAGAGGATTTCTCCTGGTGCGTGCCGTTGGATGAGCATCCGACTTCTTTGGACTCTAATTGTTTTCATATTCATTGTCAGAAGTTGTGCTTTCTGCAGCTTGTACGGCTTCATCCCTAGTTCGTTTTTTGCTACGAGACGGACTGTCTCACGGTTCATGCCAAGGTCGCGCGCAACTTTCCGCATTGAAATCCGCTTATTCCGGTTAAGTCGCATTTTGATGATGCCTTTTTTATGCCTTTTTAGGTGCCTACATTCCGATTCCTCTCATAATAATATATATTTTTTTTTGGTTGCTATTGTTGATTGTACCAACAAATATTGGAAGTTGACTAAGGGCAGGAGGAATAGAAGGAAAGTTTCACAACGGACAACTTTTAATTGATCTTTTTTTTTAATTCATATGTTTTATTATTTATTTGGCGGTTAAAGGAAGAAAAGTGAATTTAAATTGCGCAAAATGTGATCAATTTGTCGGGAAATTTTTTTATAAATTTAATTTTTTAATCTATTTTTTTAATTTTACCAATCTCAGAAAGAGCCGCCGTAATTCGACAACAAAAAAATGTCTGACGACCCCAAAGAAGTTGAAGAACAAATGAAAAAACAAATGTAATTTTAATTTTATAAAATAAATTTGAAATTCACAAAATGTATCTAATGGCAGGAAAAGTATTTTAAAAATTTACAAATATTTCGGAACTCGATTTCCTGGATTTAATAAGGAATATTTATCTCCATTTTTTAAGCTACATCTGTGGCGATGGTTGGCTCGCGGTGTTCGATTTGCTCACCCCCCGTCAACTTGGCTTGGAAATTGCACTGCTCAGCCATCGATTTGACTGCCGCGTGGACGAACACTTCAAAACGCGGCGATGGGCCTTAGGCTATTTTCGAATTGGACATAAAACCAACAAAAATGGCACTAAACAAATGCAAATTCAAAATTCGCATGCCGAATTATTGCCAATTCCACAAAAAGAAATGCTGAACAAATTAATTGGATTCAAGGGCATTTTTATCAAGTAATACTAATACATTTTAGGTCGAGGTTCCATTAAAACCTCAAAACCAAAACTGACCGGGATTGTCTTTAATATTATACCGAAAAATACGGCTCCTTGAATTAAATAATTAGATCAGTTAGCCCCAAAAAGTCGTCATATTCTTTAGGCCCAGGGTTTTTCCATAAAATATAAAGAAAGTCGAAAACAACTGACCACACCTGTCTCTGATATATCGAATTTGACTCCTTGAAATTTCTCATACTAAACATGCCCCGTTAAAATATCATGGAAAATTTACTTTTTTCAGATGTTATGATCACAATGTCATTGATTTCATCCGCCGTTTTCATCCCATTTTTGCCTCTTATGGAATAAATTTGGTCAGTCGGATTAACAGCGAAGACATTGTGGAGTTTGTTTTGCGCAACATTTGGCCAATACTCAAAGAAAACATTTACGGCATGGATTTTTCCCACTCTTTCTCGTTCCGCAAATGGGTTCCGTCGATGCTCAGCGATTGTCCATCTCTTCGATTACTTAACGGCGTTTTCCCCAAATTTCCGCCCGATGACAGTGCCAATGCGTCGAGTGGACAGGCGGTGTCCAAATGGCTGTTATCGCCTCGTTTGGGCGGTCCTCCAAAGAGACTGCGATGTCATTTTTATAAACCAAAACATTGGTCACAAGTGGAACTGTTAAAAGAGGTAATTAATTTTACTTGAGGTATCGGACAAGAAGGGGGCCCCGGGCGGGGATTTCACGGGGAACGCGAGCCCATTTTCAGGAAGAAAAACGCCGGGGAACAGGGCCCCGTAAAAGGGAAATTTCTGTCCCAGTTTCCCGGTTATCCGTTTAATTCCGGGAGCTCTTATGAGTAGGAGTTATTTTACTTAATTTTTTCTATAGAAAGTTAACCCATTTTTTTTTGGATTTTTAATTCAGCAAAATAGTGAAATTCTTACAAAAACGCGCACTCAGAAACTGGAAGAACATCCCTGATTTTTGGCTCATTAATGTTGCATCTTTTGGACAATGGAAAACTGAAGATTTTTATAATTTTTGCGGATAAAGTTCCTACCGTTTAGGCTTTTGCCAACAATGCATTTTCATTTGCCAATTTCATCATCTCCTTTCGCATTGGCCATTGGCAATTTAATGAATTTTCCGCCATCATTGTGCCCTTTGATTTGATCAATAATTTGGGCGGGCAGCGACTGACACTGAAACAATGTGACAAATGGAATTTTTCGATTGTCCATTGTCCTATTGCGCGAAATGAGCACAATTGGGCCAAATGGGAAAAGGAAATTTTGCAACGGCAATTTGATGCTGAGAAACGGAACCAAATTATCATTTGTGACACTGACGAAGAGGTGGAGGAAAATGGCCATTTTGACGAATTCGATTTTGAAAACATTATGAGCATCGGCTGATCAAAAGAAACAAAATGATCAATGGGAAAAGAAGACGAGAATGAGTGGCAATTTGATGGTCATTGGAAGCAATTAAATTTATGTCATGTGATCATTTTTAGGCGTAGCCAGAAGGGCAGGGGAGAGGGGAAAAGAATAGGGAAAAGTAGCCGTCTGCCTGCAGTTCAGTTTCGTAAAAAACACTGAATCTTAAATGGCTCTATAGGAGTGCAATTTCGAAAATTCGTTCGGTTCCCAACAAATTAACCGATTTGGTTGCTTTTATGTAAGTTATGACGAACTTTTTGTGCAAATTTTAAAAATCAGTTAACCAATTCACATCAAAATTTGCAAATTTCTCAGGCGGCGCCTATCGGCACCGCCGGTCCACCGTCTCTAATATATTTTCTAATAAAGCCTCAAAATTGAATATTTTTGAGACAAAATTCGTTAATAAATTCCCCCATTTTAAAAAAAATTTCCCGGTGGCGCCTATCGGCACCGCCTCTGCCCCCTTGGTGAAAAGCTAAACATTTGAATAAATTATCCCTTTTATTTCATTTGATAAAAATTTTGGTGTCCTTTGAACGAAACCCGAACCCGAAAATTTCCGAGTGCCCGACCCGAAACCCGAACCCGAATTTTTCCCGACCCGCGGCAACACTGATGTATATAATAATAATATAATTTTATTGGACAAGTTTTCCAAGAATAATTCAAACGAATGAAAATTTTGAGGCAGGAAATTTACCAGTCACCAAATTAATGGAAACGTTTTTTCCCAGATAACACAATCAATTAAATCAATATAGGAAAGATTTGAGTGAATTCATTTATAATAAAAATTAGTTATTTATTTTCATTAATATATAGAAATTGCCAACAAAATGAAATTTTGTCATATATTTTTTGTTTTTAATGCAATAAATTTTTTGGAAAAAATTCCTTCAACAAAAGTAAAACAATCGCAAAAAACACTTGCTGAAATATTCGGAGATAAGTGGGAAAAAGGAAATGCGCTTTTTAATGGACAAAATGCTCAAATAGCCAACGAAATATTGGAAAACCAATTCAACGAAATATTTGACGAAAGTTTGAATGGTGAAGAAATGGGAGAGGAGGAGGAGGACAATTCATCACAAAAAAGTGATCAAATGGAAGAAAATATTGGAAATGGTGGACAATTGGACAAAGAGAAAGAAAAAATAGAAATGATTGAGAGATTTGAGAAGATGAAAAAGGTATTTTAAAAAAGAGGAAAATGTTCAAAAAAAGAATATTATAAAATAGAAGCAAAAATTGCGACGGAATTGGGCACAAATTTATATAAAATAAGAAAATGGAAAAAAGAATTTGGTGGGAGAAAGAAAATAAGCAAACAACAAAAAAGTAAATCAATACAAAAATATTTGAAATTAAAAAAAGAATTATGGCAAAAGGAAAACATTCACAAAAGGAATGGCGCAAATTTGAAGTTGATTTAACACAGAAAATTGAATTCCATTATAAAACAATAGAAAGATGGATGAAGTCACTTGGAATGATTAAAGGATATCGTCAAGTTAAAAATCCTAACAAACAAATGGAATTCATCAGCAAATACGATGAAATTAAAGGCAAATATATTCAAAAAGAAAAGCACACAAGAAAAGAATGGGAATTATTTGAAAAGGAAATAACTAAAAAATTAGGGGTCTGTAAAATGACAATTTGGAGATGGAAAAAGCAATTGGAGCGAAAAAATGAGGCAGAAAAAAATCGAAAAAGCAAATGAGAAAGTCTTTCACGTTTATGTCCAACGATAGCTCTTCATTGCTCTATTTTTTAGCAATACAAAAAAAAAAAAATTCTGGTCAAAAATTTGGAAAATGTCAATTTTTTTGAGTTTAATCGGAATAAACAAAATTGCTTATTAATAGTTTTGAAAATTTTTGACAATGAAAGTTTTAAGGCAGTATCTTGATGTTCTTGTGAATTTGGTTTGATAGAATTTATTCAAATTTCTGGTGCAAAGATGCAAGCAATCCTGTTGAATGGGGCGGTCCATAATTTAACTTTGTTATTTGGACTGAAATTGATATCTATCAAAGCCATGCCATAGTTAAGAAATATGCTGCAAAAACTAAATTTTGTATAGAAATGTTATTTAAGGCCTAGGAACAGCATTTAAAAAAATTTCCTTATTTTGATCCCAATTACCCATTTTGAACCAGCGTAAGTCCGTATTTCGAAAAATTTCGATGGAGTCTCTGCTTTAACGGTCAAATTTTTCCTTTTGAAACATTAAAGACATCAATGTCTAGTCCTAAAAGCATGGATGTCTGACAAATGTGTAATTTATGTGTAAAAGGCGTCAATTTGAAAGAAAAACTATCCCATGTGTACTAATTTTTGGTTTGCTTGTTTTTTAACATTTTCAAATATTAAAGTGGCAGGGGGCGGCGGTGGAAATTTTGACATCTGTGTGTATTTTGGTAATTGTTCATTTTTGAGTCATTTGATAGGAATTTTATTTGAAAAAGGCAAAATAATTTATAAAAGAACAGAAAACGAAGAATTTTAAGTAAATCCTCTTTTTCACTGAAATTATACGAAATTATCTCTAAATTTATTTTTATTTTTTAGGTAAATTAGCTTTCGGTTTTTTTTCAAAATGTCGGTATGTCCTTTTGATTTTTCCGGTCGGAGTTTTTTTCGATAAATACAAAAAAAACGAAAAAAATTTTATGTGCATATTTGGGCATTTTTGATGCATACAATTTGCTTCCCTACTAATATTTTATTTTATTAAGTTTTATTTTTATTCTCATCTTTTTTTTTATTTGAATCCTTTTTATGGAAAATTGATTGGTGTTGCGAAATAATCTGCTGCTGATGTCGTTCATCAGAGAAATGTGAAAATATTTACAATTAATTGAAAAGAATTCTAATCTTTTTTAATTCATTAATTATGACAGCCTCAATGCGTGATTCATTAATGAGAAAAAGTCCAATTAAAAATTAACTAATCTAATTAGATCATTGCCCAAGAGAAGGTACACATGCCAAAAGACCGGTTTTGCCAAATGAATGAACTCATTTTTGACTGATCAATTGATCAAAATATCCACCAGCCGAGATTCATCGCTGATCACCTCCCAAATTTGGTCATGGCGGAAAAGAATTTCGAATTAATTGGTCCCGAGTAAATTAGATAAATGATAGGCCGCACCCAACATATTTATGGTAAATTAATCATTCATTTATTATTGAGAATTTGGGTAACTCATTTTAAATGCCATTATTTCTATTTTAAAAATCAACTATTCAATTCAAAATTTTCATTTTAAATTTTAATCAATTTTTTTTTTTTTTTGTAACCGTTGTTTTAATTATTAAAATCTATTTTAATTTATATTTTAAAGATTTCTTCGAGTACTTTTTAAAGTAAACAATGAATATGAATTATAATGACAAAGTTGGCTTCATCAACAATGCGAGCAAACAATTGGAGGCCAAATTGTCGGAGCAAAGCTCAAAGCTGCACGAACTGTTGAAAAAGGACGCGAACGAACGGAGCAGCACAACACATTTTGACGAAGGCAACAAAAAGGCAAATGGGGAAAAAAAGAAATTAATTTATTAAAAATAAATTAAATAATATAATTTAATTACAAATTAATAAAAGAAATGTGATAAATATTTCTAAAATCCAATTATCCAACAGGGAAGCTCACATAATTTCGAAAAGTATTCTTCATCCGAAAGCCGTCCTGCTCCCTTTTCATACTCCGGGAAGCCAAAGGATTATTTTCGAGGTAAAATAAAAACAACTGCCAACCATTTATTCAATTTATTTTAAAAATTCCGCAATCCTGATCCGGATTTGGGAATTAGACCGAGATCAGATTTTGGGATTAAAAACCCGGATACTCCATAATCCGGTTTCCAAATTATGAGGCAGGTTCCCGAGGATCCGGATTTTTTTCAAAAATTAACTACCCCAAATTAAATTTATTGGGTAATTTCTTACTTTAATGTGTCATTGATTCTATCTTTTTTATGAAACTAAATATTCCACAAAAATGTTATGGTCTTAGGACCAACCATCAGAGATGTGCCACCGTCGAACGGTTCTGTTGGTGGCAAAGTGAGCACATGGGAATGGGGAACCGTAGCGAAATGAACAATTGGACTTACCAAAAAATATGAACACCATCATCATGTTCATTGCTAAAAAAACATTGCCAATTGTCGTAATCGGATATTTTTTTTGATTTTAATTTTCAAATAAAATAAAGAAAATAGACTCGGATTTCAAAAAATAAAAATGGATATGCACAAAGCAAAAAATTATATGACTTCCGGCACGGCATTAACTAGAGATGCTCGAGACCCAAAATTTCCCGAGACTCGAGAACCGAGACCGAGAAATGACACCGAGACTCGAGACCGAGACCGAGACTTGACACCGAGACTCGAGACCGAGACCGAGACCCCTAAAAACCCGAGAAATTTCTCGACTCGAGAACCGAGACCGAGAAATTTTTTTAAAAAATAGGGTGAAATTTTTTTTTAACCAAAAAAAAAAAAGCATTTTTTTATATAAAAAATTACGCATTCATTTATCAAATTGAAATAAAAAAGCTATTGAAATCCTATTTTATAAACTCGAACTTTTGCAATTTAGCCTGGTTCAAATCTACCACATTGCGTGAACATTTTTGAAATTGTTTCACAGATCAATTGAAAAATTTTGTTTTGTTAATAGTAAAAAGCCTAAAAAAATTGACTTTTTGGGGGCAAAATCTGTTAACAAAACTTAGTAATATTTGTAAATTTTTCCCTACGGCGCTTATCGGCACTGCGGTCACTCAACCCCTTTAAAATTTTTCATTATAAGACGCAAAATTAACAAGTTTTGGAGAAAATCTGTTAACAAATCGGCCATCAATTTTCAAAATTCCCCCGATGGGCACCTATCGACACCATCGAATCCCATGGTTTTCTCAAAATTTATCTCAAAGATTGTCCAAAAATAACCATGTTTTGGTCGAAATCCGTTAGTAAAGCTCACGCAAAATAATTAAGGTTTGAACAAATGGATTTTTTTATTGAATGATTAATCATGTTTGAGAATGTAAATTCAAAAAAAAATTCAAAAAGTTATGATTTGCAATAAAACAAAAAATTGTTTTTTGAAATATTTGTTTTTCATCAGGGCGAGGCGGCAGTGCCGATATGCTCTGACGAGGAAAATTTTGAAAATTTGAGCGTTTTTGGTAACAAATCTTGCATAAAAAGACGAGTTTTTAAATTGAAATTACTCTTGAGACAATATACCCAATGGGGTCCGATGGTGCCGATAGGCGCCATCGGGAGAAATTTTTGAAAATTTATGGCCGCCTTGTTAACAGATTTTACACTAAAACTTTATGATTTAGCTGACCAAATAAATTGTTCTGGTCCAAAAACTCAATCTTTAGGGGTGTAAAAAAAGTCTCGGAAACCGAGATCAAAAGACCGAGACCGAGATCGAGACCGAGACCCCAAAAAACCCGAGAAATTTCTCGACTCGAGAACCGAGACCGAGACTCTCGAGCATCTCTAGCATTAACTATTGCTCCTTAGCGGTGCCAACAAATGATCGCCAGTTTAGACAAACGTGGAGACATAATATAATTATGACTATTTAATTCGGCTCATTAACTTTGATTGGACTCTCTCTTTAAGATTTTAATTATTTCCTTTTTTATTTTATTTTTATTTTATTGTCAATAAAGAAAAAGTCCACAAAAGGGAAAAATCCGCTTACTTCGTGGCATCACATAATAATTTGTCCACAGTAATGGATAATACAAGGGAAATACGATCACCACAAAAATAAAAACAAAAGAATGAGGTCAATACATAAAATAAACACCAAACACTTATAGAAAAGGCAAATGATTATATAGATAATGTTCAGTCTTCCGGTCTTATATTACCCTAAACTTTTTTGAGTGTTGTTTTAAATTGGTTTAATGAATTAATTTTAATTAGTTTTTTATCAAGTTGATTCCACAATTTTGTTGCCCTCCCCGCAAAGGGAATAAATTTTTTGCCTAATTTATATTTTGTATTAAATCTGTAAAGGGAATGTTAAAGCGTTCGGATGGTTTAAAAATGGTAAATAATTTCAGATCTGTTCGGCCATAAACAATTTTATGGGCCATGAACAGATCAAACAGGTTCCGCCTGCTTTCCAGTGTTGGCAGTCGTAAATATTCTAACCGTTTTTGGTATGGAATGGAAGGGATGCTGCACTTAAACAGCACTTTTTTGGTGAAATATTTCTGACATTTTTCTATTTTTTGTATATTCTTTTGCAAAATCGGATTTCCAAATCTTAGACGATTTGGATTTAATTATTCGAAACAAAGAGCGCATACGTAAATATGCACTCTTAGTTATATGTGTGATATGATCAGAAAACTGTAATTTATCATCGTATGTTTACGCCTAAGTCTCTGATTGTATCCACAACATTTATTGTGTTACCATCCATTTTATATGTTTCTCTTGGGTTTTTATTCCCCAAATAAAGTACAAAAGTTTTTTTGATTGAAACTTTAATTTGCCATTTATTGGCCCATTCGAATAAATTATGCAATGCTTCATGCATAATTCAGTTTCGGTTCTTGCTTTATAACATATATACATTTTAAAATCATCAGCATATAATTTGATATTCACCCCTAATGGCATCACATCAGGGAGATCATTAATATATATTAAAAACAATAAAGGACCCAAATTTAAGAGTTTGCCCCTTATACCAATTTTTTCCATTTTCTGAATAAGCAAATTACGAGGCACAGAATCAAACGCTTTTTGAAAATCAATTAAATACAGTCTACTTTCTTCCCATTAATGATTGCTTCATACCAATCCTCGACAACTGATATTAATTGACTTGTTGTTGACCTATTTCTTACAAAACCAAATTGGGATTCTGGAATTTTATTATATTTTAGAAGGAAATTATAAATGTTTCTGCTAAGTATTCTTTCCATAACCCTGCAAAGTGAGCAGGTTAAAGAAATAGGCCAATTTGTCCCCCTTTTTAAAAAGAGGGAAAACAATCGATTCCTTCCAAACGTTTGGAAGAGAACCAGAGTCTAAAGAAATTCTAAACAAGTCGGTAATAACAGTTGCCAGCGAAGAATGGCAGTTTTTGAGAATTTTATAGCTAATGTTATCAGGAGAAGTACCATTTTTATTCGGCAATTTACGTAAAAGATTTTGGGTCTCGATGATGTTAAAATTTATATCTGAAATAACGCATTGATTATACTGATGGCTATTGGCTAAACTGAATTGGCCAGTACCAACTTTAAGATTACTAAACGAATCTGCAAATAAAGTGGCAAACAATTCACATTTTTCTGCACTGTCATGGGCTACCGGTCAAAATGTCCAATGGTCAAAATATCCAATGGTCAAAATGTCCAATGGACAAAATGTTCAATAGGCCAAAAACGGTCAAAATGTCCAATAATCTAAAAACGGTCAAAATGTCCAATGGTCAAAATGCCCAATGGACAAAATGTCCAATAGGCCAAAAACGGTCAAAATGTCCAATAAGCTAAAAACGGTCAAAATGTCCAATAATTTTTGTACGTATTTAAAAATAGAATTTCTTCCCTTTGAAATAGTCTTTTTTTCTATTTGAGAATGAAACCTTTTTTTTATTCAAACAAATAATTTTTATGAATATTTGAAAGCAGTTTTGTATTTGGATAATTAAATGTAGAGAAAATGAATGGCCTTTCTCTTAAGCACCACCGTTTGGCGGTGCAATTCCAATTATTCACTGATTACTGTTACAAATAAGATACATTTCAATATTTGTGGGGGTAAAAGACATACGATTATCGGCCAAAAGTGATTTGTAAACGGAAAAAAAGCGTTCTAGTGTCAAGATATCGGAGGAGCAAATAGAATTTTGGAGCTTGAATTTTTGAGAATTTTTTTTCATTTCTTATGGGTCTACTTTTGAAAATTTTAGGGTCGATTCTTATGGGTATATTTTCATGAAATTTTTTTGGTCGATTCTTAGGGGCGTATTTTTTGTTTTTATTGCAGTTTTGTTAATAAATTTTGGACAACGCCAAAATAGTGGCAGTTTTAGTGGCCAACTTCCAAAATAATTTTTTTTAAATGCGTCCTGATGAACAACCAACTTCCGCTCTCCTTGAACAGTTGTTCCCCACCAAGGTGAACGTCCTTTCGGCCAGGGCACGCGTCGAAATTTGCGGCACCAATTCGACACCCTTCAATTCACCTTCGGTTAATTCATTGAACTCACCTTCCGAGTCTTGGCCGCGCGCATCTTGACTTCCTAAATTTTGCACAGGGCAGTGAGCTCATCAAGGCTCGGCACTGGCTTAATGAATTTGATGATGACCTGCTTCGCTGACGGTTCAGCAACGATGATCGGTTCACAAGCAGAGTATGGCGCCTCAATTCCGCTTGAACATCGCATGTTTGTGCAGAAACAGCAGCCGCCATTGTTGGTCCCTTTCTCCAAATAAATCCGTTGCACTTGACCCATCGCGGTCCGCTTCCAGAACATCCACTCTATCAGTTAGGGTGGTCATTTGCACTTTAAGAGTGTCAAAATTGACATTTGTATTCATCACAACGTCATTCACGCAGCAAACTTTTTGATTGAGGGATCGGTTCATTTGCCGAAATGCCCTGTTCACTCCGTCTTCCAATTTTCCCAAATCATTTTGAGTCTTTTCCATATCTGCCACTTTCACCGAAGTCTTACCTTGCCAAAATTTTCTATCAACTGCCGAAATGGCCGTGTCACTTTCTTTTTCAGAGACATTCTTTATTTCCGACCCTAAGGCCTGGGAGACACCAAAGGTGGGCTCATTATATGAGCCACCTGACGAAGCCATGCAAAGTCGTTGATTTTGGTCAATAAATTTTGATTTGCTAAAGCAAAAATAAATAAATTAATCGGTGCTCCCATTAAAAGAATTCGCAATTAAAATGTAACTAAGAGTGAATTAATGATTGCTGTCTCTTCATCAGCGGCGGCTTATCTGTTTAATCTCCGATCGGAATGTGAGAAAATTTCCCGATCCCTACCGCGAACAAAATTGTGTAAAGGAAAGGGGGCAGTGGCGCCTTCACGTGAATACCATCCCATGTGAAGGACCGTAAAAATACAGTATTTGAACTTTGGTGTGAAATTACCTTTAATCCACCGGGAAGCAAAATTTTAACTTAGAAATTTTTAGAAATGGCTTAAGCCTATCGAAAATTTTTTTATGTGCCCTAAGGATCAGACAACTCATATACAAATCCGGTTTCTCCGGTTCACAAAACTTCGGCCCCTTTAGATTCACACTAGCCCGGGCACACTTTACATTTAACAGTGCAATAAAACTTCGGCCCGTTTAGCTTCGTTCTGCTAGCCTGGGCTTATTATACATCAATTAGGCGCCAGCCTCTTGCTTTTTTCTGCTAACCCGGGCTTATTATACTCATTCAAAATCAATTAGGCGCCAGGCCCTTTAGATTCATACTAGACCGGGCTTATTATACTCATTCAAAATCAATTAGGCGCCAGCCCCTTTAGATTCATACTAGACCGGGCTTTTTTTATCAACTCAGTAGCCCCTTTAGCCGATTGCTAGACCGGGCACGCGCGATTTTTTTGTGTCCTGCCCGAAGGCCGGGGATCCCCTCATACTTCTGCCGGCTTGTTCCTTTCTTCTTCTTCGTTCGTCGTTGACGGGTCGTTTTTCCCAAAAATGGGAACCATCCGGTGCTACCAGTGAGGGAGGCGCCCTGGGCCCCCCAGACCAACCATGCACCGTTAAGTCCCCGGATGGTAAAAGGGAATGGGGAAAAGCCTTGGCCACGACTTGATGTTATGCCCCAAAGAACGACTCACTTGGACGAAATGTATTTATTCTCTTGTTGTTGGTTGAAAGGAATAAAACGACGAAGAGACTTAAAAGGAACGATTGATGTTAAAGTTGAAGTATCTCCATAAGAATGATCGTTGGGGAAAGAAGGATGAAAGGAAAAATGGGCGGGGATAAATAGAAATGGAAAACATGTGATCGAAAGAGAGACTAAACATTAATTGTAAGAAAATGAATAAATGAGAAAAGAATAGAAATGCCGACCGTTCTTCAGTTTCGAAAATAAAGTTACAAAAAAAAAAATGCCATGGAGACGATCAGTTTCGTCGGTTTCGGTCTACGTCAATTGGGCGCTCACGATTGGGCGCCAGCCAACTTTCGGACGCCATACCTTTTTTTAGGCATCCAAATTTTTTAAACTTAGTGTCTTTCGGATGCTGCTTATGGACTCTATTAGCGCTCTAAAAATTAAAAAATTTACCTGCCTATAAAAAAGTTATGAATAAAAATGTACAAAATTTCTGACTTTGCAAAAGCTTATTAATACCTTCTAAACACTTAAAGCTTTCGAATTATACCGAATTGTCAAATTTGGTTCACAATAAAAAATGTTACAAAGCCCTAAACGAGTCTGGCGCCCTTTCGTGCTCGCCCAATTGACTGCGCCCTGTCGGTTTATGTGTTGCTACAGTATAAGAAAGGTGAATCGTATACGCCCGTGCCGAGTGACACGCCGCCCTCATCCACTGATGCCAATTTTGTGCGCAAAAAGTGCCCTCTCTGCACATTGTGCAACTGTTTGTCATCACGGCTGTCGCCCAACAAAAAGCCGAAAATGCCTAATTCAGTGGTCACTTCACCAAACAGTGGCTTTTTCGGGTAGCCTAGCACCATATAATTCTGAAAGATTGTTTTTTTTATAATTAAATGAATTTTAGCAATGTTTTTTAAATAATTTAAATTTCATTTTTATTAATAATTAATGTGAATTTTATTGCCCCCACTTTGACAATCATTGGGCTCAGTTTTTGCATCAAAATGTGCGCCTCACGTTCATTCTCTGTAAAGTTGAGCAATTTTTCTCGCACTTTTTCGTTAAAGAAATTGTTGCCACCGCCTTCCATGTTTGGTTTGATCACATAGTTTTCAGGGTGTTCAATGGCATTCTGTCAACAATAAAAAATTAATGAATACGTTTGTCGTTTTCACAATTTTGATTATAATGCACCTTATCAGAGGCAATTTTCTAATTTTATGATTCCAACAAATCATTTGACAATATAAGTTTCTAGACAGAAATTCCTTCTTGGAAATTCATAGAGACATTATTACTATTAACCAAAAATTTAAAAAGTCTGCAAAAGTTACAACATTATGAGCTAGGCGTTATAAAATGATATAGGAATTTTAGGTTTACCTATTTTTTACGGAAAGTACTTGATGTAAGAAGCACGAAAATCACATTTTATCAGAACAATTTTTGATTTAGAGGGACTTTTTAGCACCTATTTTTTTTTACCTATTTTAGCATTTCGGACTTTAGTACCAATTTTGGCCTTTTCCCAGAAATTTCATATGAAGAAAAAGTCTGTTGATGCAAAGTTTTTCAAATTTTCCTTGATAAGGAAATGAAAATTATAGTATTTCAAAATTTTTAGAAAAGTGCTTATTGAACAAAAATTTCTTAATTTAAAAAAATAATCTTATTTTTTTATAAGGCAATAGAGTAATTTTGAAGTTGTTTTTAAGTTTTTGGGGAGAAATAATATATTTTGAACAACTTTTATGCATTTTTCGTCCTGTTTTTATCACCCATTTTGGGGGTTTTTAGGTTTTTTTAGCACCTATTTTGCATTTTTTTGGCAACTAAGTTTAATTTAATATTTCGTTCATTACTTTAATAGCCTTTTGACTGTCTTCGTCCTGCTGATCATTCAAATTCCATAAGCCCGCAAAAGTGCTTCGTACCAATGGGACAATTTCTAATTGGTCGTGCAAAAAACGCTCCACCATGCCAGGCTTAGCCAAAACCTACAAAATTTGTCAGCTAATTATAAAAAAAATAATAAATAAATCGCCAGAAGGTAATTTTTTCTCACCTGTTGCATTTTCTTCTGAGTTGCTAAACAAAGTGCCAGTGTTGGACTTTGCTGAAAATAAATTCTTTTTTAAATATAAAACTGAATTTTCATAGCCGCACGTGCTAAGAGAAGGGTCTTAGCTTTAATGATCGAGCTTAGGACCCTAAAGGACTTGGAAGTGCATTTCTCGAGCTTTAGTAAAAAAGCACCAAAGGCAACGAAAATCAGGAGACTACTGCAAAAGAATACTAATAAAAAATGAAAGCGACTAACCAAAGACAACAAATTAATTAACAATTTTTAAAATGCATACAATAGCAGTTGATCGTTCAAACATTCGCAAAACGTCCCATTGCGATTCGGTATACATTAAATGTTCTGAAGGTCTGTAAATAGCAGCCACAGTTTGTCCCTCCAATTGCAATGAAAAATCATGGGGATTTAAAACCAATCTAAACATTTTAGCTTTCATAATTAAAATATTTTTTAAAAGTCAATTCGCTATTTTAAAAATTCATTTTTAATACTTTCCATCTTTTTTCAATTCAACACATTTTGGCATTAGTATTCGAACAATTTTAATCTTTCCTTTTGACAAACGCTCAATTTGATATTCAATGATAGCAAATTCGGGGATGAATAGAATGATGGCATTCGGATTGCCAAAAGCCTGCCTAAAAATTAGAAGAAATGCCAATGGCAGCAATTCATTGCGACACTTCAGTATGTCCAAAGGCATCTTACCATGCTTTGTACATTACTTCGGCCGCGCCAATGTGCGGTTCATTGTCCGGCACTTGGTCCCTTGTCGCTGCGATGCCCGCTTTCCACAAAGTCCGTCGATGCACTTTTGTGACTAGCCCAGAAACAGCGAGCCCACCGATAAGGCCGGAATTCATTTCAATCTGAAAAAATGGAAAATAAATTTTAATTTATTTACATGGCAAACTTTTATTTGTTTTGATATGTAATAATTTACTTGTTTGAGTTCGTATGTCTGTTCATTTGTTTCTTTGTCCGTTACCACGTTGCACATGTAATCCTTCAAAAGAAAATCGATAACTCAAAAATAATCAATAAAAATAATAAAAATTCTAACCGATCGTGCCACAACCACCGATTTTGTCTGTTTGATACCTTCGACATGGACCTGTTTGAGAATATCGAGCATTTTTTTTACTTTTTGATTTGTTTTTGCAACTGGTCCAAATGTATGGCACAAAAAGTCAATATCATTTGAAATTCGAAAATACATCAAATTGAATGCCTAAGAGAAAAAAAATATATATATATATATATAATAAATAATTCATTTTCGATGAATTAATTACCTGTTGGACTTTTTGTGCCAATTTGAACAAATGTTGCGGAAATGGAGTTGGAAATAGTGAAAATGGTGACACTTTGGCATTACTTAATTTTCAAATGCGTTTTAGCAAAGATATGAATAGTTTTAGACAAAAAATCTGCAAATGGCGGAATTTACGAAACGTCCTAGCACCGCCATTAGGCATCACAGGAAGATTTTTGATGGAATTTGTCAACAACTTTTCCCCAAAATTGTCAAATTTTAAGTCAAATTTTTGAGTACAATTTTGCAACGAAATTGAGTGTTCGTAGATGCCGAAAGGCGCCGCAAGGCAAATTTTCGAAAATCTGGTTGTGATTTATTAAACAGATTTAGACTCAAAACTGGTCAATTTTGGAAAATTTTTGAAAAAAGTTTGAGAAAATCTAAGATAAAATGCGTCCGGGCGGTGTCGATATACGCCGCCGGGAAAATTTAAAAAAAAATAAATGAATTACATAAAGAAAATTGTTAATTTATGAATTATTCAAGTTGGGGGATCATTGATTTCCATAATTTTTGAATTAAATTAAAAAAATAATTAAATTTGCTGCCATGAGTTGGATTTAGTAAGAGATAGGCAAAATGTAAGCCCCGAGTGGTCTCGATCCCACGACCTCCGGTGCGGCGATTAGCTTCTCACCCAAACCAGTGCTCTTCTACCGGGGCACATTAGCCGTCTCTCTTATGGATCTTTTCAACCCCCGCCTTACGGCGTTTTAACCGTCCAGCCAGAGCAGCTCTTCCTTACAATTTGAACACAAGCAAAAGAATGAAGAAACTGTGGTTCTATCACCTCACCAAATTATCCTCGGGATAGAATATTAAAAGATTTTTTTATTATATCTTTTTTCCTCCAAAATTTTTCTTTTCTCCAATTTTTCTCAACAATTTCTTGCGGCGCACCCACGTTTCGTCGACTACATTTTTCGTCGACTGCGCCAAAAAAAAATATTTTCTAGAATTTAATCACGCAAGTTTTCGGGGTTCAAAATTGATGTCTAATTTGGTGAAAAAACCCGGAATTTCTTCTTGAAAAAAAATTTTGGTCGAGTCGACGAAACGTGGAATCGACGAAACGTGGGGAAACTTTCTTGCTCAGACCCCCACTCTTACCAGTGCTTATTGGACCCGGTTGGACCCGCCACCTACCGGGTCGGGTCCCAAGTATTGGATTCTCAAAAAATCGAGTCCGGTCCCGGGCCCGGGTATTGAAAAAGCCGGGTAATCGGGTCCGGACACGGCCGGGTACCCGGACCCGACTAACCCTAATTTATTGTATGTTTCTTCGGTTAATGCTAGGGATAGAACAAACATACTCAAATAGGAAAACGATTTATATTCATTTTTGCTAATTCCACAATTTATATTTTATAAATTGCATTTTAAACCCTAGATAGATGAAAACGACTACTTTTATTTGTATATGTTGGTTATTATAAAAAAAAAATTAAAAATTCACTATTTCCAAAATATTTGAGTTTTTATGCTTATTTCACATGCGCTTAATTTTAAAATTGCCTGTAAACCCAGGTTCATCGTCATGATAACCTTACCATCCTGGGTTGGTGGTCACCAAATCAACCAATGCAATTGTTTGAGCATAATCATAGGCGTCATCGATTAGCGCTTTTGCCTCAAAAGCATTGTCTAAATATTTAATTTTACCATAATTTAAAAGGGCTATTTAAAAATTTCCCTATTCTTAGGGGAAGTCTTTTTATAATTTTAAAAGCCGAGTTTTAGGGGGTCTGTTTTCATTTTTATTGCATTTTTTAGGAATTTCTTAAAGTTTTAAGTAAAATATCTAAAAAAAAAAAAAATGCTAGAAAAAAGATTCCAAAATGGAAAAAAGGGCAAAATAACACCAAAATACCAAAAAAAGATTTAAGGCACGAGCGGGACTTCTTTTGATTCAGAAAAAAAACTGATTTTTGTGATAAAAAAAAAATCTGTTCACTTTAAAATGATTTTGAAAATTTTGACAATGCCGGGGGGCCTTCATTTCTTTTGAAATTTTTCAAAATTTGACTAAAAATCGTCTTTTTTTTGGGAGTTCAAATCTGTTAATAAATTACACTCAAATTCTGAAAAAAACAAGCGTCGCATACCCTTCGGCTTTTTTATTCAAAAAAAAAAAATGCAATTTTAGACAAAATTTAACGATTCGTAAAACCCGGTTCTTGACTCGAAAAATTTCTCGGGTTTTTGAGGTCTCGTTCTCGGTCTTGGTTCTCGATTCCCGGTGAAAACCATATCTCACACAGCTCTGTAATTTAACCTAAATAATATGAATTGTGTTACGATAAATTGTGCATCAAACCAAAAATATAAGGATATATTTAGAATAAAGAAAAAATTTATCCAAAATATTTATTTTATTTGGTTTAAAATTTAATTTTCAAATATTTTTTACCTTCATTTTGCTTATCCGATGCGACATTTACAGCATTTATTAAAGCCAAACAAGGAAGCAAAACAAATGTTACATTAATCAACAGCATTTTCTAGAAAAAACATCTATTAATTAATAATTATTTTCATTTTTAAACATGAAAATAATTTTAAATTCATTTGTTATTTATACGAATGGAAATTTGTTTACATGATAAATCTGGAATTTTGGCCCATTTCATTGAAGCGGCGCCCGGAAGGAAGTATCTAATCCATATTACAGGTATTAATTAAGAAAAAAGACAAGCCAATTTTCGTTGTTGGGCCACTTCCGGTAAACGGACTGAGCTAAAATTTTAACTGTATTTAGCAACTGATATTAAAATTTTAAAAGAAAAAAACGAACTGTTTAGACTTGAAAAAAAAAACTTTTTTTTTGAGTTGATTTAAAATACGGTCGATTTTTTAGAAAATTATAACACTTGTTTAGAAGAGTCGATCCGAAACCCCGAAAATGGCTAGAAATGGAGTAAATTCGGAATGGGCTCTAATCGAGTCCCGAAGAGCGGGTGTAGTGCTGCAGTTTAGGTCCCCGGTTCAGATTTTTTTTTAAACATTCATTTTCCACTGTATTCTAATCACCATAAAAAATAGTCCCGAGGCACTGAAATGCCAAAAAACACTGTTTTGAAGCAGTTTAAAATTTTACTCCAATAAAAGCAATAAACGGATGGAAATTAAATTTTTACTAGCAAATATGGTATCAATCGAAAACTCTAGATTAGACAAAGTGAACTGGAGGGTGGAAAAAGCAATCAGATACAATTTGAGAACCAGACATCTATCTGTTGGCTAAGAGGCCGCGATACGGCACGCCAATGGGGAGCATGCGAAGACGGAGCAAGTAGTGGGGCGCCCAAGCGAGCGGAAACTGTTTATTTGTGATTGATTCGTTTTTTCATTTGATTTTAAAAATATAATTCTAAGATAGGAAAAATTTTCTCATCCTCTTCAAAAGCATTTTGGTCGAAAACGATCGAGGAGACATTTGGCCTCTTAAAAATTCAGTGTTTATACATCTTAATAATATTAAATTATTGAACTGATCCATTGCTGCGGTCTTCTCTGCGTGTCCTTCACTATTTTACTTTGCATATGCATTTCCACTTTGCTTTCAATTCTCTATTAGTTATTAAAATTGTATGAATTGATTCATGGCCAAGGTATTTCTGGTAGTGTGCGGCAAATGTATTTTTGGGTATTTCGGTAAATACCGATACAGACAAAATACCGATAAGAAAAATTCGGTAATACCGCAGTATTTTTTAAAATTACTTATGTTGGCACAGTCTTTTTTTTTTGCTTGAATATAACTGTCTGTTGGGTATCCGTAAAAATGATTGCAGATGAAAATTTTCAAAAACAGAACAGCCAGTCCAAAAAATCAGATGTTAAGGTCAAAAATCAGAACATTTTTAAAAAATGATGGCAAGCAATTGTACATCAATTCATTCAAATATATGAGTACCAAATATCATATTTTTCGTTACCCATAATCATTTTGAGCAATTTGTAGAGCTGCTCGAAACCCTAAATTTCCCGAGACTCGAGAACCGAGACCCCAAAAAACCGATAAAATTCTCGACTCGAGACCGAGAAATGAGACTTTTGATTAAAAAAAGTTGAAATTTTTTTAGCAAAGCACTTTTTTTTGCACGAAAAATTACGCATTCATTTATCTGTTGAAATACCAAAAAAAAAGCTGTTGAATTCCATGATTAAGGGCTTGGATCAGCCAAGCTCAACTTCAAAGTACAGCCAAAGAGATTTCAAAGTAATAAGTGGAAAATTTTCTTTTTAAAGTACAGTTCATAAATTTTAAATAGATGTGCATTAAATGGGTTAATTTATTCCGGATCAGGACAAATTTCGCCGGCCGAAATTACGCCGGGACTCACCATTTTTCCTAGAAGAATCCCAAAAAGTTTTTTAAGAAATAAAGAAAAATTTTCCTGAGAAATAATTAAGGTTCGAACGATGGCACCTATCGGGACCAGCCGGCCCCTGCCCTTCGCAAAAGAACTTAAATTATCGTGACGAATGAAAAATAGAATAAATAGGCATTTTTATTCAGGGTTCCAGACAAAATTTTCGAAATTAATTATCAATGAGTATTTTTAAAATTAGTTTGAAGAGCAAGAAAAACCAGTAAAAAGCACCGCAATCCGCGATTCGCGGCCTTTTTTTCCGCGATTCGCGACCGCGGCAAATTTTAATCGCGATTCGCGATCCGCGACCGCGGAATTTTTCGAGCCGCGACGCAGCCCAGGTGCCGATAGAGCCGACGGCAAAATTTTTTTGAAAATTATGGTCTTATTTGTTACCAGATTTTGACTATAAAATGGTCAATTTTGAAGAATTTTTGCAAATTAAAAAGGCGCCATGACGATTCGTCCGGACGCGATTCGTCCGCCCATCCAAAAAATTGACAAAACATGAAATTATTTTAAAATTTTGTGGTTCTTCTTTTGGCATTTTAATTAGTTATCATTTTAGCTATGTCGAATATTAAAAAAATTAAATAGTTTTGTGTTTTTGGCACTTTTTAACTGGGCGGACGAATCGTCTTTCGGACGTATCATACTTTTTTAGCTGGGCGGACGAATCGTAGTTTTTGGCTGGGCGGACGAATCGTCGTTTTTTGGCTGGGCGGACGAATCGTCGTCCGGACGAATCGTAGTGCCCCGATTAAAAAGCCAAAATTTTTAATTTAATAATTTTTACATTTGGGCAAAATGCCAATTTCAAAGGACATCTTTGGAAATAAAGATAGGTATTTCAATTTTCTAAGCGGCGAGGCCCAAGGCGCCGCTGGGTTTTAGGAATATAGGATTTTTTTAATTATTTTAATTTGACAGATATAGAACTAATGACTGACTGTAAACGAGCCAGGGAAAGGCAATTTTTATCGAAGGGCGACGAACAAGGCGAACACCACCATTACGACAAGCACAATCGACAGCAAAACACCGGCCATAACGGTGGATTGATGACCACCGAAAATGGCTGGAAAGAGGTGAAAGATAAACTTTTGAGTTAAAAAAAAATCATTGGCAAAAAAAAGCAAATTTTGGCAATTGTAAAGAATGTGTGTCCCTAATTTGACTGTTATTTTGAGCTAAAAATTGGTTTATTGGGGTTTTCAAGGGTACTGAGCACGAATCGGAACTTAAAATGTACCTGATGAAAAATCATAGATCTGATGAACTCTTAGATAGTTGGTATCTCACGATAAATTTAGTTCAGATTCATGTTCAGCACCATTGAAAACCGCATAAACCAATTTTCAGTCAAAAATAACAAACTTAAATTTTAGTAAGTTAAATTAGGGACCCCCATTCTTTGCAAGTGCCCACATTTTCTTATATTGATGAAGGGGAAGGGGCTGAAAAACCTAAAAGTTTTTAACATGATTAATAAAATGGAAAATTTTCAGTTTTTTATCCATTTCACTGGCGGCGCTCTCGGAGGCACTACTGGCACTGCCATCACTTACCCACTTGAGGTTTAAAAAAATAATAAAAATTCAATGGCGAGGTTTTTAAAAATTTTACAATTTATAAGTGTAAAAATACTATATTTTCAAATGAAAATTCGAAAGAATTTTTTTTTGATTTATAGGTGGTAAAAACACGAATGCAAAGCTCGCGTGGACACGAAATGGGGCGCCAGGTGCAGCAGTGGCCACCAACAAGTTCAAGCAGTTCAGCTACCACCGCCACTACTGCACCAACCAGCACGACGACAGGTTTTCATTAGAGATTTAAAAAAATTAGGTTTTGGGTTCTATCAATTTTCTTGGGTTACATTTCCCCACCTAAAAAAAGAAATGAAAGTTCAAATCGTTCCCTCCCTCACCAAAAAATACAAAATGTTTCATAACCTCTTCTCTTAAAAAAATTCTAAAATTTCCAGGTCCCTTCCCTTCCTCCGCCTTCTCTTCGTCGCAGTTGCACCACCGTTTTTCTCTTCGTCGTTTGCTCCACCAATCGGTCATTTTCCGCTCCTTTCAGTCCGTGTGGCGTGAGGGCCGTCTTCGCTCCGTTTACAAAGGGTTCGGCACAAATTTGCTCAGCGTGGCGCCCTCGAAGTGAGCAAGAAAAGTTTTTTTCCTAATTTTTTATTTACATAATTTTTGGCATCTTGGGTAATTCATTCGGATATGCAAAAAAAAAAAAAAAAACTTACAAAAACGAAAGTCGCGGACAAAAATTATGTATTAACATCTATCAAAGCTTTTTAAGGAATTTGGGATTAATGCAAGCATAAATAAGTGGTACTACCGGAGTTTGGGACCCCCTTTTTCAAATAAAAAATTTTTTTTTTAGTTATAAGTCATGGAAAGCGTCTTAAGGGGTTTTCGGGGTCGCTGATCACGAATATGACATCCATTTTGTCCAATTCCGAACCCCGGACCCGAACTAGAAGAATAAGTCGAAAAAAATTTTTTTTTATTCTGATTTTTTTGTTCGAATTCGGGTCGGGAGATCGGAATTGGACAAAATGGATGTCATATTCGTGATCAGCGACCCCGAAAACCTCTTAAGACAAGTTTTCCATGACTTATAACTAAAAAAAAAATTTTTTTTTTAAAAGGGGGACCCAAACTCCGGTAGTACCAATAAGTAACCAATTTTGGACATAACCGCAAAAATCCAACCGCAAATGTCCGAGCCAAAATTTAGTTACCCATGACAATTTAGAAAATAGTCGATTTACTTTGCCTTTTTTCGGTTTCTTGGCTCAATTCCGCCCACCCCCTAACTGATTAGAAAAATTGATTCAAAGTTCCGAAAGATCAATAAAATTAGGGGTTCAGCTCGAAATTTTGAAAAAATTTTGACGTATAAAACCATTAGCTAGCGCTTGAATACTATGAAAATGCTTAGAGAAAAGGCTCCGGTCAACCCATGGCAAGTTATGGCCGCGGGACTGAATTGTCCCGCTTAACCCAAATTTTTATTTTTCTAAAAATGAAATTTCCCAGATAAAATTTTTCAAAGATTACATATGAGGTTGGAGCTGGTCTGTGTTTACACCCCCGCATGACATTGCAATGAAAGATTTTTAGTTTTTATGAATTTTTAACTACCTACTTTTATCATTTTTTAGAGCTTTCATCGATTTTTTCTGATCAGTTTGGGGGGTGTAGCCAAAAAAGCCGAAAATTGGCAATAGTAAATTGACTATGCTCTACACGATAAAAGTGGTTTTAAAGTTATTTGGACACTTACAGTTCGAAATGTTCCCTTGTCAGTGTGAGAGACGAAGTGGGCTAAATTGCTGAAGTTCGAGGTCAGGTAGAAAAACGAGGAATTGAAAAAAACCCAATAAAAATAGGTCGAGACCAGCTCTAAATTTGTATACTTTTTCCGGCTTAAGATGGATAAGTAGCTACTGCAGCTTGGGTCCAGAAAAATTGCTTTCTAATGCCTATTTTTTTTCTGATTTTTTCAATAATTTTTCCAAATATGGATTGTTTGTTGGGTGGGGTAGGGGTGCTTTTCATAAATTTTCCTATTATTTCCATCAACCCCCCCCCCTCGTTTAGTGCTGTTTATTTTGGCTGCTATTCGCGCATGAAACACTTCCTCAACGACCATCCCGAGTGGTTTAAGCCCAACTCCCACTCCGTGCACATGTTGTCCGCTGCCACTGGAGGTTTGTTTCTCTCACTTTACTGCTTCAAAACTTTAAACAAAAAATTTTTTTTCTTTAAGTCAAGCTTTTTTTTTTTACTTTTTTTTTTGGCGACATATTGGGTCATTCCCCACCCGATCCCCTACTTTTTTCGGCCTCAGAAAAACCCTAAAATTTTAGGAGTAAATTCAAGAAATAGCATAATTTTGGTAAGAATTTTTGTATTTTTTTTTTTTCATTACTGAATTAATTATTTTTTTTTCTGATATTTTCTCCAAGAACACTAGGAATTTGTCTGTTTATTTCAATAATCATAAAAATGGATAGAATTGGGAAACCCCTGTGCTATGAGGCGGGCTGCTGCTCTAAAAGTGGGATCGCCTAACAAATATGTATGGAAAATGCTCTTTTTGAATAAAAAAATGGTCAATATGGAACAATTCGTTAAAAATTTGTCAAAAAATTCATTTTTTTTTCTCGCCAGTATAGCCATTTTTAGTGCCCATATGATTTTCCGTTCTATTCGCATAAAAAACTCAAAAAAATTCCTTTTTAGTGTTTATCACCGCCACTTTGATCAACCCCATTTGGATGGTGAAGACGCGGCTGCAGTTAAGCCCAGTCCATTTGGGTGCCTTTGAATGTGCCCGTCGAATTTGGCGAGAGGAGGGCCTTCTGACGTTTTGGAGGGTAATTTAGAAAAAAAAAACAATTAAATTTTAAGCCTACATCTCTATTCAGAATTTAGAAATTTTTGGGCAAAAAACAAACTGTTAGGAAAAGTAAAAAAAAAAAAAAAATCAAGAATTATGTCATTATTCGAAAAAATTTTTTGATACAATTCACCCCCTCCCCCCCCAATTTGATAAGTGATAATCTTGAAAATTTTGCATAAGTTTTAAGAAAAAAAATTTTCAAATTTTTTAAAAAATTTTTGTGGGGGCGCAATATGGGTTCGGGGAGCTAACGAACTGCTTCCGTTTTTTAGGGTGTCACTGGCTCATACCTTGGCATCACTGAGACAATGCTGCAGTTCATGATTTATGAACATCTTCGAGGGTGATTAGCAGTTTTGCAAATAAATTAGTTTCAATGATTTTTTAATATTGCAATTGAATACAAATCTTTCTTATGCCCCAATTAAAGGCCCCTTTATTATGTCAGTTAAAAAAGTAGAAAGAGTCCTGATTAGTCAATCCATCAAAAGTACCTACTATAATATAATTTGTTTGTTTTTTGTAGAAAAATCCAAGACCCCTACGTCACATTGATCGGCAAACAGAACGGGTCGAACTTCTGGAAGTTCATGGTCGCTGCCGCAACTGCCAAGCTGGTGGCCGCTTTCATATGCTATCCGCATGGTGAGTGAGTTGTGTGTGGCATGTTTTTTTATGGGATTAGTTTGGGGTACAAGGGCGTAGCCAGAACATTGGCTTCGGGTGGAGGAGGGGGGCTATAGCTCAAATTCGTGACATTTGCGGCCACGGCCAATAGCGACATTTGCGACCCGACCTTTGCGATCCGACATTTGCGGCCCCAGCCAAAAACCGACTTTTGCGGCCCCGGCCAAACAAGAGCTCATTTCAAAAAATATAACAAAAACTAAGCAGTGTGGACACAAAAAAGTTTACAAGTCGAAGAAATCGATGCCGATCTTGTTGATGTACGCTCTAATTAATGAAAAATGTTTGGAATTGTTCTTGTGCTGTCAAAAAATAGTTAAAAACATAGAACATTGAAGGGCACCGACTTAAAAGTTTATTTTTAATAAATTATATCCTTATTTCTTGTTATGTGTTTTTGAAATAAGCCCTTATTTGATTGGGACCGCAAATGTCGGCCCGCAAAAGTCGCTTTTACTTGGGGCCGCAAATGTCGGAAAATGGTCCTTAAGAAGTGGGCGGCAAATGTCGGGGACCGCAAATGTCTGGGCACCCTCAAAATAAAACAAGTTTTCGGGGTCAATTTTCATAAATTTTTTATGTTCTATTAAAAGTTTTCATTTTTGAGTTTCAGAGGGGAGGGGGATATAGCTCAAAACTATCCAAAAAATCCATTTTTTTTTTTTTGTTGAAACGTTAAATAGTCTCGTCAAAATTAAAAAAATAAATAAATATTGGTTCCAGAGGTAATTCGGACTCGGCTGCGCGAGGAGGGCTCAACGAAGCGGTTGCGCGATATTCTGCTGCATATTTGGCTCCAGGAGGGTTGGCAGACACTTTGGCGTGGCGTCATTGTGCAGGTAAATGGCTATACCTTTTTTTTTCTTAAACTAGGGCACTCAAGCCTAGGCCTAAACAAGCTAAGAGCTTAGATTGGCTGCTGTTTCGAGGTACACTCAGGCTTAGTGTAATAACCAGTTGGCTTACCAGTACCATAAACGGCTATTTGCAAATTGCAAAATTAAAAAAAAAAAAAATTGTTTTATTGAAATTTCTTTAAAAATGTGGGTTTTTGAATTTTTTTTTTTTCTTTTTTTTTTGGCTTGGGCCGAAAAGACCCTGGGCACTTATTTTTTTGCATTTTCGCCGACTGGGTAGTATTTTTTAAATCTGCGAAATCGATCCACCGGTTTTTTGGTTGGCCATTTTTCTACTTTCGGGGGTTCCCCCCCCCCCCCCCGAAATAAAAAATTTTTTCTAGGGAACTATGAAGAAAATTTGTTTTCAATTTAAAAGAAAGGGTACAGAAATACCATTCAAAATGAGTTTTCATAAACACAATGCCAATGAATTTACAATGTGCTTAATTTTAATTATCCATCCATTAATAGAAATCTAAAAAAGTGAATGTTGTTGATCAAGTGTAAACATAAACATATTTCTCAATTTATTACAAGGAAAAAATTTACGAAATATTTGCTGAAGAGCAAAAAAAAAGGTCTTCTGGCGGGATCATATTCCCCCCCCCCCCGGAATAATTTTTTTCTGACTACGGACTTCAGCCCAACAGTTTATATTAACTAATTAATTCAATTATTTTTTTGGTTTATTTAGTTGATCCGTTCTGTGCCCAACTCGGCTTTCACCATCGGCACTTATGAGCTGGTTGTGTACAGTTTGCACTGGACAATGAAATGATTTATTGTTATGTTTACTGTCAGATGTGCCTTATTTATGATGTTGTTATTGTTGTTGTTCATTTATGTTTTTTTAGGTTTTAAAATTTTATCATTTTTTTGAATATGAGAATAGAATATCAGCCAAGGAAAAAAAAAATTAAAATATGATAGTTTAAAAAATAAAAAACGAACAAGCCTGACAAAAAAGCCTCATTTCAAAGAAAACTTACAATTAGACCCTTTCAAAAGCTATTGAAAGGTACTTAGTTTATTAGTTTTTTACGCCACTTATTGTACAACTTAGCTAGCACCTTGTTGTTTGTTCAAAGTGTCGATAAAACCAATTAGGTTGCCAACGTAAAAATTGTTGGCCGACGACACTTGAGCCGCCCAGTTAAATCGACATTTGGGCCGCTCAAAAAATTTTTCTTTTTGATTTGCAATAATACAAGCAAAAAAGGTAAAAAAAAATGCACTAAAAACTAAAATTAATGTGGAAATTACAACTCGTGATAAATTGGCCATTTTAAGTAAAGCAAAAAGAAATTTAATTTTTTAAAAATTCAATAAAAACGAAAAATTTAAAGATATTTTTAAAGACTTAAATTTTCAAAATATTTACCAAAATCTTCTCAAGATATTCAAATTTTTCATTTTTATGGGGGTGGTTTTTTTGGATTTCCCTAGTGTTTAACCCAAGGATGGGATCTGTTGTTTGATTTCAAAGGACATAAGGGATTTTTTCCTGGGTTCTCCACTCAAATTAGTAGGAAAAACACCTTTTTTTGTCACATGCTTATAAAAGTGGGGACTTTTGCTTGCATAATTTTGTATCTTTGGGGATTTTGGCGCATTTTTGCATTAAATTTTCGTCCAATTTGATTCTCAAAAAAAATTTTCTTACTTTATATATACATATAATTTTTGAAATATTAAAATTGCTTTTGCTTGCCTTTGTGAAAGGAAAAAGTCTTCTTTTCTATGTGATTTTGACTAAAAAATCGCCCTAAAAGCAGGGCTGTCAGATGGAAACTTTAAAAACCAGAACACTCGGACTAAAAATCAGATTTGGGGTCAGAGTGGAATGTGGGTCCGGTGGTGCCGATAGGGCCACCGGGTGAAATTTGTAAATTCATGGCCGATTTGTTATCAGAATTTGCTTAAAATAGACTAATTTTGGATCCTTTCTTATAATTTTCATAAGGGTTGAATGTCTGGCGGTGCCGGTAGGCACCGCCGGGAATTTTTTTTTTAATATTAATGAAATCGCCTAAAAATTGAAAAAAATAGTAATATTTGCTCATTTTTTATCCCAAATTAAGAAATCACTAAATAAAAACAATGGGCTGAAATCATAACAAATCTGATAAATCAGAACATATGAGAGCCCTGTCTAAAAGTGCAAAATTTTCTGGTGTAAAATTAGGTATGCGCCCCTAATTTTCAATTTTTTAATGCATATTTGGTGCATATCTTATGATTTTTATGCATATTTAGTGGATATCTATCTAACTCTTTTATTTGCATATTTTGGCCACCTTTTTGTGCATATTTTTGGTATCCCTAACCATTAATATTTTGCTAAAAAGCTAAATAAAATGTTTATGTTTTGCGACGCAAGTGTCGTTTTAAAAAAAACAACAACATATACATGCCGAAAAATAAAGAAAAGCTTAATATTTTGTGAATTAAAATATGCGTCATCGTTATAACAACAAATTAGAAAATATTTAAATAATAAATGAAAATCAATCATTCAAATCAATATAAGATGGGAAAATTTTAGAGTAAAGTTATTAATTTATAAATATTAATGTTTATTTCAATAATATTAGTAAATAAAAAGGAATGCAATTTTGGCAAATAAATTTTATATTTTATATTGCAACAGATTTTTTCCAAAAAATTCATTCAACCAAACCGAAAGAACAGCAAAAGACGTTTTATGAAATATTCGGAGCGAATATTGCCGCAAAATTTTTTTTTTTTTTTTGCTCTAGTCACAAGTTGGATTAGATCTGAACCCGGACATGAAACAGCAGTTAGACTGTTTTGACAAAAACCTCTTCGGTATTTCCGCTTCAAACAATAAAATTGAACCTCCGCCATCAAAAAAAATCATTTATGGACGCGAGATTGTATTTTTAAATGCTTTTAAATTAGGAGAGATCTTTACCGAATCCGGACTTTTGGAAAATTGGATTCCGGTTGTTTTTTGTTTTTAAGGGAGCCTTTTTTGCGTCATCATTACAACACCAATTCGAAGAAAAAAACAAAATTGGCAGATACATTATTGAAAATTTAGAGAAAATTTGTGAAATTATAAATATTAATTAGGGTTGGCGGCGGCCGGTTTCGGTTCGGTTAACCGAAACCGGCTTTTTTGGGCCAAAAACCGAAACCGAAAACCGGGGGTCCGAAAACCGGCCTAACCGAAAACCGGGGGGACCGGTTTGTCGGTTTTTTCGGTTTAAAAAAATACACCCCTAAAGATGGGATTTTGAAGAGAAATTGGAGTGAGAATTTTAAAGAAAAATTAAATAGTATTAAATAAATTTTTTGGAGAAGTTTTAGGATTGGTCGTGGGTCCAAAAAAATGACTGCGTTCAATAACGCACAATACAGATTTATTTTCTTTTGAATTTTTCCAACAATACCATTTCCTATTTTATTCAGGGGTCGGATATGTCCTTCTTTAAAGAAATGTCCTTTTTTGGAGGGGTCGAATCTTTTAAATCAAAAATGTCTTTTTTTCAAAGAAATGTCCTTTTTTCAGCCTACTGCTCATATTTTGTCCTTTTTTTCTTACTGTGAGGTAAAAAAAGAAAAAAATAATACTATTTTTTATAATTTTTGAAGCACTTTCTTAGTATTTTTCAAAATTTTTTCCCGGCGGCGCCTGTCGGCACCGCCGGACACTCAATCCTTTTGAAATTTTTTCTAAAAAGGACCGAAAATTAACCATTTTTGGTGAAAATCTGTAAACAAATAGGTTACAAATTTTCAAAATTTCCACGGTGGCGCCTTTCTGCACCACCGGACCCCATTCGCGCAGATTTTCTCAAAATTAATTTAAAAATCCAATCCCAAAAAATTGTGCATTTTTTTTAAAATTGGACTCAAAAATCAATTATATTGGCCAAAATCTGCCACCAAAATACACGCAAATTTCAAAAAATTTCCACGGTGGCGCCTATCGGCACCACCTGTTCCGCGCCCTTTTTTCGTGTATTTATTGAAGAAATACTTAAGTACTTAGGGGTTTATTTTTTCGAATTTTCGGCGTTTTACCCAGCTCTAAATGCGAAATTCAAAACGCACAAACCTGAAAATTTCGAGATGCAAAACAAATTTCGTCGCCCGCCCTTGGTCGGGAGCGTTATGTTTTGAAAAAAAGCCTAAGCAAGCTTAGAGCTTCGGTTGGCTATTGTTTCGAAGGACCTTTAGGCTTAGTAATAGACAGTTGGATTACCAGTACTTTAGAAATTACTACTTGAAAGTTGCATTTTGAAATCCTTTAAAATTAGGCTAAAAAAAAAATTTTTTGATTTTTAAACCGAAACCGAAAACCGGGGGTCGGCTAAAAACCGAAACCGAAAACCGGGGGTCGGAAAACCGGCCTAACCGAAAACCGGGACCCCCGGTTTAAAGCCGGTCGCCGCCAACCCTAATATTAATCTTCATATTATTAGTGAATAAGAAAAGAAATGCAATTTTGGCAAATAATTTTCTTATTTTGTATTACATCATATTTTTTCCAAAATAGTTGTTCGACTGAACCGAAAAAATCGCAAAAAAGATTTGCTGAAATATTCGGAAATATTTGGGAAAAGGCAAATGTGCAAACAAATGGACAGAATATTCTAACAATAGCAAACGAAATATTGGAAAACCAATTTAAAGAAATATTTGATGAAAATTGGAATGGTGAAGAAATGGGAGAGGAAGAGGAGGACAATTCATCACAAAAGAGTGATAAAATGGGAGAAAATATTGGAAAAAGCGGACAATTGGGCCAAGATAAAGAAAAAAGAGAAATAATTGAGAAATTTGACCAAATGAAAAGGGAATACAAAGAAAAAGGAAAAAATTCAAAAAAAGAAATGTATAAAATTGAAGCAAAAATTGCGAAGGACTTGGGCATAGGTCGGAATAAAATATATAAATGGAAAAAAGAAATTGGAAAGAAAAAAATCCTAAGTATTGAAGAAAAAAGAAAAATTATACAAAAATATTTGGAATTAAAGAAAGAATTTATGGCAAAAGGAAAACATACCCAAAAGGAATGGCACCAATTTGAAGCCGATTTAACACAGAAAATAGGAATTCATTATATAACAGTTCAAAGATGGATGAAGTCATTTGGAATGATTAAAGGGCATCGAATAATTAAAAATCCTATGAAAAAAATGGAACTCATTAGCAAATATTATGAAATTAAACGAAAATATAAACAAAAAGGAAGGCACACAAAAGAAGAATGGCACAAATTTGAAAGGAAAATAACGAAAAAGTTAGGGAAGAGTTCAAACACAATTAGGAGATGGAAAAAACAATTGAAGCAAAAAGAAAATGTTTCGAAAGAGCCAATTTTTCACTCTTCTCCAGCAAATGGGAAATTATGGGCATGAAATATGAACACAAAGAAACGAACATAAAAGATGCCAAAAAGTGATGAAAAGGACATCCATTTTTATGTAAATAATATTTTTTGTTGTGAATTAATTTACCATTTAAAATTATCGGCGAAAAACGCATTGCTTAGTTTGGGTTGTTGGGTTAGAGCGGTGCTTGTTAGTTTCACAAAACTGCCATTTTAAGATTTTTCGAGAAAACTCATAGTGTAAATTTTCTCAGAAGTAACAAACGAAGCTCTTTATTGCCTCTATTAGCTTGGTATTAAAAAAATCTCTGGTTAAAAAAAGGTGCTCAAAATTTGAAAAAAGTCAATTTGTAAAATTAAATCTTTTTTTTTTTTTTTTGAAATTTTCCAAACTAAGGAAAGCCAACCAATTAAACGATACAATGTTTATTTACTCTGCGAAAAGTTTAACAATAAATTTTTCTTGTTAAGTCGGAGTGAGGAAAATATAGAATTACTGGTTTTTCAATTATTTGAGAAATTTCTTTTTATTTTAAAATTTAATATTTGGAATTAAAGAAAGAGTTTAAGGCCAAAGGAAAACATTTACGAGAAGAATGGCAAAAATTCCAAGTTGATTTAACACAGAAAATTGGTTGTTGTTATGCATCAATTACTAAATGGAAGAAGGACCTTGGCATTACCAAAGGATACTGAGTAATAAAAGATATTGTTGAAAAAGAGAAAATTATCAGAAAATATGATGAAATTAATGAAAAATATAGGCAAAAAAATAGAAGAACAAGAGAAGATTTGCACAAATTTAAACAAATTTTAAAGAAAAAGTTAGGGATCAGTTCATTGACATTTTGAAATGGAAAAGGCAACAAAAAAGAAACAAAATTGAGGCAGAAAATTTATCAAA
The DNA here is from genome assembly GCA_039877585.1 of Heterodera filipjevi. Lineage (NCBI taxonomy): Eukaryota > Metazoa > Nematoda > Chromadorea > Rhabditida > Heteroderidae > Heterodera > Heterodera filipjevi. The sequence continues at coordinate 5,821,690 of JBDPZO010000005.1, read as the reverse complement.
CATCACAATTTGATCATAAATGAATGAGAGTTTGCGTGTGGGATATTATGTGTCAAATAAACGAAAATGAGAAAAATGGCAAAAAAAAAAATTTTTTATTAAATTTTTTTGGATTGTATTTTCTTTTTGATAGATCTTTTTTTTATCTGTTTAAACAAAACTTCTGTCATTTATTTTTGCTTATCACTGGTGGAATTTTTCGTTTGTCACAATTAGTTGTTGCTGCTCAATTTTGGGTAAAAAGAATTCACAAATTTTTCTCGTAACTGTTTGGAACTCGAAAAGCAGCTAAGCCTTAAGGCATGTCATTTTGATTATATCTGTAGCGGCCATATAACCCAGAAATTTCGTATCATAAAACCAAAACTCTTGAATTTTCTAATACAAGAAGAACAGGGATCGCATCGAAAATTTCCCAAATAAGAACATAGCTGGTTAAAAATAAGATTTTGGGGTAAAAATAAAAACATTTTTTAAAACACGCTTCCAAAGCTTTCCGGCGGTGACGACAAGCGCCTCCGGGAAAACTTTTGAAAATATTGAAAATTGCTTCAGACAATGTGAAAAATAGGCTCAAATCAGAACATTTCTGATAAATAAATTAAATGCGATCCCTGAAGAAGAACCCTTTTTTGATTTTTTTTTCAACATTTGGCCAAGACTTTTAAAATAATTTTTTAGTGACGAAATGATTGGCCACACGCCACATAATGAATGACATTACAATAAATAATATACTAATTTTTTTTCAAAAGTAACCGGATTTTTCAAAAGTAAGCTAATTTTTCAAAATAAGCGGTTTTTTAAATAAACAAATTTTTCAAAACTACAAATTTTTCAAAAGTAAGCGGATATTCCCAAAGTAAGCGATTTTTCCCTTTTGTGGACCATTAAATTCCAACCACAGTAATGGCAAAATTTAATGCTTGAGCTATAAAGTTAAATTTGCAACTACCAAATATATCATTAATATGGATGACCCAAATGGCCTTCAGTTTCTTCCCACCGGCTTTTTTTCTTTATAATTATTAATCGTATTTTTAAAACTCACCGATGATGTTTAGGGCCCGGATTTTAAGGCAAATGCCTTTTTTCTGCTGATTTTGGATGAGCTAATACGCGCAAAAAACGAATTTTTAACTTGGTTTGAAGCTTCTAAGATGACTTTTATAATGCTTTTTTTTTTTTTTTTGCCTTTTTCGCACCATTTGGGATTATTATGCCTTTTTGCATTTTTGTGCCTTTTTCATGCCTTTTTTTGTAATTTTTAATCAGAATTTTAAAAATTTCCCCAGAAAAATGAAAAATAGACCCTTAAGGCTCGGCTTTTAAAATTTTTTTAAAAGTACACCATCTTAAACTAAATTTTTTCTAAAAAAAATCACTACCTAAAGTTGAAAATTTCTTCGCCAAATATTAATTAATTTAAAAATTTCGAAAAATTTAGTTGAAAGAGTTTTACACCAGAAATTTTCAATAATTCCCGACTTGTAACTAAAACAGCGAAACCGGACCCTAATGATGTTCCACTATTTTTGCTTTTTTCTGAACAAAATTTTTAGCAACAAATTTACTTAACAACATAGTTTATGAAAAATGAAAGCCAAATAAATTCTAATAAATGTTTTGCGCATTTCGCTTTTTCTTTCGCATCATGGGCACTCGCTCATCCGCCTCATTCGATCCTCTGAAACAACCATCAATTTGCCAAAAATTAAATTAATGTCTTAAAAAATTATTGATAATTGAAGTTAAAACCAAAAACTTTTAGGTGCAAATAAATTTTTTTTTTTTAGCTCACCCTTAATATAACATAAATAAATATAAAAAACGCAGAAACTTTAAGAAAGAAAAAATATACAAAAATCAAAATATAGTACCTTTTTTATAAGAAAAAAATGGTACTTACTTTATTTTTTGTGATTACGCACGCGTTTGCGGCATTTTTTTGTCTTCTTTTTTTTCTAAAAATATTTGAACAGATTATTTGCAAATGATGCATCAGCAACCTTTGGCACGGTTCCTTCAGTGTTTGCCAATTGTCCCCCAAATGCCACCAATCCAACCCCCGCGGCCGGCAACAAACTTTGGACAAAAGAAGGGCCAGAGGAAGAAGCAGCACTGTGATGAATTGGACCTGAACCGTACTGGGTTTTATAAATAAATTGTGCCATCCCCTTTCCTCTAAAAATTTGAAAAATTAAAGTTAAGAAAATTTCTAGAAAATATTTATAAGATGACCAAAAATAAATGCAAAAATTAAAAAAAAAGAAACTCGTGAATTTTTCTTTAAAAATTCCTAGACAATTAAAAATTTAATATTTCAGAAATAATACTTAATTTTTAGAGGTTTTAATTAAAAAAAAATTTTTTGGATGTATTTTTTCTTGAAACTTTAAAAACTCGTAAAATTAAAATTTTTTTCGGGAGATGGCAGATTTATACATAGTCTCCAAATGTGAGGCTTTAGCCTCATTTTGTGTTTTTTTCAGAAAAAATAGAGTAGAAAAGCCAAAAATTGCCAAAAAACCTCAAATATAATCATTTTTGAGGCAAAATCTGTTAACAAATCCGACTCCAATTTACAAAAATTTTCCCGGCGGCGCCTATCGGCACCGCCGGCCCTCTTTTTGCCTATCTTTTCGCAAAAATCGTTTTTTTTGGTACAAAAACTGTTACCAAAATACACCCAATTCTTCAAAATTTTCCCCGGTGGCGCCTGTCCGCACCACCGGCCCTCTTTTACTGTTTTTTCGCCTTTTGAATAAAATTTTCTAAAATGAGGTTTTTGACCCGAAATGAGGCTTTTTTGGCAGCCAAATGAGGCTTTTGAAAATTTTCATCTGGAGACCCTGGATTTATGACACCATCCCTACCTCTTAAAACACAAGGTTGGTCAACAGTATGCATTGTGTTATCAAATTTCTTCATTTCACTTGGATTGGGGCGCATCTAATGAAAATGATTTTATTATTCAACAAAATGTTTTTTGATTAAAATGAAAAAGTGCCGGATAATTAATTAAAAAGGGCCTGAATTTTAATTTCTCTGAGTTTTTGGAATGAAGGTCCGGCGGCATCGATAGATTTGAAGAAATTTTGAAATTTGAATGAATTTGTTAAGGTGCTAGGTCATTTCGTAAATTCCGCCACTATGGGCGTTTCATAATTCTGAACATAAAACGTCATAACTTTACTCAAAAATAACCAAAATAAACAATCTTGGTATTGTTCGATAGCTTTTGATTGGCTCTATTAGCCTTGAAAATTTCAAAAAATATCATTAACTTATAAAAAATATATGGCTTGAAAATTGAACAAAAAAAAAATTAAATTTTTTTTTTGTCCGAGTTTTTCTTAAGCTTAATCAAATGACGAATTATCTTCTGAAAATTTGCAAAAATGGCAGATCCACGAAACGCCCATTGTGGCGAAATTTGCGAAACGAGCCAGCACAATTTGTTAACAGGTTCTTCTCAAAAAAAACTATCAAAATTGTTAGAAGAAATAAAACCAAAAGAATATATTCTTTTATAAGGAATAATGTATAGAAAAAACCGCAAATTGTCATAATTGGTTGATTACTAAATGGCATTCTGAAGCTTTATGGCACAAATCTAAGATTGCCCAAACGCCATGGCTTTCAATATTTGATTTTCATACTGTGTAAGTGTTTGTTGCGGTGCTGCTCTGAGGCAGTGATGGTTCAGCCAATGCAGTATTGTTGGTCGATACCATTTGAACAGATGGAGAGCGTGCACCATCCACCGGTTGTGCACCTCCAGTGACGGCCAACGCAGCTATAAACGCTGATGTGGCGATCTTGCCAAAAGACGGACCATACGCCGAATAAGCATTTTCAGATTGCGTTGATTTGAGTGCTTAAATTGATTTATTTTAATTATTTCTTTTGGCATCATTTAATTTTTTAATTAATTCAATGTATTTTGTTCAGCTAAACGAACGCATCCCATCAGCTGATGGCGACAAATGGAACAACACGCCAAGCGAAAGCAAAAGAGAAAGAAGCATCATTTTATGATCAGAAGGCATTGTCTATTCTGATTTAACAGGGCTAAAAAATTGTTAAATAAAGTAAAAATTATTGAAACCCAAATTTTTGTAATAAATTTTCAAAAAATAAAAAGAATAATAGGAATATATTCTAAATAAATATTAGTAAAATGAGAAAATATTTTATTTTAAATAATGAAAAATTGGCTTAATCCAAAGTGAAAATATCGAATAAATTTTATATTAAATTATAAATCATGAGCATAAACAAAGAATAAAGAAATGTTTATTATATAAATTTGTGATCATACTCTTTTTATAATCAAAAATTTATAGTAAAATCAATGATAAAATGAAATAATAAAAATTAATATATTTTCATAAATTAATCATCATAAACCTTAAAGTAAATAAAATATTGAAAAAAATATATACAATAATCGATATTAAAAAAATAAATAAATAAAAAGTTATACCAAAACTTATGTAAATCAGTGCTTATACACTTTTAATAAATAGCACTATTACTAAATCCAACTCCAACACCATTTCTCAGGTGTGTATTTCTAGGTTTTTATTGCATTTTTCTCATGAAATTTTTCAAAAATGCCAAAATATGGAAATAAAATATGGCCATAATGCCAAAATACGGACAAATATGGAAATATGGACATAAATCACGAAATATGGAAAAATATGGATTTAAAAAACTTCCTAGAAGCTTCAAACCAAGCTAAAAACGTGTTTTTCGTGCGTTTCACAGGCCGTTCCTAGTTCAGGAAAACAATAAGGATTTCATATATAATTTGGAACCCTAATTATTAATATCTAATCCAATTCTCAACTTATTCCAAATTCTTGCTCTAGAAATAACAACATACAATTGGCATAACTAATGCTCAAGGGTTTTGGCACTGGTTTCTTTTTTTTCTTCTTTTTATTGCTTATTAAGTTAAAAAATATAATTTAGTTTGAGGAAATGAAAAGAAAATTTTATATTGTTTTCAATTGGATTATTTTTTTACAAATGAAATAATAAAACAACATTTAATTAGGTCAAGTTTGGGATAACACAATTTTTTAAAAATCCAATTAAAAAATTATTATTTAATTATGATTTGATCTTTGTATTTCTTTGCATTATTATATGGTTCATTTGCTGGCATTGATCTTATATAATGAATTTGGACAAAGTTTTTGGGAATGAAACATAAACATTAATAGAACTAAATTAAACTTTCGAAGAGCATGCTAATGCCTTTTATTCTTTTTTGATTATGATGATGTTGGAGAATGTGTTGGATTTTAGAACAAGAAATTGAAAGAGAAGTTAAAATTATGATGATTTGAAAGAGAATAATTATTATTCAGCCGAAAAATTGGGGTGGAAGGCCGTATTTGAACCGACGCTCGGGGCCCCTAACGTGGATCCGTTGTCTTAGCCGATAGACCACAACCACCACTAGAGGGATGACTGTTGTTAAGGGGCCATCTTCCTTTATCTTTGGCCCCTCTTGCTAATTGCTCCCACAGCTCTTTGGCTCCCTCAGCCATTTTGAACAGCCATTACATTCCCCTCCTCTCATATTCGAGCGCCCTCGCTCGTGAGATTGGCGTTGGGCCGTTCCTGCTATGCAAGGATCAGCGCGCCTCAGGTTCTTTTGCCCCAGTGCCAGCTGTTGTCTCTGCTGGAGTGTCGAGTGGTGTGAAGACCAAACGACTTGGGGTATCCGTCCAGCTGGACCATATTATCCAGGCGAAAAATTGGGGTGGAAGGCCGGATTTGAACCGTCGCTCGGGGCCCCTAACGTGGATCCGTTGTCTTAGCCGATAGACCACAACCACCACTGGAGGGATGACTGTTGTTAAGGGGCCATCTTCCTTTATCTTTGGCCCCTCTTGCTAATTGCTCCCACAGCTCTTTGGCTCCCTCAGCCATTTTGAACAGCCATTACAATAAATGCCAAGAAATCAAGACTTTTAAATGCTGTTTATGGCAGGGGGTTGAAAATTTTCCGAAATAAGTATATCTCTTATCGAATATTTGGGCTTGGCGCCGAGTTAGTCGCGCCGAGTTGACCCTGTTCAGCAAATTAATGATGAAAATTTTTGCACAAAAAAATTATTTTATTCAATGGCTCAAACTTGGGTAATGCAGTCGAGGACGGACAAACGGCACCAATGATGACAGTACAACCAAATGGGAATGGTACAAATTGGGCAAAAAAAGTACGCGATAGAAAAAAAAAATAAAATTGTTTACATGAAAATAGTTTGGAATTTTTGAAAAAAATTAAATTACCCTTTTAGCAATTGTAATCTTCGAAATTAAGCCACGAAACATTTTGGCCTAAAAAAAGAATTCTAAAATTTTTGGGATTTTTGACTTTTGGTTCGAATTCGGTTTGGAATTCGAAATTGGTCAAAAATGAATATGACCTAACATTTATGAGCTTTCATTGGAATGGTGAATGAACATTAAAAATTTTCATCACTTTTCGGCATCTTTTATGTTCGTTTCTTTGTTATAAATTCTCATCTGCTGGCGACGAATGAATCATTTTCTTTTTCGAAACAAATGGTTTTTCCATCTCCTAATTGTGTTTGAACTCTTCCCTAATTTTTTAGTTATTTGCCTTTCAAATTTTGCCATTCTTCATTTGTGTGCCTTCCTTTTTGTTTATATTTTTGTCTAATTTCATAATATTTACTAATGAGTTCCATTTTTTTGATAGGATTTCTAACACTTCGGCATTCTTTAATCATCCCAAGTGACTTCATCCATTTTCGAATTGTTCTATAATGAATTCCTATTTTCTGTGTTAAATCGGCTTTAAATTTCTCCCATTCTTTTTGGGAATGTTTTCCTTTTTCCATAAATTCTTTCTTTAATTTCAAATATTTTTGTATAAATTTTCTTTTTTCTTTGTTATTTATTTTATGCAGTCCAAATTCTTTTTTCCATTTTTTAATTTTATAGAGTTTTATGCCCAATTCCTTTACAATTTTTGTTTCAATTTTATGCCGATCTTTTGTTGAATATTCTCCTCTTTTTTTATATTCCTTTTTCATCTGATCAAATTTCTCAATTATTTCTCTTTTTTCTTTCTCTTTGTCCATTTGTCCACCATTTCCAATATTTTCTTCCGTTTGATCACTTTTTTGTGATGAATTGTCCTCCTCCTCCTCTCCCATTTCTTCACCATTCCAACTTTCATCAAATATTTCGTTAAATTGATTTTCCATTATTTCGTTTGCTATTTGAATATTTTGTCGATCAAATGTGTTTTCTTTTTCCCATTTGATTCCGAATATTTCATCGAATTTCTTTTGCGTTAATTTTAATTTGGCAGTACAAATATTTTTTAAGAAAATAAACTTTATATACAGTCACGGTCAAAAGTATTGCCTCAAAATAAATTTTTTGTTTTAAACTGGTTTTCTCAAAAATTAATGGTGGCAAAAAAAGTGTTATTTACGCCAAAAGAAACGTCTATTAGTGCACGAACAAATACCCAAAAACTGACCCGATAACTCTCTTTTTCATCGAGAAAATTGATCATGACCCAAAAACCCCCTTTTTTGGTGGGACAAAAGTAATGCCTCAAAAGGTTTAATCAATGAAAACTCAATTTTTGCTGGTCAAAAAAATCTGAGAAAATTCATGCTAGCGTATCTTTTGATGCTGATCAAAAAATGTACTTACACCGAAGTGATCAGATTACTCCTTCCCGGTGATCAGAAAACCCGGAAATGGCTTGAAATCTGGAAAATTTTCGAAAAAAATTCCTAGGGGGTTGGAAAATTTTTTTAGCAGAAAATGTTCAACGGCATTCAGAAAGAGCACAAAATTTTCTACAGAATTGCTTTTGTGATGGTGGGTCTATGACTTGTCTCAGCTGCTGATCGGGACGGTGCTAAAACTGTCATTACAAAAATATTCATTTTTCGGGCATTTTCCACTGAAATACTGTAGAAATCATCATTTTTTGGGGTAACCGAATTTGACACTCTAGGTCGTTCCATGGGGACAAATGATAGACCCACCATCACAAAAGCAATTCTGTAGAAAATTTTGTGCTCTTTCTGAATGCCGTTGAACATTTTCTGCTAAAAAAATTTTCCAACCCCCTAGGAATTTTTTTCGAAAATTTTCCAGATTTCAAGCCATTTCCGGGTTTTCTGATCACCGGGAAGGAGTAATCTGATCACTTCGGTGTAAGTACATTTTTTGATCAGCATCAAAAGATACGCTAGCATGAATTTTCTCAGATTTTTTTGACCAACAAAAATTGAGTTTTCATTGATTAAACCTTTTGAGGCATTACTTTTGTCCCACCAAAAAAGGGGGTTTTTGGGTCATGATCAATTTTCTCGATGAAAAAGAGAGTTATCGGGTCAGTTTTTGGGTATTTGTTCGTGCACTAATAGACGTTTCTTTTGGCGTAAATAACACTTTTTTTGCCACCATTAATTTTTGAGAAAACCAGTTTAAAACAAAAAATTTATTTTGAGGCAATACTTTTGACCGTGACTGTATAATATAAAAATGAGTTGCAATATTTTCATTTTAAAAATTTTCTCTTGAAATAATTTGCTTCACAATTAATATAATATGCAATATTATTTTATATTATTTTAACAATTAACAAATGATTATCATAAGTGAGTTTGTTTTACTCTTTTACGTGTAAGTTAATAACTAAAAAAAAAAAAAAAATCAATTTCTTCATTACGCATTAAAAGTGGCAAATAAAAGAAAAAAAAAAAATCAAAAAGCCAAAAAAGAAGTAAAACTAGGATAATAAAAAGAAATATAAAATAAATAATGAATTGCAAAATTCATTTTTCATGGTGACTGATCTTTGTGCCCCGGCCTTTGCGACCATTAGAGGACAGATTTTTTTCAGAAAGGACATCATAGACCTGCTTTTTGGTCCCGGAAACTTGGAACATGCATGATTGATCCAGCATTTGCAGATACTGGAAGAACCAACAATGGATGGAAAGGAAGGCTCCATTCAACCTTTAATTCCGCCGAACTACAAAAAGAATTGATAATTGGATTGACTAAGGAATGATATTCATAGTTATTCTCCCGTTGCCCTTGGGAAGGCATTTTATTTGAAATAATAATTTATTAAATAATGAGCAAGTGCGGGGCGCAAATGATGCATAACTAGAAACAGGATTGTTAGGTGCTAAAATACTGAAACAGGTACTAAAATAGTTACCAAAAAAGGGCGGAATTAACAAACGCCCATTGTGGCGCATTTAACTGATTGTCAACACGAAAGAAATGTTTTCGAAAAAAGTAAATAATTTCGGCGCAAATGTCTTGGCGCAAAAGTAGGGGCACATACAGTATGTGCGGAGCGTAAATGATTCACAACCTTGTTTACAAACATATATATTTTAAAATAAATACATCTTTCTTATATAAGTAACCATCAGATAAAATTAATTATTGATTTGATTTTTATTTTAAGTAAATCATTGAATTATCTTGAATTTGTTAGAAAATTAAGAAAAAAAAAGTAAAGATGAGCAAATGAATTTGATTTAGCGAAATAAAACTTAATAGAAATGTAAATCATACAAGGATTCTGGCTGGGTTCCGGTCCGGCATTGGTTTCAATTCCCTATCTTTAAGTTTAATAATATGATAAATTAATTCGGGATTTTTGGGATCTGTTTTGGTTGGAAGCGAAATTAAGATTTTTTCCTGGATTCTCCATGCTCTGAATAGTAGGAAAAACACTTTCTTTTTTGCATTTGCTTATAAAAGTTGGGACTTTTATTTACATATTTTTACATATTTCGGCATTTTTCTACATATTACATATGTACATATTTTCATACATATTTCGGCATTTTTGGTACATATTTTCAGGTTTTTGAGAAATTTCATAAGGAAAATGCCATAAAAAATAAAAAATAGACCCCCCTAAGATGGGCTTTTAAAATTTAAAAGAAAAGTATACCCCTAAAAACAGGAACTTTTTTTAAAAAAAAATCACCCCTAAAACTCAATTTTTTTTTGACAAATATGGAATTTATTTAAATCTTTCCCTATTCCATTTGAATGAGATTTACGGCCGAAACCTTGAAAAATTTCTGATTTGTAAAAGAAATGACCATTTTTACTACTTAAAAATCGTAAATAAAAAGTTTTTGTACCTATTTGATGCTATTTTTGGCATTTTTATTTACATATTTTCGTACATATTAGGGGATTTTTATACATATTTAATACATATTTCGGCATTTTTTAATACATATTTATTTACATATTTTGCGATTTTTCTTACATATAAATCCTATCCCTACTCATCATTAGGACTGGGATTTATAGTTTTTTTTATTTTTTTACGCATAGTTCTTGATGAGAGAAGCGCGAAAAACACATTTTCTCCGAACGTTTTAATTTAGAGCGACTTTTTTGCACCTTTTTTTTTTTACCTATTTTGGGGGTTTAGCAGGGTGGCGATTTTACCCCCTTTTGGTGGCATTTGCCCCCTTTTTGGGGGTCTTGCCACCATTTTGCCACCTTTTTTGGAATTGCCCCCATTTGCCCCATTTTATGGAGCATGCCCCCATTTTGCCACCAATTTTGGAATATTGTAAATTATTTAAATTTCTTATACAAAATGCCAAATTTTAGATTTATTCTTCAATTTTCTAACTAAAAAATGTCAAAAAATTGACATTTTTACATAATTTTTTTCTATAAATTTTATTCACTTTCTCAAAAATTTTCCCGGCGGCGCCTACCGGCACCACCGGACACTCAATCCTTTTGAATTTTTTTACAAAAAACCGAAAATTAACTATTTTTGGTGAAAATCTGTTAACAAATAGATTACAAATTTTCAAAATTTTCCCCGGTGGCGCCTATCGGCACCACCGGACCCCATTCGCGCAGATTTCTCAAAATTAATTTAAAAATCCCCAAAAATTGGTCTTTTTTTTTATCAAGATTTGCTACAAAAACACACTCAAATTGTGGCAAAAACTCCTAGGGCTGTGCTAGGGAGTTTTCTCCCTTTCCTCTGGCACCGCCTCACTCCTTTTTACTCCGATCAAAATGCCGCCAAATGGGTCCCGTCCAAGGGGATGAGGCGGCGGGGTCCGGGAGGCAAACAAAGTTGGGGTATGCCGAATATTGCTGTTAGCGGCACCACCGACCGTTGTTGAGGGAGAAGTCGGAGCTCCTTAGGCTAATTTCCTGAATTCGAGCTCCGGGAGAGTGCGTCTCCCGCTGCGCTTGTTCGTTGAGTGTCGGGAGATGTGCTCCCGTCTTCCGCCTGGCTGTTCCCGACTGTCCTCTCGCACGGGATGGGAGGGACGGAGAAGGAAGGGGGGAAGGCGACAGGGGGCGAAGGGGAGGGAACGGGAGAAAGAGGGATGGGCACTCCAGGCGAGGGAGTCCCGTCTGACCGTGCTGCCTGCCCGTCCGAGGGCGGCGCGCTAACGTTTGGTCGATGCAACGATTGGTCGATGCAACGTTTGGTCGATGCAACGATTCGTCGACACAGCCAAAAACGAACGATTCGTCGACAAATTTTAAAAATTGAATTTTGACTAATTAAATATGTAAAAAGCATTTTCCATCCCATTAGATTGACCAAAAGATCCGGAATACGATTGAAAATCTCCAAAAGAAAAAACGAAAACGGAAATATTTGACTGTAATACCCAGAGACGAAGACAACGAGGCGAACATTCCGTCAGCGCAAAAAGCAACTCGAAAAAGCAGCGGATGGAATATTGGGACCGAAAGAACATACGCATCTTCCACAGCGCAGAAAAAGCAGGTGTATAAAGAAAGCAACAAATTTAACAAACAATTGTTTTAAGGCGGAAGCGAATCGACTGAATATTAAGGAATGAGTGCGAGCCGAGCCTCTTTTGAAGCCGATTCGCCTTTTGGCTGAGGTGAGGCGCTCAGCGACTGAAGAAGCCTACGCGTTGATGGGTTCAGACAAACGCGCTTTCGGTTATGATGAGACGTGAGAAGAAGATTGGAAACATCGACTTCAGGTGACAAAAAACCACAAAAGTCCCCTCATTCTTAATAAGGGTCCTTTTTCTACCTCTTTTGCCGTCCAACTTTGTCAGGAGAGCCTTTGCCATTATTATTGACTCTGCCCCCGCTGGGATGGAACAATTTTCCTGTACTTCACACGAACTTACATTGTCATGACACAGCGTCAAATCTTTGGTGGAGCAAACAAAATTGGAGCTGACCCTTATGTTTTTTCGCCGCTCGCCTGTTTTCTCATGTTAGTTTAACAATTTATGTACTATGATGTTCAAAAATTTAAAGCGTTCTAGAGGTATCAACTTCTCGTCATATCTGACCACAGCTACTCAAGATTTCCTGTGCAGATGAATCAAAAAGTTGGTAGCTGAAATTACCAGGTGAGCACGACGATGTCCATTCCAAATTCCCTCCCAATTCATAGCAACAAAAGGAAACGCCGACTGTAAAAAGGGAAGACGTCGTCGCTTTCAATGCTCAAAACAACCTCTTCGAATCATAAAGGTGGTCGACAAGAATTAAAAATGAAAAAATGATAGACAGTGATTAACTCATTTTGTAATAGCAAAAAAAGAAGCAAAAAATTATATGGTTCGGTTTGATCATTTGATTTCGTTGTTGAAATTTTCTCCAGGCTTTTCCATCTTTCTGCATTGATTCACATTTAATGAACAAATTCCTCGCCTTTTTACGTCTTCCTTTGTGACCTATTTTTTGAGAAAATTTCCTATTGTTTTCGTTAGTCCTGCAAAAAAAGTGGACACAAAGAGTAGACTAGTACCGGCACGCCGAGCGGAGATTCAAGATGGTGCCACAAATAATACCTTGATTGGTTGCCATGACCAAAATAGGCGAAAGGTCCATTTCGATGTATCGGTTGATTAGAGAAACATCCAGGTCAAATTTGTTCACTTCGTCGACGGAAAGAACTCCAGGAATTATTTGCGTCTTCTTTTCTTCTCGCCATTCCATTAATATATTCAGTTTTATCAGTTAAAATTTTAACCACACTTGCTGAAGTTTAATAGTTATTCCTTGAATAAGAGAATTAAGAATTGTACTTCGTCTCTGGGTATTACAGTCAAATATTTTCGTTTTTTCTTTTGGAGATTTTCAATCGTATTCCGGATCATTTCGTCAATCTAATGGGATGGAAAATGATTTTTACATATTTAATTAGTGAAAATTCAAATTTTTAAAATTTGTCGACGAATCGTTCGTTTTTGGCTGTGTCGACGAATCGTTGCATCGACCAAACGTTGCATCGACGAATCGTTGCATCGACCAAACGTGGGGCAGCGCCGAGGGCTAAGGCGAGTGATGGGCACTCCGAAGGTAGGAGTCCCGCTTGACCGTTCCGTGAGCCCGTCCGTGGGCTAGTGGAGACAAATGTGACGGGAGAAAAGCTCCCGTTTCCCTTTCCCACCCTTTTACGTCAACACACAATTCAAAAGCACTATTTATTATAAGCTCAAACTTGGGTAATTAAACCAAAAAATGGGTGAGTGATTTTGTGAGGGACGGGGAAGTGTGACAATCGGTCGGATGAGTAAAATGGGACCGTGATCAGTGGTGAGGGACAATCAAGGAGGGAGACAAACTCCCTAATGGCTGGTAAGGGGACACAAAAATGAAATGACCGTTAAATTATGAGGGAAGGGAGAGAAAAACGCTTAAGTGTGAATGGTGGGACATCCAAATGAAAAATGAAATGAAAATGATGAGGGAGAGGGAGACGAACTCCCTAATGGTGATGGGGACACCAAAGAATTAACAAATTGAAATTGGGACAACAAAGAGTGAAAAAAGTGAAAAGAACGCCCCCAACATTATGCAATGGCGATGAGCGCCGGGGGGGGGGGGGGGTTGGGCAAAGGGTGATACCCCCTGAATAAATGTTTCCCTTGGCATTACAAATTCCACGACAAAAGGAGAAAGAAGGGGGGGGGGGCGGCCAAAGGCCAATCGGATAAACAACGATGGGACTGAAAAGAAAAGAGGGGGGGGCACGAATAAATGGATGGCAATGTGGACGACAGAATTGGGACAAAAGAAATGTTGGGCGATCAAAGGGCGGCAATGGGACAGAACAAAAGAAAGAAAATAGGACAGATGGGAAAACTGGATAAAATGCAAAATATTTAAAGTTGGGGAAAAGCCGAGCAAAAGTACTGTGGACAAAAAAGAGAAGAGAGAGAGAATTAAATATGGAGAGAGAGAGAGAGAGAGAATCAAATAGGAAAAAGGACGCCAAAGCTCTGCACACCAAGCCAGTGTGATAACTCAGGCATCCTGAGTAATGAGTTGGAAAGAGAAGAGAGAGAGAGAGAGAGACGCCAAAGCTCTGCACACCATGCCAGTGTGATAACTCAGGCATCCTGAGTAATGAGTTGGAAAGAGAAGAGAGAGAGAGAGACGCCAAAGCTCTGCACACCATGCCAGTGTGATAACTCAGGCATCCTATTGATGAGTTGGAAAGAGAAGAGAGAGAGAGAGAGACGCCAAAGCTCTGCACACCATGCCAGTGTGATAACTCAGGCATCCTATTGATGAGTTGGAAAGAGAAGAGAGAGAGAGAGAGAGATGGAAGGGTGTAAGAGGCAAAAAATGAACTGCGGGTGAGGATGAAGGGAGGGAAGGAAAGACAACAAAAAAAGAAATGGTGAACCAAAAAAATGGGAAGGTGAAATAAGGAGGGTGGGTCCGACGGTGGGGAGGGGCTCTCCCATGTCCTGAGGCTCTTCTCATCGGCGCCATTTCTTTCGATTTGGGCCCTTCGAATTTTTCCGCGGCTGCGCGACCGGGTGTTTGAACACGCCACCCGCCCACTCATTTTCCTCGTCTTCACTCAATTCCCTTGCCGTTCCATCCGAGGCAAAAACGAGTATGCCCCCGGGAGTTGGCCTCCCGCTCGTCCTCTCGTCGCTAATTTTAGCGACACAAATTTTGATTTTTCCGGCGTCGCCTATCGGCACCGCCGGCTCACCTTAGCATAAATTTTAGCTAATTTTAATATCACAGCAGAAAATAGAGCAAAAATGCAACTCCGATTTTTATTGCTCCAGTGCTTATAATTTGTTCCTTTCCGACTCTGAGTTGCTTCAACGTGTAAAACGGAGTGAAAAATACAATATTTGAAAAATTTGATGCTTTTTGAACGATTTTGACGCTAAAAATTGCGTGCCACCTTTTTGGCCCCATTTTGGAAAACTTTGCCCCCTTTTTTCCCCCATTTTGGAGCTCGGCGCCCCCTTTTTGGACTTTCGAGATCGCCACCCTGGGGTTTAGTAAAAACTATGGCGCACCTACGTTTTGTCGACTCAGCCAAAAATGCACGTTTTGTCGATTGCACGTTTTGTTGACTTGGCCAAAAAAGAAATTCTTTTGAATAATTTTGTGTTCGCTGTTCGAAATAAATGTCTAATTGGGTCTGACGAACAGAAAAAAGTGGAAATCGCTTTTTGAAAGTTAGAATTTGGCCGAGTCGACAAAACGTGCAGTCGACAAAACGTGGGGAGGCGAAAACTATTGGCACTTATTTTGGCATTTTGCAACTATTTCACAACTATTTTTGCTTGTGACAAAAAAAAAATTGTGAAGAAAAATGCAAAAACTACAAAATACATCCCCTAAATATCGACTTCTTTTTTAAATGAAGAAAAAATTTTGTCGATGCAAAATTTTTAAATTAAAAAAGTTTTTCAAAACAAAAATTTATTTATTCATTTACTTTTTTTTGTTTCTTCATTCATTTTGATGTTTCTACCGGCTCAACCTTGCACTCTTTTTTCTTAGTCTTTTGGATTTTTATTATTGTTTCTTTTAAAAAAGGTAACAATCCATTTATGCTCATAATTTTCGTATTGGTTCTCTAATAATATATTTTTTGAATTGAGTTCGGATTTTATTTGAAATAATAATGGATCAAGCTGGAATAAGACAAGCGCAACAGATAACGACGCGGGCTTATCGATTTTACGCATGATCAAAGCGGGTAATTACAAAATTTATCATACAGCAGATAAAAAATATTCGGAAAAAGTTAATTTTACATGTAATTTTGTGTCAATCGCTAGCTAAAATTTGATTTCCTTTGATCCTTTTCAGATCCATTTCGGAGTTCGAAAAATTACCCATTTGGAAGAATCTGTGACAAAACTCGAAGAAAGTTAAGCCGAGATACAACGAGAACACAGCGATTATTTTTTATTTCTGGCTAATGCATATTGAACTAAAACAGGGCTGTATTTAGGCTAACCCATCAACAAAATTCTAACATTTCCCCGGTGTTGCCTAGCTTTCTCAAAAATCTATCTCAAACCACAAAATGTGCTTTTTTTTGTGCAAAATCTGATACACCCAAATTTTCAAATTTCCCCCGGCGGCCGGCTCCCCTCACAACTTATTTTTATTTTTTAAGCGCAAAGAAAAATAGCGAAAAATTTACTAAAGGATTATTATTTTTGACACCAAAAATCTTATTTATTGACCAGTCAAGTTCTTAGTTCAAAAAAACCGATCAAGTTCTTTTTTGGGGAAAGCTCTTTTTTTTTTTTTTAATTTTCAATATTTTATCAAAATCCGTAATCGGCGAACCCTACACCACGATTCGCGGCTTTTCAGAAGAGCATGCGAAACAATAAATTTTTTGTCATTTCATTTTTGGATCAATAGATCATGTGCTTTGTTTAAAAATTTAGAACAATTTGTTAAAAATTTCCCGGGCATTTGTGCCGTGGTGGGCTTTTATGTGTCGTAATGGACGCAAAGTTCGCGATGGACAACCCGAAACTGAAAAGATACCATGAGTTTTTTTGGGAAATCTGTCAAAATCGCAGTTTTATAAATTAAACTACATAACATCTTTCCAATCAATTAAACAATGTGTTTTTTTCAGAAAAATTGACATGTAATCCAAAATAATAAAAAACATTATTTAAATAAAACTAGAAGTCCTTTTTATCACTTTTCGGCACCTTTTATGTCCGTTTCTTTTTTGCACATATTCCAACCCATAACTCGGCCCCACCAACTCAGCGCCAGCTCAACTCGGCACCCCCAGCTCGGGGTCAGTTCAACTCGGCACTACCAACTCGGCGCCAGCTCGACTCGGCACCACCAACTCGGCGTCAGTTGAACTCGGCGCAACCACAAAAAAAAATGTAAAATCTCTTGTTGCCTTCGGATCATATAAGGTTAATTTTCATTAAATTCGAGACAATTTTTGTTTTTCCCCAGGTTTACGACCAAGTAAGTACAAGGGAATTTTTGCGAATTTTGGGATTAGTCCTTAATCCATTGAATATTATTGCTTCTTGACAGGTGTTTTGCTAACTATCAAATAAACTTGTGTTTTTTTGATAAATTATGATTAGAGAGCGGATTTGCATCATTTGCTAATTTTTCAGACTTCCGACCGTAGGCCAACAAAAATTTTCAAAAGGTCACAGTCTATTTTTAGGTACTTCTTTTCATTTTTTAATAAGATTTTTTGGAAATTTTTTTATTAATTATTCTTTAGTGTTGTTTATCCCTTTTATTCATTACTTAAAAAAGCTAGGTGAGCGGGGCGGGGGGAGGGTAACCTTTTTTTGAAGCTATTATAAACACCACTGAGGTTTGACGACCAATTATAGGAAAATTAAAAACTAAAAAATTTTAGAGCAGCGAGTTTGCGGCGCAAATAATACGACGCAAATGTCGGCCAACCCTGGGGACATGCCTTGGAATTTTTTTTTTAATTTACAGCAAGTTTTTTAAAAAACTTATCCCTAGTTTTTTTTTTTTTGATAACCTAACAATTATGAGCTTTCATTGGAATGGTGAATGAACATTAAAAATTTTCATCATTTTCGGCATCTTTTATGTTCGTTTCTTTGTGCTCATATTTCATGCCCATAATTCTCATCTGCTGGAGAAGAGTGAATAATTGGCTCTTTCGAAACATTTTCTTTTTGCTTCAATTGTTTTTTCCATCTTCTAATTGTGTTTGAACTCTTCCCTAACTTTTTCGTTATTTTCCTGTCAAATTTATGCCATTCTTCATTAGTGTGCCTTCCTTTTTGTTTATATTTTCGTTTAATTTCATAATATTTACTAATAAGTTCCCTTTTTTTGGGATTTCTAACACTTCGGCATTCTTTAATCATCCCAAGTGACTTCATCCATTTTCGAATTGTTCTATCATGAATTCCTATTTTCTGTGTTAAATCGGCTTTAAATTTGTGCCATTCCTTTTTCGTATGTTTTCCTTTTTCCATAAATTCTTTCTTTAATTTGAAATATTTTTGTATAAGTGTTACTTTTTCTTTATTATTAATTTTATGCAGTCCAAATTCTTTCTTCCATTTCTGTATTTTATAGTGACTTATGCCCAATTCCTTCACAATTTTTGTTTGAATTTTATAGTTTTCTTTGTGAGAATATTCTCCTCTTTCTTTAAATTCCTTTTTCATTTGATCAAATCTTTGAATCATTTCTATTTTGTATTGATTTGTCTCTTTGTCCAATTGTCCCCCATTTCCAATATTTTCTTCCATTTGATCACTTTTTTGTGATGAATTGTCCTCCTCCTCCTCTCCCATTTTTTCACCATTCCAACTTTCATCAAATATTTCGTTGAATTGTCTTTCCATTATTTCGTTTGCTCTTTGAATATTTTGTCCATCTCTTTGCACTTTTTCCCAATTGTCTCCAAATATTTCATTAAAAGTTATTTGTTGCTGTTTTATTAATTTTGTTGAATGAGTTTTATCAAAGAAAATTATTTTAATAAAAATTATAAAAATTATTATTATTTTCATTCTCTATTGAAATAATTTCTTTTTCTTTTAATTGTGGAAGTTAATAAAAAAAAGCATAATAAAATCTAGTAAAAAATTCTCATTTGAAAAACCCATTCGATAATAATTGATTATCGATTTCAATTTCCATATTATTATTTTTAAGAAAAATCCATCACGATTAATGACGACAAAAACACGTAAAAATCAGCTCCTACATAAAAGCCTTATTATTATGCTAGTTAAAAAACAGAAAGAATACCGATTTTCAATCCATCAAAAAGTTAGACTGGGCAAACAATGCCATTTTTGTGGGTGCAAAAGTATGGCAACAAAACTTTCAAGTTATCAACCGTCATTTTACCTTTAGGTTCATCAAAAAGTTTTCAAGTTAGACTTAAACAATAGTTAATTACGAAAATTTAGAGTATGTCTTTTTTCTACTCCGATACCAAAACCTCCGAGACCAAAAATTTCAACAATTTTCCAATCGATAAAACATTAAAACTGCTCGAGAGTCTCCGTCTCGGTTCTCGAGTCGAGAAATTTCTCGAAATACATTTTAAAATTTTGAATCATTCTTTTGTATTTAAAAATGACCGAAATGAAATCATTTATTACTTAATTTCAACAATATTTTAAAAATAATTAATAATTAATTTGCGTTTAATTTGGTCACTTGCACTTTTCGAACTTCGCCCCAGCACCATTTTAATTTCCAAATTTTTCGAATGATTTTTTTTAAGTGAAATACATTAAAAACGTCCTTTTTCGTTTTTTGCGCTTCATTGGTCTTTTCAAAAATAATAATAACCGAATTATTTGAGCATATGCATTACGTATTTTACAATAACATACTAATGCCATTTGAAGCAGAAATTCATTTGTAAACATAGCCAATCGGAATGTATTAATTAGACGAGAGGCGGAGTCTGCCCTTCCCTCATTGATGTTCATTAAGCGATTCAGCAAATTATGTCGTTAATTGAAATCTGTTTAAATGCAGTTTTTTAGGTGGTTTTTTCATTTAATTGTTAAATTTTTTAAGAGTTTTTAACAGAGAAAACTAAAACACAAAATAAAGGTAAGTTCCTTTATTCGTTTGATTTGTTTTGGCGTTTGTCATAAACTGCCTTCTTTCTTATCCTTTCAATGAATTTGTTTTTTTGATTCGCATTATTTTTTTAATTTCTCTTTTCAAGGCCAAAAATATAGAGCACTATTTGGACTTCGTCCTAGCACCAGGGGGGGTTTGGTTGTGCCCATAGGCGCCACCGGGGGAAATTTTGTAAATTTATGGCTAATTTGTTAACAGATTTTCCCTAAAAATGGTTAGTTTTCTGGCATTATTTTGAAAAATTCAAAAGAATTGAGTGTCCGGCGGTGCCGACAGGCGCCGCCGGGAAATTTTTTTTTTAATATCAAGGAAATCACTTCAAAAGCTTAAGGAATATTTTCTCACACCATTCCAACTTTCATCAAATATTTCGTTGAATTGTCTTCCCAGTATTTCTTTGGCTATTTGATTATTTTGTCCTTCTCTTTGCTCTTTTTCTCAATTGTCTCCGAATAGTTTGTCAAAAGTTTTTTGCGGTTGTTTTAATTTTGTTGAAAAATTATTTTCTATGGAAATATAAAATATCAAAAGTATTTGCAAAAAAAGCATTATTTATTTGCCATTTTCTATGTTAAGGATGGAAAAAATCATTACATAAAATTAAGTGAGATTTTTGAACAAAAATAGGGGTGAGATTTGGATTTTTTGAGAGAAGGACTGAAGAAGACCGTCTCCATGTTACTGGCATTCTCGATATGTTCTGGATCGAGAGCGGCCCAAATATCGTTTACCGTTTGGGCCGTACAACTAATCCAACTCATAAATTGCTCGTCCCGTCAAAATTAGTTGCCTTCTCCTGCCTCACGATTGTTTTAATTTCTATTTATTTGATTTCGAAAAAAGAAAAGAAATTAAGTTGTTGGAATAAAACCAAGATAAAAAATAAATTCATTTTAAACAATTTGGCTTACTCCGATTAAACGGACATTTTTAGATTTTCAAAAAAAGGTTATATTTCTCAGAAATAACAAAATTAAACAAACATGGTATCATGCAATAGTTGGCCGTTGGCTCTCTTAGTTTGGCTAACATCTAATAAAAAACCGTGAACTTTAAAAAAAACATATGGAATACTTTCAAATCTTTTTACCACACCCTTTCTTTTAACCAAAGATTTCTTTTTTTTTTAATTCGCAATAAGCAATAAAGAATTATCATTTTGTTACATCTAATAAAAGTTACAATGAAGGAATGTAAAAATGGCAGTTTTATGAACAATTTAGCACCGCACCAACCCAAACTAAACAGTGAGTTTTTCATGGTTAATTTGACATGGTATTTTTACAACAAGAATTTTATTTACATAAAAGTGGGAGCCATTTGATCACTTTCGACTTCTTTTCGGTCTTTTTGTGCAATATTCCATGCCCAATTAATTCTCTTTGGCTTGTGAAAAATGAATCATTTGCTTTTTCGAAATTTTTTCTGCTTCGTTTTTTCCTTTCAATTGTTTTTCCATCTCCGAATTGTCTTTGAACTTGCCCCTAACTTTTTGGTTATTTCTCTTTCAAATTTCTGCCATTCTTCATCGCTGTGCCTTCCTTTTTGCTTATATTTTTGTCTAATTTCTTCATATTTGCTGATAAGTTTTGTTTTTTTGACCGGGTCTTTAACTATTTGATACCCTTTAATCATCCCAAGTGACTTCATCCATCTTTCAATTGTTTTATAATGGAACCCAATTTTATGTTTTAAATCGGTTTTAAATTTCTGCCATTCCTTTTGTGAATGTTTTCCTTTTGCCATAAATTCTTTCTTTAAATTCAAATATTTTTGTATCGCTTTTCTTTTTAGTTGATCATTATTCTCTTTGTCCAATTGTCCAAATTCTTTTTTCCATTTGTATATTTTATAGAATTTTATGCCCAATTCCTTCGCAATTTTTCCTTCAATTTTATATCGTTCTTTTGGAGAATATTCTCCTCTTTCTTTATATTCTTTTTTCATTTGGTCAAATTCTCTGAATCATTTCTCTTTTTTCTTTCTCTTTGTCAGATTGTCCACTTTTTCCAATAATATTTTCTTCCATTTTATCACTCTTTTGTGATGAATTGTCCACCTTTTCTTCTTCTCCCATTTCTTCACCATTCCAACTTTCGTCAAATATTTCGTTGAATTGATTTTCAAATATTCCTTTTGCTATTTGAATACTATGTCCTATTCTTTGGATATTTCGTTTTTCCCAATTGTTTCCGAATATTTCGTCAAATGTTTCTTGCGGTTGTTTAAATTTTGTTGATCGAATATGCTTTAATAAAGTAAATATTATATAAATAATGAAATGATGCATAATTTTCATTATTTTTAAAATATGGAAAATAAGGCAAAAAGAATAAATTAATAATGCAATATTAAAAATTTTATAAGCATCGTTTTGTTATAGCTTCAGAAAAAATTGATTATTGACATATATTATATAGTAGGTAAATTATTCCACATTTTACTTACAATTCCTTACATATAAAGCAAATACAAAATACTGAGGCTTAGGCAAATTTGTTTTTCGGAAAGGGATTTTCATTTTTAAATTTTCAAGTGGTATATTTCGGATAACAGTTTTGAAAGTATCCGGGATACGGTTTACAAAAAACCGAACTCAGTTTCAATTTTTTGAGAGTTTCACTTAAAGTTTACGCCAAATTTAAAAATGCAATAAACGCGTCCAAAAATGCTCTTTTTTTGATGGAGAAGGTTCATTTTCGTGCTGGGACGTTTCTTAAAAACCGCCACTATGGGCGTTTCTTAAATTCGCCATTTTTTACTGAATTTTCGACTAAATCAAGTCATAACTTTTCTAAGAAGCAACCAAATTAAACAATCTTGGTATTCTAAGATAGCCCTTAAATTGCTCTATTAGCCTGCTAAATTTCAAAAAATTTCATTAAGTTTTAAAAAAATAGAAGTTAAAAAACTGGAATAAATTGCCATAACTTTTGAAAAACTTAACGAAACTTTTTCAAATTTGTTGTGATAAAGCCAACCAAGAGCTGTCTTGCATTACCAAGGTTGTTTAATTTGGTTACATTTGAACAAAGTTATGACTTGATTTAGTCGAAAATTCAGTAAAAATGGCGGATTTAAGAGACGCCCATAGTGGCGGTTTTTAAGAAATTGACCTAGCACCGTTCATTTTCACTGTTTGAAGTGGTATACCGAAGATATCATTGTCAAAACAGTCCAACTTCTGATTCATTCTGTCTCCGGGTACATGTTTAATCCAATTTGTGACTTGAGCATGGCACTTCGGGAAATGCCAGTTTCGCGCCGACTGTTTTGGCGCCGTGGGCTATAGCTTTTTTAGATCAGCCAAATAAAACAAATTGGTAAGGTTCAATTACTTTTGATAAGCTCTATTAGGATATGCAAAATTTTAAAAAATTCAATAAGCTTCAAATAAATTGAGTTTGAAAAAAGAACTCTCAATTTTTTGGGCGCAAATGTCTGTGGCAAATTTGGGTAATATTGAAAACATCATTTAATTTGAAGCGAAGCTCTTATTTAAAGTATAATGTTTTTTCAGTTTTTAGAAAAATTTAAAGGGGCAGAGGCAGGCAGTGCCGATGGTCGCCGCCGGGGAATTTTTGAAAATCAGTGTTTTGAACAAACGGGTGAATGATCTTCTTACTTCCTCACCTAACAAACTTTTCAAATCACAAACCAAAGCTAATGACCCTGTCCCAACCTTTTTTCATTAACTCTGTTATTTTGACAAGATTTACTTGAAAATTCAGATTAAATTGGCAGTTTTTTTTAAGAAACGCGCCAGCACCATCTTAGACATTTTGGCATGGTGTGAATTGTGCGAGACACAACCTTTCTGCCGGGTGCACGACGATTGAGTGACGGCGATTGAGTGATGGCGATTGAGTGCTGGCGATTGAGTGACGGCGATTGAGTGCGGTGTTAATTGAGTGCGGGCGATTGAGTGACGGCGATTGAGTGCCAGTTGAAAAAGTGACAATTGAGTGCCAAATAATTGGTTTGGTTAAAACTTAGAAAAAAAAGTGCTGTTAGTTTTCGACAGTGTTGATTTCGACAGTAAAATAATGGTTTTAAAACTTCCAGTGTTCAAAATGGGATGTAAACCTTTTAAATTCACTAAAATATGTAACCAGTATTTTTCTACCGTTATAGAATTCACTGTCGAAATCAACCACTGTCGAAAACACCTGGCACGGAAAAAAATAGGGTAAAAAACAAATTGGCCTTAACGAATCGTCTTTTAACCAAAAGATGTAGAATGTAATTTATCCATAACAACAAAATAACAAGAAAGAAAATGATGAATTAAAGAAAAATATTGTAATTGTATGAAATACCTTTCAAAAATTCAATAATCAAATGCAGATTCTGATTTCGCTGATACTGATGATCATATAATGCCGGAGGTTCATGTTAAAAGGAACGTAACGTTGGACAAGAACATATTTGAGATGCCCACCATAAATTGGTGTGAACCTAAACCTAATTTTTGTTTCATAGAAATTAAGAAACCTTGTGTAGCCTAAGATGGCCACTTTGAAAACCATAGGAGGGAACCTTTTTGGCCAAAATAAATGTTATCATTCGTTATTAGACTCAAAATCCTTGATACTAGTCGTAAAAAATCAAAACAGTCCCCATATGGGGTTTAAAGCGGGTATCCTAGGCTATACAAGTAAATAATAAACAAAACCTTCCAAGGGTGAGTTGTAGTTCCTTCGAGAGAAGCCTTCGAGTAAAGATGTAGTCCAGCGATGCGGAACAAGGGTTGAAATGCCAAAATTAATTTGACCATCCCGAAAAGCGCACGTGTGTCCATCGACTTGGATGCAAGAGCCCGTAAAAGACTGAGAAGACTCAGTTTTGCCGCCTTGAAAACAGAAAAATAAAATATTAAAAATAAGGCCAATAAAAAGGGGTCCGGGTCAGTTCGGCGTGGGATGTTTCGGCGTGGCCAAGTTTGAGAAGGCATAATTTCTTTCTAAGTCTGCAAATTTAAAAACAATGATATCATCAAATAGCTCTATGTGTGCTTGGTTAATCTTGCCAAAAAATCAAAAATCCATCCATGTATAAAAAAGTTATAGCCAGTCACGCCGAAAAGGTCCACGCCGAACAGGGCGGTTCCCCAATAAAAATACCCTGATAGCACCACGAACACCTGGCTAAATATAGCAGGAGCAAATGCTAAAGGTGCCGACCATGTAAATCTTTGGTGTTGAACTTCTCACAGCGCCAAAATTTGATATCACCATCCACATTCATCTTTTCGTAGACATACAAATAACCATCATAAAGTATTTTTGTCGACCTTTTTCTGATTTAATATAATTTTCTTGCTTAAATAATAAAAAAATAGTAATTTTTCATTCAGAAATTATTGGAAAATGGGTAGTCAAATGAAATTTTATAAGTACAAAACACTTAATTGTTTGGCACTCAATTGTCACTTTTTCAACTGGCACTCAATCGCCGTCACTCAATCGCCCGCACTCAATTAACACCGCACTCAATCGCCGTCACTCAATCGCCGGCACTCAATCGCCGTCACTCAATCTCCGTCACTCAATCGTCCTGCTCCCCTTTCTGCCAACAAAACCAAAGTTCTCACAATCAATCCCAAAATCCCTCATAATTACTCACCTAGTCACTCACTCTACAATTAATGCCAAAAAAATCGCTACCTCAGCATTTGTCAAAGATTGGGTATTATAATTAATAGCAAAGTTAATTTTTCCAGCCCACATTAACTCATTGAATACGCAACAATTATTTGGAATCCTAGCAATAAACAATAAAACCCTTTCTGACAAAACCGGACGCTTACAAAAAAATTTTCACGCGTTGGGTTTTTATTAAATGCCGACTGCCTAAATCATCTATGAAAATCGATTAGAACTATTTAATTTATATTCATTCCATTTTCACTTCGCGTCCTAGTCGTAGACATTCTCTGCAAATAAATAGGAACATATCCAACAAATTCCAACTTATTCTTAACCGCATCACCAATTCCTGGAATTGTCTTCCTTAACTGAAATTGTCCTAATTCCCTCCGCCCACCCTTTCAAACTAAAACTTCTGGCACACCTAAGGGCCTGATCTCTAGGGTTCGGAAAAATATGGGCATAAAATCACAAAATATGGCCATAAAATATGGACCATAAATTCCAAAATATGGACATAAAATGTCAAAATATGGGCTAAAAATTGACGAAATATGAACTGATAAAATGCCAGAAAAATGCATTAAAAATCAAAATTAAAGCGAACATTACAAAATAAGACTCAAATGGCTATATTTTATAAGTAATTGTAAAAAATATATATATTTTTTTAATTATATAAAAAAAACATTTTCAAAAATCATCTCAAGAAACTCGATTTTTAGTTTCTGTGAGCATTTATGAAAATTTTTACAAAGTTAATTCTTAAGGTTGCTTTTTTGTTTTGTTTTTATTGTATTTTTTATGAAATTTCTCAAAAAAATATGGAAAATATGGATATACAATTCCATCCTTGGAGTTCAAATCAAGCCAAAAACATGAGTTTTCGTGCCTTTTAAGGCCTTCCGAATTCAGGACAAACAAAAAAACTTAATTCGGGAGGGAACCAGGACGGGAATACCAAAAAAAAAAACCCGGGAAATTTCCCGAGTCGGGTACCGGGAATCCCGCACATCACTACTGTCCTCCTATCATGTTAATGATTTGCTTTGCATTTCCTTTGGTGGCTGAATAAATTAATTAATTAAACGAAATTAAAGAGGTGTGTAAAAAATTTCAAATTTTATCTTGGCGATAATTTTTTTTATTTTAATAAATATTTTACACATAATATTAAAATTGCTTTTAAATGAAAATAATGAGGAAGAAATTCATTTTTCTGTGAATTTTTAAAATCCAAGTAATTTCTTTTATCTTCATTGATTAAAAAAAGTTTATTATTAAAGAAATATTTTTGCGATGTGGGGGACTCGAACCCATGAAAAAGCTAAGAAAATCGGCAGTCTTACCCACCCCGAATTATCCGAGTTGCAAATCAACAAAAAAAAAAAAATATTTATAATAAAACTTTATTTCAATTTTTTTTTCTAATAAATTCCTAACATATTATATCCTCTGATCCATTCTTAACAATAAATTCTTACGGATGTTACCGATATTTACTGCGCTTAATGAAACGAAATTTCGGCAAGACTTGGTATCCAATGGTTTAGTGAGGTGAGCCCTAACTACAAATGGCGAGAATTGAAGATTGGTGGTGTTTTGTTAATTTAATATTATTCCATTAAAATATTTTTTGGTCCTTAACTTATGTCCTACCCAATCTTATTTTTTTGGTGAGGAGTGACTTCTAGGCTCGGTGTTAAATAGCGAAGCTATTTCAATTTTATAAAAATTTTATTTATGACTGTCAGTGCCCGTAGGGCACTGGTTAATAAAATAATTGTAAACACACATTTTAAGAATTTTTACCAGAATTTATTTCGTTAACTATTTACAATGCGTTTTATTAGCTAGCAGGAATGATTTTTCCGACGTTATAAATGAAACATTATTTGTTTCTAAGAACATAAACACAGATTAATGATACATTCTTCAGCACATTAGGCAATTGTTTTCCCCAAAATGTCTTCATTGTTTTGTTCATCGGAGTCAGTGTTAATGTCCAAATAGCTGATGGAAGAGTATACGAAGGCGGACTTCAAAAGGTCAAATTTTGACAATGGGACGGTGACCGATTGGCAGGCAAAAGTTGACAAATGGGGCAATGGAATAGTTTGAATCTGTAAGTTTTGGTGTTGATTATTTTCGCGAGAAATGCTTTCGACTTACAGAGGATGGAAAAAGACGACGATTATTTAGACTTTCATTCGGATCCTTAAAATAATGATCATTTCAGAAGGATGTGATAAGTGAGCCTTAATGAGGAAAATCATATTGTTTTCATGAACATTCAATATAAGGAATTTAAATACCAAATCTACGAATATCTTTAGAATTATGAGTGTTATGACTACGAGTTTAAAATAAAGAAAGAAAAAGATATGTAAAAAAAATCGGAACGCGTCCTCTTGGCGTGGGCCCTTGTCGCCGTTCGATATAACTTTTCTCAAAAGCAACCAAACTAAGTATTCTTAGTATCATTCGACAGCTCTTGTTAAGCTTTTTAAGCTTGCAATTAACAAGTTGGCCCAATTTTTAGAAATTTTCAAGCTTATAGAATTGACTAGAGGAGCTATCGAACCAAGATGACCACGACCGTAAAAAATGGACCCACATTTCCGATCAGAATGACATTATTCAACCGATTGGTGCGCACATAATAGGAAAGCACATTGTTGTACATTGTGGCATAGCCTGAAAAAAAGTGACAAAAGGCAAAATGATTGGCACTTTTTCAATGACTAAATTTCCTGGGTTGGGGTCGTTTGGGCCCCAGGCCAACGTAAGACTTCATAATTCTTTTCCTTGTTAGCCAAATGTTTTAAATTTGGTGTCATTCTGAAGCCTTTAATATCTAGAAGAAATAAATAACCAACTGGAAAGAAAATGAATAATTCACCAAAAAGATAAAAATTCAAAAAATTACATTTTTTTTGGCAGTTTTCAGGCTACTTTTTGTTTGAAGGTCGAAATGACGTATTTTAATTTATAGAAATAGAAACTACATGCTAAGAGCTTTAAAATGACACCAAGTTTAAAAGATTTGGCTGCTTAAGAAAAAAGTTACCAACCATTAAACTTTTCTGGGGGCCCAAACATTCTTGGCCCAAATTTCCTTACAATGGAACATATACAGCAGTGTGAAGCCCGTTGAATGAACACCGACTGGGGGAGGCATCAAACAATTGTCTGACTTAAATTTAAGGCGCCATTTATTCCGCATCCTCTTTTGGCACTTTTATTAGCGTAGGGCCGTACTTTTAAAAACCAAAGGGGGGGGGGACCTTTTTGATTTTTTTTTTTACATACTTTTGTTTTAAAAATATTAAAAAGGAGTTATTTCTAGGACATTTATTTTGGCTAATTTATAAAAAAAAAGGTCCCCCCACCCTTTGGTTTTCAAAGTTAAAGCCCTACGCTATTACTATTAAGTGCCCTTTTGTTTGGGTCAAATGCCGTTGTACCGGAAGGACGATGATGCCTCGTCCCTGCAGATAACGCTCTTCAGACAGTGATGTGACCGGGTCTTGGCAAGTGACCTTTGGCACTCCAAAATGGTCTTTGATCGCTTCCAACAATACCTTGAAACATTTGACATAGAATCCAAATGCTACGCAATGATTCTAAATGCCAACCAATTGGTAGGCACTGGGTTCGCTCGTCCCAAAGGATCCGAGTCCAAATGTGCGAATCAGTTCCAACGGACAGTTTCGCAAAATTTGTTTAATGAAGCATAGAAATGGATTTCTGCAAAACAGAACATTGGATGAATCAAGGATGAACGGCATTTTGCACGTTTTTTGCGTTCGGAATTTCAATTTCAGAACCCAATTCGAAAACTGATGGTTGTTGGCTCAACACCGAGAACCTTTTTAATGGTTGATTTTTGTTTGGCTTTAAATTTAATTTTGTCTTGTCAAGAAAAATTTAAAAATTTCCATTTCCGACCTTTTGTGGCTGTCGGAATTCCGGTTTCCGTAATTTTTTGAAGGTCTTGAAGAATTCCGAATTTTTTTTTTTGGAAGGTTGAATTCCGAGTTCGAAAAAATTGTTTCGAGACGTCAATAAGAAAAAAGAATTAGTGAACTAAATGAAAGGGTCGGGGTCATTACGTTTCGTCGCCGCCCAATTTGAAGTGGCATATCTTTTTTCTTAATCAACCAATTAAAATAACTTTTACCTTCTGAAAGCTTTACGATTCATTGAGTGATAAAAAATAAAATTATGGCCAAAAAGTCAGAAAAATACGGCATTTTGAATTTTTTGATCGTATTTTTTTTTGGTTAATAATAAACTAAAAAAAATTTATGGCCCTCGCGACGAAACGTACTTTGACAAACTGGGTGGTTCCCAATTGGAACCCTTTTCTTTTTATGAGTCCAAAAAACGCACAAATATTCGTTCGGCATTTTCCGCTCATAGCGTTCCATACGAATAGTCAGTGGTACTTCTCGTTCATAATTCTTCCCCATCGGCCCAGCCTTCGCAAATGCATTTTTACTCGACCCGTTCAAATTTGCTTGGCACTTTGACATCATCTCAGCACCGGAAACGTGACAAGAAGGACGGAACCCGCGCATTGTAAGTTCTGCCAAAGTCCGTCTACCATCTTCAATAGAATCAGTCGTAGAATGGCGATTCATATGTTACAAATGAGTCAATGGTATTATGTATAAAAGAGGAAGAATGAGCTGTAAAAGGATACCAAATCATATAGGTAATTCAGACGGTACATACATAAATGTAAGAATTACCTACTTTACAAAAAGAATGCAAAATTTTATAATTCTGACAAATAAAAACAGTGTGTTCCATTACAGTAAAGACTCCCTATTTTTGTGAGTTTGACCACTTAGGCATGCAAAAAAATTAAAAATCCGCTAAAACGAAATTCATCAATTTGGGGAGAACTAAATATTTTATACTCAAATTGACCAATTTTAAGGATTTTTAATTCAACTTTTAGAACTATTCTTATGGGATTTGAACTCACCTAAGATTCAACTTTTACAGTTAATATAAATCAGGGTTCCCATTTGTTCCTTATTTCTAATGTTTGTTCTTATTTGGAGGGGTCAAATTAGAGCATTCGAATGATATCAAATATTGAAGATTTTCGCTGACTAAAAAAAAAAATATGGCCCATTTGAAATTGATCACCTTGACACCCCGAATATTTGTCGTATCGATTTTAGTCAGCCCGCCAAATTCACAACATTTTGTTACTCTTTTTCCGTATAAAAGGGCATTATTTTGCCAGTTTCCAGCCATTTCTCTTTTTATTTAAATCCTCAACAAATTGATGGCCTTCTTCCGTGTTCCGCCGCTCTTCTTCCCCCGTTCGCTGTCTTTCATTGCTGCTGTTTTTCTGTTCAGCTGTTGCTGCTGTCACGCAAATGAAGACGCGTTGAACATGAAAAAGTTCGCCTGTGCAAAGGACGGTGCCCAAATTCAAGGCTTCACTGTTCAAGGCAATTCGATGTGAGTTACTACAGAACAGCAATAAGCCTTTAATGAACAACCATCAAAATTTCAGTATCATGGACTCGGATGGAATTGACGCCGGTGCGACATTCTTTGGTTTTCAGACGAACAAAAACGACGGGAAGCTCAGCATTCGAATGGCAGTGGACGACTCTTGCACAAACACCTTCTCAAATTATGTCTTTTTCCAAACGGGCGACAAAAAGTGTGACAAGAAGCCAGCAGTGAGTGTTCGTTCGTACTTTGCTTTTTGAAACAACAATTCTGACAGTTGTTTTTCCCTTTTCAGACTGGCGAGACCAAGTGCCCCGAGACTATTCCCAAGTGCAAATTCTTCACCGTCACGTGCGCTGTTCAAATGAAAGAAGTCGTCGATTTGCCTGACGCCGGTGTCTTCAAAATTGGCCTGAAAAATTTCGTGGACCTTAAAAAAGTGTGCAAATGGAAGGGATTCGTTGTAAGTGCTGGTTCAAATTTTCCCTTATAATTTCTTTGTTTGGCTCTGTTTGCAGGAAGACGTTCGTTTGGTGCTGGATGACTCGGAAGATTCCAATGGAGAGCCGTGCATTGGTGGCCTTGCGCTTTGGCTTATTGTGACAATTGCCGGCGGAGGAGTGCTGTGAGTACCCATTTTTCTGGAACGGGACTATTCATTGCCACCGTTTCGGCCTTTCATTGCCAGTCAGTTTATAACTAATGTTTGGCAGGGTGTCGTAGGGTAAAAATAATAATTGAACAATGTGGTACTGAAGAAACCTAATGACAATGAAGTGTCTGGCAATGAAAGGTCCCCTCTACCGGCATTTTTCAATGTTTCAGCAACTTTATTTTTAGGTTTGTGCTTGTCATTGTTGTGGTGATCATCTGCGTGATAAAGGGACGGCGCAAAGAAGCTGCTCAACCGGCAGGAGCACCAATGGGATTCTTTTCGTCATGGAAATCATTCGCAGTGAAGTCATTCGTGGGACCTAAGCCAATGGTTGGACGATCGAAAGCGGACAGATCAGGAGTGAAAGTGCCAGGCACCATCATGGGAGGCACCACCATGGGTTTGGTCAAGGCCGGCGGCAGCACACCAAAATTCTCGAAAACTGCTGGCGGCGGAACTCAGGTCAGGATGCCACCAAACATGCATAATGTGAGAGCATACTAATTTCTATTTTCAGGGACCAATGAAAACAAGTTTTGGTGCAAGCGCAGCGTCAGCAGGCAAACAAACTTCAAAATACGCTAAGCCGCCGTCGGCGTTGTCCGGTGCGGGAGCGAGCGGAACCACTGGAAACTACTCGAAGGCAAAGGGAACGGCGACACCAGCAGCAGAAAAACCGAAGCAAGCAAGTGGAGTGTATGGCATTTTGTGAATGCGCGGACGATGAAGCTGATTTACGACGACGTCGGAAGATATGTGATAATGATAAATGATTTGATATGTTCACCTATGTATTTGTTAGCTAATTGTATAGACCGTAATCACATGCGTTTATGAAATGTACAGCTTTGTTCATTGGTCCTTTTTTTATTGCTTGTGCGTAAAAGTTCAATAAAATGCTTCTTGGAAAATTTTTTTGGAGGTAAAGGACGTGCAAACAAAAAAAAAGATTTTGGGGTAAAAAAGAACTTTTTTTGTAAAATGATTGCGCAGCAATGTTCACTATAAAGTTGTTTTAGGGGTTTTCATGGTCGGAGAATCCGTTTCTGACATCTATTTATACCAATTTCGAATCCCGAACCCTAATTCGAACATTTCAAAAATTTAGAATTTACATTAGTGTGGCTCATTTTATTCAAATTTACATATGTGGCTTATTTTATTAAAATAGATGTCAGAATCGGATCCCATTTTCGGGTTATATGCATATTTCGCGATTTATTTTCATTCGGTTTTTTTCCTCTAATAAAGGCGCCCTTCTATTTGAAGCGCACCCTCTAATTGAAGCACACCTCAGTGATCAAACCCAAATTTTAACGAAAATTAATTGACCAAAATAATGGACAGTCTTTTTTATAAACTAAAGAGCTGGGCTGGGTAATTAAGGCCCTATTATTTTCTTTTGAAGCGCACCCTAGAGAGTGATTGAAAAATAGAAGCGCTGTGTTTCTATTAGAGGAAATACGGTAATTAATTTTTTATTTATTATAAATTGATTAAATATTTTTATGAAAAAAGAAAATTATTTGAAATGAATTAAAAAAGCATAAAATATTTTTCATTTTGTTGAATTTATATTTTAAATTGATAGAAAACTTTTTAACTGTCTATTTATTATCATCTTTTTTACCTTGGGGTTTAGCACCAATTATCGCGAAGCATTCGATGAGCTTTATGGTCGTCCATTATTTGAGCGGCGAGGCAATGGCAGTTAAATTACGCCGGGGAGCGGCCAATTGTCAAAAAAAAATTGTCCGTGCCACGCCAAAAAACAAAATTTGATTATTGCTATGCCGGCTTTAAGAGTGTTAAACATTCTGATTGTCGAATGGTTAAGGTCGAACGGTTTTTAAAACTGATGTTAACTCTACAAATAAGTCATAGATCACTCACAGTGAAAGAGAAGTGATGATAGAGCGAATGGAACTGTTCAGAGAAAATTGTCCCATTTTATAGATAAAAGTTTCATCCCTCAATTGTTTTTTAATGTTTATGCGCCCGCACCAAAACGGCCGCACTAAAATGATCCCCACCGATTTCCGGCACCAGCATTTCGTACAGCACAAGGCCAAGCAAATAAAGATCGCATATTGGAAATAAAACTCAAATAGCAAGAATTGTTTAAATGAAACTTAAGTTTGATGATTTTCGAACGCTTAGCATTGTTCAAAGGATTCGCATAAAATGTCGACGCCGTCTTCAACAAAATTTGCGCCCGATTTTTTGCCCTTTTCCACTTAAGAAAATGGGCAAAAAGAAAAGAAGCCAACCTCCCCCGCCCCTTTGGTTTTTAAAATTAACGCACTTGGCTATACCGTGACCCGACATTTGCGGCCCCAACCAAATAAGGGCTCATTTAAAAAAAAAAACAAAAATAAAGGATTTAATTTTTAAGTCGCGACTCTTCTATGTTATATGTTTTTAACTATTTTTTGATCAGCACAAGAACAATTCCAGACCCTTTTCACTAATTAGAGCGTAATAACAGGATCGCATCGATTTCTTCGACTTGTTTGTGTCCACATTACTTATTTTTTGTTATGTTCTTTGAAATGGGCCCTTATTTAGTCGGGCCGCAAAAGTCAGGCCGCAATATAGTCGGTTTTTGGCTGGGGCCGCAAATATCTGGGCACTGGCTATACAAGTGCCGATATTCCACCGATGGAACAATAAGATATCTATATATTTTATGCAACCATGTTGTAAAAACCATTGGTATATGGAACATATACATAAATGTAATAATAGCGATTAAAACGGCAATACAACAAAATATGGGCAACAAAACAGACGAGGTTAGAGCAACATAAGAAGTCAATCAAATAAATGGATTAATATTAATGTCCTCTGTTGAATAATTCTAGTCCAATGCGCTCGTTGCTTAAGTTGTGTCCTGTTCATTCGATGAATCACTGCTGGCTTGACTCCCGGACGCCCTGTCGGACTCGTTCCCGGAGGCATTGTCAGACTCGTTGTCAGTTTCATTGCCGGACGCGTTGTCGGACTCATTGCCGGATGCATTGTCGGACTCGTCCTCGGAGGCATAAGACGCGGTCCCAGACGCATTGTCAGATTCATTGCCGGATGCATTGTCAGTTCCATTGCCGGACTCGTTCCCGGAGGCATTGTCAGACGCTGTTCCTGACGCGCTGTTGGACACGTTCCCGGTCGTATTGGCGGAATCTTCGCTTCCAGTTGTATTGTCCGTAGTCGCCGTCGCTCCACTCGTTGCTTCAGCAGCAGGCGGAACTAAAAATAGAAAATCCATGAAAATTCAACTGTAAAAAAACATATCAATACTAAAAGTCAGAAAACCAATTGGTTAACCCACGTTTAAGTCCAGCCGCGGCGGGGGTGCTGTGCACAGATTGCATCGTTGTCGTGTTGGCATTGGTCCTACGCCGTTTTCTGGTAGTGCGCCTCGCTTTCCTCGGCGGACGTCCACGGCCTCGTGGTGTTTTGGAACGCGGCGCTTTCCTCGACCTGCGCGAACCACGCGGACGCCCAAGGGCCGGTCTTAACATGGCGGGACGACGCATCATTGTAGCTTTCTTCCTCGTCTTCGTCGGCTCTGTCTCCGTTACGTTGTCGCGCTCAATTCTAACACTTCTTGAACGGGTGGTAGTGCGCCTCGCGTTCCTCGGCGGACGTCCACGGCCTCGTGGTGTTTGGGAACGCGGCGCTTTCCTCGACTTGCGCGAACCACGCGGACGCCCACGGGTCGGTCTCAACACGGCTGGGCGACGTATCATGGTAGCTTTCTTTTTCTTCGTCGTCCTTTCTGTTTCGTCGTCGCGCTCAATACGAATACTTCTTGAACGGGGGTTAGTGGTGGTGCTGCGACGACGCCTTGACGCTCGACGTTGACGGCGGGCGGCCACCTCTTGTTCGTAGCGGTAACGGTCATTTTCCTCTCGAGTGCGGGAGAGGGCACAATATGACTGAACATCAGCAAACATGACAATCATAAGAAGCCCTTTTGTATGTGATGTTGTATATTCACCCTTGATGATGAACTCCTGCTTCTACTCGAGTCACGGGAAGTTGACGTTGTCCTTCCATACGGATCTCCTCTATTCGGATCTCCTCTATACGGATTATACATTTTGATGAAGAATGAATAAATGTTGTTGCCAGACTTTGTACAGACCGAAGCCGAATTATAGGATAGGAAAGGCTAAAGGAATTGGCATTTTTTTAAATTGACAGAAATAATTTAAACAAAAAGTCGAAATGTGGTTTAAATGAAAAAAACTGGGTGGGTTCGACACAAACAGTAAGAGAAGGGCATCATGAGAAGCAATCAAAAAACATCGGTTGGGTTATTTAAGCTCTAAAAAATTTGTCAAAAACTTAATGAAAGGAATAGACACAAGAAAAAAATTATGGGAGAACATGAGGACAGATTGATTGTTGAAAAAATGAAGAAAAAACAATAATTTTGGTATTTATATATATTTTTTTTCAAAAAAAAAATACACCTACTTATATTCCAACCTGGCACCGTGCAAAATATGTATTTTTTCTTAGAGGTAATCGGCACTTCTAGAAACCAAGGGGAGACCCTTTTGATTTTTTAGTTGAAAAACCGGGGCTTTTTGGCTGGGAAAACGGGGCAAAACCGGGGCGGGACCGGGACCCGGTTAAAACCGGGGCCCTGGTACTCATTTGTACGCTCGGTATTTTGAAAAAGCCCCGGTCCCGCTCAACCCTACTCTATACTATAGAAGGCTAGGCCCTAGGCTATAGAAGTGCCAAGTAGGCAAACTAAATTTTCGGTAATACTAGGGCTGCCCCCCCATTTTTTGAAAAAAAATCAAATTTTTATAAAGTGATAAAAAATGTTCCCGGAGTTTTCGGGGCCCTGATCATGATTCCGGCATTCATTTCGACTAATTCTGGACCTTTTTAGTACATTTGCATCAGTTTTAGTAAATAAATGCGAATTTTGGAAAAATTTTGGTTTTCGTCTTTTTGTTCGAACTTGGGGCAAGGACTCAAAATTGGTTGAAACGATGCCCCAGAATCGTGATCAGCGACCCCGAAAACCTCTGGAAGGGTGTCTTTCACGACTTTAAAAGAGTTTTAAAAATTTTCAAAAAATGGGGGGGAGGGGGGGAACCAGGGTGACCATCTCACTACATCAAAAAGGAGGCGCCAGCCCCCAAAAAGGAGGCAAAAAGGAGGCGTCAGCCCCAAAAAGGAGGCATTTTAAAAAAATGCGTATAAAAAGGCAAAAATTGTTCAAATGGCTTTATTCAGCATATTTTTCTCTAGTTTTCACTTTGTTGAGCAAATCGGGATCAGAGATAAAGAGCTTGTAAGCCTGGATTGAGCTCTTAGTCAACAGGGCTCCCAAATGAAAATTTTGAAAATCTTCATTTGAAGTCAAAAATCATCATTTTTAAAAAATTCTTATTAAAGCAAGAAAACCCAGTAAAAAGACCACTTTTTAAAACTCACAGGGGCGGGAGCCGGTGGTGCCGATAGGCGCCACCGGGGAAAATTTTAAAAATATGTGTGTATTTTGGTAAGAGATTTTGCACAAAAAGCCAGATTTTTTGGGTTTTTTAAGAAATATTTTGAGAAAACATAAGTAAAAAGGGGTCCGCTGGTGCCGATAGGCGCCACCGGAGAAAATTTTGAAAATTTAGTGTGTGTTTTGTTAATGGATTTTTAAGCCTAAAAATGGCCATTTTGGAAAATTTTTATCAATTCCTTATAAAATTCTGAAAAACTCAAAAAGGAGGCAAAAGGAGGCAAAAAGGAAGCGGCCAGGTCAAAAAGGAGGGAAATGCCTCCTAAAGGAGGTATTATGGTCACCCTGGGGGGAACGGGCCCTCGTATCAAATTTTCTAGCACTTGTCAGGTTCCATTTAAATAACCAAACCGATGTTTTTTGATTGCTTCTCATGATGCCCTTTCTCTTACTGTTTGTGTCGAACCCACCCAGTTTTTTTCATTTAAACCACATTTCGACTTTTTGTTTAAATTATGTCTGTTCATTTAAAAAAAACCAATTCCTTTAGCCTTCCGTGTCCTATAATCCGTCTTCGGCCTGCACAAAGTTCGGGGAACAACGTTAATTTTGAAAACCAAAGGGCGGGGGGGGGGGTCGGGGTCGGATCGCCGCGGACAGTTCGCCGCCAGACTCATATTTAGAACTTTGTAACTTTTTTGTTTGTGAACCAAATTTTACAAATTTGGTATGATTGGAAAGCTTTAAGTGTTTAGAAGGTGTGAATAAGTTATTTCTAAGCGATCGACTAACTAAGAACGCACAAAAGTCAGAATTTTGTGTATTTTGGTTCTTAACTTTTTTATAGGTGGGTAATGTTTTTCAATTTTTCAAAAAATATTTCAAAAGGTAATGAAGTCACTGTGTGTAACATTAAAATAGGGGCACCTTATTTTTTGTGAGTTTGACCACTTCCCGTGAATCAATCGAGCTGAAATTTTAATTGTAATATTTTGAGTGAAATAGTCTTTCGACTTTTTTTTCCGACTTTTTTCACTTTTTTTTAAATATTAAGAATTTTTACCCGAATTAAATTTCGTATTATTTATCTTTTAATGAACTTACCAAAATAATTTAGTACATGAGTCTTCTTTATTGGGTTTTTACAATTCACATTAATTTTGAAAAAATTAACTATTTGACGACACTATAGAAAAAATTCTTATTTTAACTTAAAAACTAATTACTTTTAAATCATCAAAATAAATACATAAAGTCAATTCACTAAATCTATTCACCATTCTTCTTTTGTGCTGCCTTCCTTTTTGCTTATATTTTTGTCTAATTTCATAATATTTGCGGATGAGTTCCATTTTTTTGATAGGATTTTTAACTCTTCGATGCCCTTTAATCATTCCAAATTCCTTCATCCATTTCAAAATTGAAGCATAACAATAACCAATTTCCGTAGATAAATCGGCTTCAAATGCCATTCCTTTTTGGAATGCTTTCCTTTTGCCACAAATTCACTTCTTAATTTAGATATTTTTGTATAAGTGTTACTAAAATTTCTCAATTATTTCTATTTTGTGTTTGTCACTCTCTTTGTCCATTTGTCACCATTTCCAATATTTTCTTCCATTTGATCACTTTTTTGTGATGAATTGTCCTCCTCCTCCTCCTTTTCTCCCATTTATTCACCATTCCAATTTTCGTCATATATTTCATTGAATTGGTTTTCCAATATTTCTTTTGCTATTTGAATATTTTGTGCATCGCTCTGCGCATTTCCCTTCTCCCAATTGTCTCCAAAAATTTCATCGAATGTATTTTGCGGTTTTTTATTTTAGTCGAATGAATATTTTCTAATAAATTATTTTAATGTAAAATATATAGAATGATTGAAAATATTTCATTTTTTCTAATAATCTCTAAAAAATAATTAATGAGAAAAAGAAAAGCAATATCTATTTTCAAATAGTTAGTCATTAGTAGGGCTGGGATTTTTAGAAAATCACTTAATACGCTGAGATAGGCGCGAAAAACGCGTTTTTAGCTTGGTTTGGAGCTTCTACACCCACTTTTATAATACCTATTTTTACTTATTTCGGGATTTTTCTACCTATTACCTAGTTACCTAATTTGATACCTATTTCGGCATTTTTGGTGACTTTTTCAGGATTTTGAGTAATTTCATAAGGAAAATGCCATAAAAAATGAAAAATAGACCCCCTAAGATGGGCTTTTAAAATTTTAAAAAAGCATACCCCTAAAACACGAACTTTTTCTTAAAAAAAATAACCTCAAAAGCCAATTTTTTTTTTGGCAAATATGGACTTTTTTTAAATCTTCCCCCTTCCATTTGAATGAGTTTTACGTCGAAAATCTCGAAAAATTTCTGATTTGTAACACCAATAAAGAGAAATGACCATTTTTTGTGCTCAAAAATCGTTAATAAAAAAAATTTTATTTACCTATTTTGGTACCTATTTTGGAATTTTTATACCTATTTGATGCCTATTTTGAGATTTTTTTTAACCTTTTTAAGTACCTATTCTGCGATTTTTCTTACCTAAAAATCCCAGCCCTAGTCATTAGATAAATTGTTATTTCTTTTTAATTATTTTTGCCTTATTGATTTTTAAATGAATTACGTAGCAATTGAATGACGCAAAAGGACGAATCTGAGGTAAAAAATTACTGTTTTTTTCCAATTTTGAAGCGATTTCTTTAATATTTTGAAGTCTCTTCAAAGAGCCCGAAAATGCTCAAAAAATTTTCATCTGTGAGCCCTGCCCTAGTTTACTTACTCACCTCATTCGATTAACTATGACTTTTGACACCGGAAAATGCAAAGATGTTTTTTTTCGTGCACCATATATAAAATTTAAATTTTTCATAATAATAAAATTGTTGAAAAATTTTGGATTTCGGGTCTTTCGGCTTTTTTGGGCCTTTCGATTTTGGATTTCTGATTTTATTTTTTGATTTGGCCCATCCCTACTATGGGTGCTCATCACCCACCGAGTTTCCCACCGTTGTGAGTACAAAATGACTCAAAAAGGGGCTTGAGGGACGGAATATTTTTTGTAAGGTGGAAAGCTTTGGGGCTTGTGAGTTACTTTTGGCCAAATACCGCTGGCTCAGACGGCGTTGATATTAGTGATGCGCGACCAAAAATAAATGGCGAAAAACGAGAAAAGCGAAACCAAAATAAAAAGCGAGAACGAGAAGGCGAGAACAAAGACCCCCAAAAAGGCGAGAAAGCGAGAAGCGAAAATATTTATTTTTTTTTAACTTTTTTTTTCTAAAAATAAAAAATAGTCTTCCAATTTTAAGTGGTTTTTTGTAAGATTTCTCATTTTTGTAGAAAAATTATTATCTAATTTTTCTAGTGGGGCGGATGCAGGAAGGTTCGGTGGTGCCGACAGGCCGCCGAGGAAAAGTTGGATGAAATTAGTAACAGTTTTTGGTCCAAAAATTTGGGTCTTTCTTGAAGAGATTTTAAGATAATTTTGGAAAATCTAAGCATAAAAGTTTCTCGCACTTTTCGGTTTGCATCAGGGTTGCCGCGGGTCGAGAAAAAACTCGGGTCGGGTTCTGATGAGTATTTTCAAATATTTTGAAATCGAACACCTGACTTAAACTCTTTAAAAATGTTCAAAATAAGACGAAAATTGACCATTTTGGTGAAAAATCTGTTAACAAATTGGCCATAAATTTTCCAAATTTCCCCAGGTGGCCCCTATCGGCACCATCAGATCCCCAGCCAATTTTCAGGTTTCGTGTCGGGTTTTCGAAAAAAGCTCGGGTCGGGTTTCGGGTCGGCAAAAAGACCGGGTTTCGGGTATCGGGTAACCCGCGGCAACCCTGGTTTGCATACTTTGAAAATTTGAAGCGTATTTTCAAAGAATGTAACTTAAAGTTGGCAACTTGAACCAAAGAAATTTCTCGAAAATTGACAAATACTGCGAATTTGGCAACATTCGTCTAGATGCTATCATAGTCAATTTGGCTCTGGCGGATTTGGCCAGATGAATTCACTATACGCATTTTATTGAAACCGATTCCGACTATTGCAGGGCTCGGATTCGTACTTTATTTCAAAGTTACGCCAAAATCCATTTGCAGATCAGACCCAAATTGTCAAAATTTTTCCCCGGCGGCGCCTATCGGCACCATCGGTTACCTTAGATTTTCTCAAATTTACTCCAATTCAACTATTTTTATGCAAAATCTGTTACTAAAACAACCCAAATTTTGAAAATAATTTTCCCCGGCGGCGCCTATCGGCACCGCCTCCGCACCCCCCCCCCCCCCGCTTGGTGAAAAATGTAATAAAATACTTTGAAACCGATCTCGGCAGATCCGAGCCCTGGATTATTGTGATCAAACTAATTTAATTCTTAAAATATTGTTAGATTTTCTAATTAGACCGAAGATTAATTTACTCATAAATATCTATAAATGTTCAATATGTATTTAAAGAGTAGAAATAAAATTGTGAATTGAGTGGAAATATAAACGAAATTGCCAAATTACCATGTTACAATCTTTAATTTAGTTAAGGTGAATTTTTCGTAAAAATTACAAATTTTTTCTTTAGTTTAAGTTTTTTCGAGTTTGTGATATTGGTAATTTTTACAGTTTATGTTTCACAGGCATTTTTTAGGCTGTTCAAAATGTTCATCGGAAGGCATAAAATATTTTTTTAAGGTTTTTTGCCATAAAAAAGTATTATTTCAGTTTTAAACCAAACTGAAAAAAGTATATCATTCATTCATCACGTCATCATCAGCTGTTCAAATAATTTTTCTAAAATTAAATAAATTAAATTTCCCTAAATTTTCTTTATAAAACCCGTGCCAAATTTGGCACTAAAATAATTCGCAATTTCACTTTTCTATTCGGGTATTCACTGCTGTTTTTCTCTCTCTCTCACTCTGATGATTTTCTATTCCACTTTTTTGATTATAGGTTTATTAATGAAATCCATCATTTTCATATTCCTTCTGCTTACATTACAAATATACAATTCTCTGCAGAAGGTAAATTTATGGTAAAAAGAAAATTAATGGCACTGAACAGGGTTCCTAAACCAGCAAATTGATTCCTTTTTCGGCTTTTTTAAATGTCGCTCAAAAGTGAAGGACTTAAGCAAATTCTGCCTATGGACAATCCGTAATCCGCCATCGAGATTAAGATTAAAAAAAACTGATTACCGTTATCCGTCAAACATTCATAAAGTGGTCCAAAGATCAAAGTTGAAATCTGTTATTTTTTTCGTTTGATAAGTCTTTTTTCCGAATTTCAACCGGAAAATTTTAACTATCGGTTCGGGCACTGTTAAAAAGATCACTATTCCGTTAGTGTTTATGTCAAGCCCTTATGATGGGGACTTAATTAAAAAGGATATTTGCGGATTTTTGGATAATTTTATCGCAAATATTTTTTTTATGGGACATAAAAAACAAGGAAATTAAATTTCAATAATAATTATTAAATTGCCAATTTACGGACAATGATCAAATGGAACAACTTCGTGCCAACGAGGAGAAATTGTGGGGACAAATTGGCCAAGTGAAAGACCAAAAGCAAAAGGACGAATTGTACACGGAGCTGAACGATGTGCAGGGGAAACTGAGCAACATTTATGGACAGATGAAAAATAAGAAGACTAAATAAAGATGGATCCTATTTTAAATACTTTTAATGCATGGGTTAAAGCATTTTTTTAGGAAGAAATGTGGTCATATTCATTAATTTGTGGGAAACGAAAACTGATAAAAATTGCATTTTAATTACAAAACCGTATGCAACACTTTAAACATATTTTTATACGATTTGTTTCTTTTTCTTTTGAATTCCTCCATCAAATCTTCAAAAACCGATGAAAAAAAGCATTCCCTCCGGGCAATTCGCAAAAATTGTCACCACAAATCGCCACCAGAGAAAGGCAGAAAAATTCTTATATTATTGCTACTCCAAATGTTAATCAATCTGCCATCAGCTGCGCCCCAAAATTGGGAAGAATGGAAGAACATACATAAATAAATAAGCAAATAAATCACTAAAAACAGAAGAAGAAAGAGAAATCAGATAGAAAGAGAGAAAGTGGGAGAAGAAGAGAGGTGGAGGGGTAAGAAAAAGAGGAGGGGAGAGAAACCGAGATCTAGAGAGAAAGGGGAGAGAGGTGGAGAGAAAGAGATGGGAGGCACAGGAGAGTAGGGAGGGTGAGCAACGGAGAAAGGAGAGAGAATCAGCCTCTCCGCCCCGCTTACCCCACCCTCCATGCCCAAAATAGTGGTGGAACCCGTTGCAATGATGGCAACGGCGCACCGACGGCGAAGCGGACCCTTTTTGTTGTTGTTTGCCTTGGGGCGAATGGCGGCGAATTAACCCCAACCACCACCACCGCCCACTTTTTGCTCCAGGGCTTTTGCTTGTTTTTTTTTTGTTCTTCTGTTGATGCTGATAATTGTTTGCCCTGGGGCTATATGGTGCTCAAAGAGGCAACAGCAAGCAGAGCAGTACCAACTCGCCCCTTCTCCCCCCCCCCCCCGGGCTCTCTCCGTCCTGTTGTCATTCGTTGTCCGTTGTTGGTGTTGCTAGTGCTGATCAAAAACGGGATGATGGGCGTGTGTGCATGCAGCAAGCACCACACCACACCAGTCCAATCTAGAAGAAGAAGCACATTTGTGTAGCTTATAAAAGCTATTAAAAGCATCAGAGCACATCAAAGAAATGCTTGCACATATTTGATTCATTCATTCATTTATTTCATTCATTCGCTTGTCATGGTGATCATTTTGGTGCTGGTTAAATACTGGCTTCACCACAGTTGTGCTTATATTATGCTTAGTTTGTGCTATTTAAATTTGATCTTTTGCAAATTTGGGTTACTTTAAATTTCTTTTTGTTATACGATGATATGTGTTCTTTGTTTTCTTTGTTGTATGATAGTCGAAGCCAAGATCCCTCACCCACTCCCAAAAAGCCCAAGAGTTGGAGGCCGAGAAAGATTAATGTCGCACAATTATTTTCAATTTGTCATCTTTTTTAAAATTACTTTTTTTTAATTTTAAAATGAAAAGTCACTTAATTTAGCTTTTAATGGAGATGATTGTTGAGTTGGAGAATCGGATTAAAGCCTACCGATTCGTCGCATATTCGGCTGTGTGTTTTTCGGTCGTTTCGGTGCTCAGCGTTTGCGTTACATTACCGTTGGTGTACAACTATGTGCACCATGTGCGACGAAGCATGAACAACGAAGTCAACTACTGTAAGGTATACGGTAAATTCATGAAAATGGCCCCTCG
The DNA here is from genome assembly GCA_039877585.1 of Heterodera filipjevi. Taxonomy (NCBI): domain Eukaryota; kingdom Metazoa; phylum Nematoda; class Chromadorea; order Rhabditida; family Heteroderidae; genus Heterodera; species Heterodera filipjevi. The sequence goes on along the minus strand of JBDPZO010000005.1, from coordinate 5,777,173 downwards.
CCGTAATATAACTGTAGAAATTGTCAAAATAAACCCACATTTACTGACATCGTTTTAAATGTATGAATTGTCAGTATTGTATATACCTTTTTTTATAGGGTTCAGCCCAGGACATTTGGTCAGAGGTGAACCAGTTGCGGCACGTGCCAACCGGTGGAACATCTCATGGAAACCGTACGGCACGTCAGTCCGGTTATGGTGAAGGCGGTACGCCACCATCCGGTGGAGTCGCCGGTGGCCAACAGCAAACGGGCAGTGCAGGCGGCTGTGACGCGTGTTGCTTGCCTGGCCCACCAGGACCGGCTGGCACGCCCGGCAAACCTGGCCGTCCCGGGAAGCCAGGCGCACCCGGACTGCCGGGCAACCCAGGCAAACCGCCCACCCAGCCGTGCGAGCCAGTCACACCGGTCAGTATCCATTAGTTTTGCTAATGATTAATTAATCATTGGAACGACATTTAGCCTCCGTGTAAGCCATGCCCAGCTGGGCCACCGGGACCGCCAGGGCCTCCAGGACCGCCTGGAGAAGCTGGCGGACCTGGCCAACCTGGACAACCGGGTCAAGATGCTCCGCCTGGCGAGCCTGGACCCAAGGGACCGCCGGGACCACCGGGCCAGCCTGGACAGCCCGGAGCACCAGGAGAACCCGGCCAACCAGCACAGTCCCAACCAATTGTGCCCGGTCCCCCTGGAGAGCCAGGTATTTTAGAGCATAAACAAATTATAAATTGACTACGCAACAATGATAAGGTGATGCCGGACCCCCTGGGCCTCCCGGACTTCCTGGCAACGCTGGACAAGATGGAGCACCAGGCCAACCAGGTTCGAAGGGACCACCTGGACCGCCGGGCCCGCCTGGCAATGATGGTCAGCCCGGTGCCCCTGGTCAACCTGGACAGGCCGGTGGTCAAGGCGAAAAGGGCATTTGTCCCAAATACTGTGCCATTGACGGTGGCGTTTTCTTCGAGGATGGCACACGACGCCGTTGAAGAAAAAAACAAAACAAATTGTACCAATTGTATAGAGACAAAAATAAAATACGTTTAGTTAATGTTTCAATCAGATAGGATTCCTATCATTTAACTCAGTATGATACACAAACAAATGACAAAAAACTATTTTTACCAAAAAAAAAGTGCTAAATATCTGGTAGCTTTTAAAAAATTTTGCCAAATGTTAGTGTTTTTATTTAAAGAACCAAGTGGATAAGTTAATTCAATATCAAATGGAAGGTTGCCTACCGGAGCTCCAAATTTTAGCCTCATTTCAAAATTTACTCCGGCGGCGCCTGTCGGCGCCACCGGACCCCTTTTACCTTAGATTTTCTCAACTTTTCTTTAAAATTCAACTATTTTTGGTCGAAAAAATATATCCAAACAAAAAAAACCTGTATAAGTCTGATTCTCAAATCATGATCCGGAATTATTCAAAATTCCAGTCTCTATTAACCTCGTAAGAAATTAATTTTATTGGAATAATTTTCACTTAACGGCCATCGTCCCTACCTATTATTGATTTAGATTAACAAAATTTTTCTTAATTTATTGTCAAGAAAAATTTAAAAAAATTCTGATTTTCGAATTCCGATTTCTGGAGGGCCAATAAGGGCATCCATCAAAATGCAAAAAAATGTATACACTTGGTTGACTGGCACAAAAGCCAGAGATTGAAGTGACCGAAACATATGTCTGTCATCCTCATTATTTCTGTAACGGTTGTATAGCCCTGGGAGAGTTTGAATGTGTTTGTGGATGGCATTGCCGAGATGAAAGACACATCCTAAATATTCCAACATATTCTTTGTCTGGTTCAGCAATGTGTGAATGCAGATCATTTTTTACCAATCCCAATTTAAACCGAATGCCATTTTGTTCTTGCCATGGAGAATGTACGTGTATGCGGCCCGCGCAGTAGGGTGGCCTCTGGTTAGGAAAATCCATTTGATTTTTATTTCCGCACTCACTTTAACACACTTCCAATACTCAACATTATCAACTAATGCAGAATTGCGCTCGAATTGGTACTCAAATCCATCACGCACAAGAAGCGAAGCACCTCTTTTTGACTTAAATTCGATGAATTGGGTTAGTTCCTGATTAGCTGCTCCGTTGTTGCCAGATGAAGATGAAAGCAATTCACCTTCTTTGTCGGAAGAGTTATTTTCTTGCATAGTACAAAAAATAAAAAATCCATCCATATATAAAAAAGTTATGACCTCCGAACTGTGTAAAAAAGTTCAGTTTTTTGAGGTTTTTTGGCCATAATCTTCTTGTTCTTTTGTTTTTATGGGGGTGTGTTTTTTTTAATTTTACAAGAGTCGTTTCTTAGGGGTGCTTTTTTCTTGCGTATTTCTTTGTAAATTCCCGAAAAATGCCAAAAATATGTCCTAAAAAGGCAAAAATGGCGAAATATGCTTTTATTTTCGAAAACCCCCAGAATATTCATTTATATGAGGACCAAAATGTGATTTCAAAGGACATAAGGGGGGGGGGGGGGGGGGGTGCGGAGGCGGTCCCGGTAAGCGCCGCCCGGTAAATTTTTGACAATTAGATTCTGATCTGCTAATGGATTTTGGCTTAAACAATTAAATTTTTCGAAATTTTTAAAGTGATTCAGATTTGGCAAAGAAAATAAACAATCCCAAACGGAACCACTCAGTTCGGCGCAACTAGCAATAACTTTTTTATTTTTCGTTCAAATTAAACAATTTAGGTATTATTCGAAAGCTCTTGACTAGATCTATCAACCTGCTAAATTTGAAAAATTTTTGAAAATATACAAAAAGATTATGGCCAAAAAACCTCAAAAAACAGAACTTTTTTACACAGTTCGGCGCGACAGGTCATAACTTTTTTATATATGGATGGATTTTTTATTTTTTGGCAACATTAATCAAGCACATATAGAGCTTTCTGATGATACCAATAATATTTGAATTGGCAAACTTAGAAAAAAGTTATGGCTTCTCAAAGTCGGCCGCGCCGAACTGAGCTGCGCCGAACTGAGACCGACCGCATTTATCATGAATTGTAATTTTTCTCATTATTGATTTTTAGTGCATTTTTTGTTTTTTAAGCTCATATTTATGCAGTTTTCAGTGCATATTTTAGATCATATTTTGATACTAAATTTGAGAAGATCATTTTTCATGATTGTGCTGATATTTTATAAATGTGTCTTTTTTATATTTTTCAATTAATTGGTTTTTAAGAAAAAGCGAAATGTTTACAAATCATGGTATAGATAAAATTGAATCAGAATTTTTCGGACTCCTGATCCTGATCCGGGTGTTTTTTGAAAAGTGGACAGGATTAGGAGTCAGGAAAAACAGGATTTATAATCTGGTCCGTCCTGACCGGGTCGATTCTCTAATCCTGACCATGATCCGGGCAAATTTGGCCATGGTTACCCGGACTTCACTTTTCTAATATTGAAAAAGATTTTTTTTAAATGGTTTGATTAAATTTGAACAAATATTTGTCGAAAAAAGAGAGTCATGCAAATTTTCGAGAATATCTTTTGGAAAAGGAAGGGTCGGCGGTGCCGACAGACGCCGCCAGAAAATTTGAATGTTTTTGGTAACAAACTGCACAAAAACTGACCAATTTTTAAGTAAATAAATTTGATTTTTCGACTTTTTGTTTAAACTCGGGTATGGGGTTCGTGAATTGGACAAAATGGATGTCATATTCATGATCAGCCACCGACCCCGAATCCCCTAAGAAATGTTTTTTGTCTAAAAATTAAAAAATTTTTTTAGCATTTTGGGCGTCGGGTGAGGGCAAAGCACACAATTACCGCATTTTGATGGGTATAGTATAAAATTTGGCCCTCAACCGACTCCCTCCTGAAAAAAAATTTCGATCCTTCTCCATCCAATATATTAATTTTTTTCGCCTCTAATTAAAGACAACTTTCTTTATTTCTAAAATACAGTGTTTTACTGAAATGGCCGACGCAATGTTTATGTATGACCAGGAGGAGCAGCGAATGATCCGTAATATGAAGCCATGGGAGCAGGACCCGCACTATTTCAAGGCAACGAGACGGAAATTCTAAAAATTATGGGCAGGGGGTCTCATTTTTTGGCAAAAGAAAGAAAGCAAATACACAAAAATGATTCTATATAAAAAAATCTAAAGCAGATTTTAAGAAATTTTTTTTTTGGGGGGGGGAGAGAGGGTTGGCTTAAACAAAATTGACGAACCTTTATCTGAATTTAGGGGGCTCTAATTCGAACACAAAGCCGATTGCAAAAACCATGAAAATTAATTTTTAATTCGTTGGGTCCGGGTTCGAAATTACAAAATGTGACAAAATTCGATAATTTTGGTGCCAAAAATTTGTAAACTTTTCAGGAAGTGAAAATTTCGGCACTTGCATTACTCAAGATGGTGATGCACGCACGCAGCGGGGGGAATATTGAGATTATGGGATTGATGCAGGGCCGGGTGGACGCCAACACACTCATCGTCATGGACAGTTTTGCCTTGCCGGTTGAAGGTGGTTTTTCGAAAAATCGGCATTTTTTTACTATTTGAGATTTACCGCCCCCCCCCCTACATTAGAAAAAAATTAGTTTAAAAGTCATAAAAAATGTTTTCTGAATTGGTGCTCCCGAATACTAATCTTTTTAAATCAAGTTCGGACCCCGGACTCGAATGCAAAGTTGGAATAGTGTTTTAGTTCGGGTACCGAATTGGGCACGAATTTTTTTTTTTTTATATCGTTTTCGCGACCCTCAAAAGTCCATTTGTTATGAGTTATGTTATATAAAATTTTTAGTCTTAAGTTCAAAAAGGTGGGGGAAAGGTAATTCTCATAAAAAAGCAGCAAAAATTTTAGTTTGTTCATTATTTTTCAAACTTTAGGTACTGAAACTCGGGTCAATGCACAAGCTCAGGCCTACGAATTCATGACTAATTACAGCGAAAGTTGTGAGCCGGTCGGACGCTTGGAAAAGGTTTTTTCCAATTATTTCAGCCTGTTTTTAAGAAAAATTTATTAAATTCTCCAAATAAAGACTAAAAAAGTCACCAAAATTATCAAAAATTGTTAATAAATCCACCCAAATTAAAAAAAACACCTGCCGCCGACCCCACTTTTTTCAAGAGATCCAGGAAATACTTCCCGAATTAAAAAATTGGTTTCTAATACCATTATGTCAGTCCCGGCTTGGTGCTTGGACGGCAAAAAACAATTTTTTTTTTTTAATTTCTAATTTTCTTAGGTGGTCGGCTGGTATCATTCCCACCCCGGCTATGGCTGTTGGCTGAGCGGCATTGACGTCAACACGCAGTCCATCAACCAGCAATTTCAGGCAAACCCAAACCGGAGGGTGGGAGGTGGGGGGGGGGGATCAGCAGAACCGCTGGGGGAACTCAGCGCCATTGGTGGGATAAACTAAAATTGAACGGAAAAAAAAGAACGGTTTTCTTTAAATTTTGTTTAGTGCAGCCCTTGTTTAGGTCTTTCTAATCCCTTAAAATAATTGCTAAAAGTTCATCGAATTCAAAAATTGTTCGACGAAAAATGTGCTTTTCAAGCATCGCGCTGGGACACGTTCGTCCGCCGGGTGCACCTCGTTTCCTCCCCCCCCCCCCGAATTTTTTTTTTAAAAAAACTTCTAATTCTTAAAAAATTTTCTCTAATAAATTACTAGGAAGTTTTTCAGGCAGGAAATTTCAAGAAAAACTTAAAAATTTCGAAAAATTTAAAAAAATTTTGAAAAATTCCAAAAATGTTCCTATAATTTATTAGATAGAGAAAAATTTTTAAGAATTAGAAGTTTTTTTTAAAAAAAATTTCGGGGGGGGGGAAACGAAGTGGGGGGGGGGGGCGGAACGGCGGGGGGGGGGGGGAAACGAAGTGGGGGGGGGGGCGGAACGGCGGGGGGGGGGAAACGAGCTGCTCCGTCGTCCGCCACTATGGTTAAATCCGCTATTTCTTACCGATTTTTCGAACAAAATTTGTCATAACTTTGTCCAGACTAAGCCATAATAAAATAAACCTATTTATTTTTGTTTTTTGAATTTTATTTAAGAAAATAATGACAAAATTTTTTACAATCTATATTATGTATAAAACATCTCGAGAAAAAAAAATTGTTTCAAAATTTTCTCTTCAGGAACCGTTTGTCGCTATTGTAATCGACCCGATTCGAACCATCAGTGCGGGCAAAGTGGACATTGGAGCATTTCGCACCTATCCCAAAGGTTTGGATTTTCAAACAAAAAAACGAATTAACTTTCACTCCTTTTGAAAATTTTCAGGTTACAAGCCGCCAGATGAACCGCCATCCGAATACCAGACCATCCCACTGCACAAAATTGAGGACTTTGGCGTCCATTGTAAACAGGTGAGTATTGTTTAAAATTTTTGATAGGATTGTAATTTTCACTGTCGCAAAAAAAAATTGCTACGAATTTTCAAAATAGCGCAAATCGTCTTTTCTGTTTTGTTTAGTTAAAATAATTTTTTTTTTCCCTATTTTCAGTACTATTCATTGGACGTGACATACTTCAAGTCATCGCTGGACACGAAGATGTTCGACGCTTTTTGGAAAACGTATTGGGTGAGTTGTACGGCTAATTCTTGTCCCCTTCCCCCCCCCCCCCCCCTCTCAGATCAGTACCCACGCTTCGTTCCCTCGCCCATTCGAAATTAAAATCTTACAGTTTTGCTTAAAAATCTAGGATTTTTTTACGCATGGAATGAATTTTAGAAAATTAAAACTTGAGAAAATCGAATTTTTGCAACAATTTTAAAAGAGAAGTTTTAGACCTAAGAAATTTATTTTTCATTTTTTTCTTACCTAATTTATTATTATTTTTTTCCATCCCATCCACTGTTTCAATTTTTTTTTTAAATTTCATTCATATCATTATAACAGGCGAGCACGCTGTGTGCCGACCCGTTGCTGAACAACGCCGATTACATCACGTCACAGTTGGCCGATTTGGGCGCCAAATTGCAACAGGTGGGACGGAGTGGCGGGGAGAGGGTGGGCGTTAAGATAAAATTTAATGAAATATATAAACAAATTCCAACAAAAAAAAAGACTAAATTTTCTCCTCCCATGGACAGGCCGGCACCCGTAGTGGCCCGTCTTTCCGTGAACGGCTTCGCAAAGCGGAACGTGACGGTGAGAAGTTGGGCTGCGAAGTCCTTCAAGGGCTGATTGTGAAGGCGGTGAAAAGCGGGTGAGTTGAGCTCGAATTTATTTGTGACAGATGGTGGAGGGGGGTAGTGGCTTTTTAACGGTGTTGCGACTTTTGCTGCCAAGGCATCTGCGGCCCGACTTTTGCGGTTATGCCCAAAATGGGTTTCTCATAAATTATAAAACACCCCAATGGATTACCTAAAGAGCCAAAATGCAGTTTTTTCCATTATTAATCCTTTTAGGGCATTTAGGATTACGGTACTGCAATTTGAAACCAATTATACACATATATATAGACATAGGCGCAATGTCTTGGCCGCAAAAATACTACCAAAAACACATTGTTTTGTTTCAAAATTAGCATTTTTTTATACTAATGTCTTTTTAAACAAAAAAATGTTGGCATTATATTACTAGTCAGTAGGGCTGTGCGAGACTCTCGGTTCCCGACTCGAGAAATTTCTCGGGTTTTTCGTCTCTCGTTTTCGGGGTCATTTCTCGGTCTCGATGCTCGGTAAAAATCATTTCTCGCACAGCACTACTAGTTAGACCAACCTTCCTCACCCTGCCATTTCAGTCTCTTCTCTTCGTTCGGGGTTTCCAAACCGTCATTGTCGCCCGCAGTGTCTACGCCAGCACCCGAACCTGAGGCCATTCCGACTTTATCGTCATCAATGCCATTGTCTTCATCATCCACTGACAACAGCAACAGTGGTGGTGGTGGTCGTGACGGTGTTCAGCAACAAAATGAGCAGCAGCAGATTTCCAAACCGTAAAAAATTTTAAGCAATTTTCGTGTTTATGAAAAAAATGATTAAAGAAGATGGGTTGAAGGAATGACGTCTGCACATTTCCCCCGTGCCTCCTTCCGGGTTGTAACAAATAGATGAAAAACTATTTTTATCCGAATCAACATTTAAAGTTAGGCTACAAATGATCCATTATTTGGCGGCGAATAAATCTTCTTTTTTTTTGATTTTCTAATTTAAAGAAATGTGATCGACGAAGCAAGCGCGCCGGCATCGAGTGACCAGAAAATGGATGAATAAAAAGTTGTGAATAATGGCGTTTGACCTGATTTTTTGACGAATTTTCTTTTCAAAAATTATTATTAAATGACAAAAATCTCAATAATTTATTTGATTGGTTATTCGCTGTATGTGTTGGTTGATAAAAAAATGCACCTTAATTGTTTTTATTTATTACGTTATTCATTTGATAAACATATTCCTAAAAGATATTAAAATGAAAAAAAATCATTATCCATTTATTCTATCAGTTTTTTAATTAAAAAAAAATGAGGATTTTAAAAATTAAACTGTCTCAAAATATTTTATTGAAAAATCTCAAGCTTAAAAATTTTCGTGAGGATTGAAATTTATGGTCGTGAAATTTCTTATGATCATGTCAACTGCAATAGAACCGAATTTCTTGGTCAATTAACTTTTAATGCTGATCAAAAAAAAAAACTACACCAACTCAATCACATTACTCCTTCATAGTGATCTGACGTGATCGTAAATTATTTTTGTTAAATGCCATTTTTAAGAAACGCGCCAGCACCAATTTCCAAGAATTAATTTTTGAAGCGTTTTCCTTTTTTTAAAATTTTTCTCGGCGGCGCCTGACGGCACCGCCGGATACTCAATCCTTTTAAAATTTTCAATATAGGATCCCAAAATTGACCATTTTTGGAGAAAATATGTTAACAAAAATCCCAGAAATTTTACAAATTCCGCTGATGGCGCCTATCGGCACCATCGGACTCCCGTAGTTTTCTCAAAGCACCTCCGACCATTCCTTCTTCCAAATCGTGCTGGTGCATTTCGTAAAAACCGCCACCCATGCGCGTTTCGTAAATCCGCCATTTTCACTGATTTTCTACTAAATCTAGTCATAACTTTGCTCAGAAGCAATCAATTTAAATAATCTTGGTATCATGCAATAGGCATTGGTTTGCTATGTAAGCCTTATAAATTTCAAAAAATTTCGTTGCCTTTTTCAAGAGTTATGGTCATTTTTCCCACTTTTTTGGCCACTATTTTTTCAAAAGTTATTGAAATTTTTTGAAATTTATAAGGCTTGCATAGCAAACCAATGCCTATTGCATAATACCAAGATTATTTAAATTGATTGCTTCTGAGCAAAGTTATGACTAGATTTAGTAGAAAATTCAGTGAAAATGGCGGATTTACGAAACGCGCACGGGTGGCGGTTTTTACGAAATGCACTAGCACCCTTCCAAATTATATTAAATGAAAGTTTTATTGGCGCAAATTTTTAAATTTTGGTTTCCCATATAATTTCGTCTTTTCGCTTTTTTTGGGCATTTCGCTTTTCGCCTTTCGTTTTTTATTTTTTCTTTCGCAACATCCCTGATATGTATATTCTTCTTTTTCCGCTCCAATTGCGAGAAATTACAATGAGTGCAATATTGATACCCTTATGATTTTTTATTTTCAAAAATGGGGCGTTAATTTTTTACTTTTTCCGGAAGCTTTAAATATTAAAAATAATAATATCAAATTTTATTAAAACAATTAAATGGTGAGAAATATCCAGGAATTTAGTGAAAATGTTTATTTTATCTTCGTATATTTAGCTGCATACATTTGCCGTCGTTTTGTTAATAAATAGCCTAATAATATTCGGTTCACATTTTTCTACATTTGTATATGACATTCTGTTCAAAAGAAGAACGGAATGTCCCAAGCGCCGGTGCCAACGGACACACCGCCCTCATTAACATGTGCCATTTTTGTCCGTAGGAAGTGCCCTTTTTGCACATTCTTTTTCACACTCGGATCACCCACGTTGCCAAACGCATAGCCAATGATGCTCAGTTCGGTGGTCATTTTGCCGTAAAGTAAGCCTTTCAGGGGACGCATAATGTAATTCTTAAAGGGATAAGAAAGATGTAGAAAAAAAAATGATTTTAAAGAATTATTTAAATAATTTAAGTATCATTATTTTAAAGAATTTATTCAAAATGATTTAAAACTAATTATTTTCAAAAATTTTATTGTTTGTCTTTGGTCATTTAATAGTGCGAAAATTTTGGACTTTTTTCAATTTTAAGCTTTTTATCCGTCTTTTTTGTTCTCTAATAAAAATTAGTGAAGAAGATAACTCGAAAATTAACTCGTTTTGATTTTAAAAAATAATAATTTTTCTTAATTATTAAAGGTTTTTTGTAATTTTCAATAAATTTTCTAAAAAATTAAATGATTTTCTCACTTCGACAACCATCGGATTTAGTTTTTCCATCAAAATGTGCGCATTTCTTTCTTCGGGTGTGAAGGACAACAGTTTTTCCTTCACCTTTTCCCCCCAAAAGTTATGGCCACCGCCTTCACGGTTTGGTTTGATCACATATTTGTCCGGGTTTTCAATGGCATCCTGGCAAATTAATTGAATTTTTATCACAATTTTTTTAAATGAATATTTTCGTTACCTGAATGGCTCCTTGGGTTTTCTCGTCTTCGTCATGCAAACCCCATAGACCGGTAAAGGTTCGCCGAAGAGCTTCCACTTTTGTAGCATTTTCAGGCTCCGGCAAAAAGCGTTCCAACATGTCGGGCTTTGCCAAAAGCTTAAAAATGATTTATTTTTTAAATATTATTTTATTTATTTTTTAAAATAGAAAAAACAACAAAAAAGCTATAAATACCAAAAAAGAATATCGAATAGTAAATGAATGGCATCACCTGTTGCACTTTTTTCTGGTTTGCCAAATCCTGTCCAACTGTTGGGCTTTTCTGAATTGTTAAATTTTTTTTAATTTTTTTGTTTGCAATTTTTTACAATGGCAGTGGAACGTTCGAATAAAAGCCGAACCGCCCATTCACCGGGGGAAGGATTTGGCGGCTCTGTGGCAATGTATGTGACCGCCACTTTTTGCCCGTACAAACGCAAAGTGCTGTCCTCGGGGTCCAACGTTAATCTTGAGAATTCATTCAAATAATTTATTAAAAAAGTATTTTATTTAAATTCAATTATTTATTCATCGTATGCCTTTAAAAACAATTGAGCATATTAATTAGACAAACTCAAAAGTAAAGCGTTTTTTAAACTTTGCTTTTTATAAAAATTTTTTTGTGCATATTTACATCCTTTATAGAATTTTATGTACTTATTTCCGAGTGCCTAAAAACGACAGTCTTATTGGTTAATAAATAAATTAAAAAAGAAATCTTATTAATAACATTTTAACACTCATTTTTTTGTTTTAAAAATGGAATTAATTACTCATCAGTAAACGTTGTTCAAATTGATGAAATATTTATTTTATTATACTTAAATACTGCTAAACACTTACTGTCCCACATTCATCGCATGTGAACAAGCCGGCATCGAAATGCGTATGATTTTCATTTTGCCTTTTGATATTTGCTCGAGAAGGTATTCGATGTGCCGATGGCCAAACCGATTTCGACTCGTCTTGCTGGCCACGAACATAAACAGCGCTTTCGGGTCGCCAAATTCGATCCTGGCAATGTTTGTTGTTTTAATCGGTGAAAAATGCTTTCACCAAGAGGCATTTTTTAAATTTTTTATATTAAGTTTGTACATTAAGACAAAGTTATGAATTGTCTAAAAAAGTTTTTGGCACGTCATAACTCGGCACTCGAGCTCATTCCGCAAAAAAGAAAACCACTTTCAGTGGTAACCCTTGGGTGCTCTATCCACCCACCAAGTTTCATTCCGAAACTCCACGGACACCTGAAAACCTTCCTTTGTCAGTCTTTTCGCAGTTACCGTAATAAGCATTGTTTCCCATTTTTAATTCATTGTGCCCTATTTTTTATAAAAAATACCACACCATATATTTTATATACATTTATTATTATTACCAATATTTGTTATTTTTCAATTTACCATGCCGTATACAATGCTTCAGCAATGACATAGTCTCCTCCATTGTCCGGCAATTGGTCTTTGGTTGGCTGAAGGCCCGCTTTTTGCAACATTCGACGGTGAAAATCCGTGAGTTTTCGAGCGATGTGGACCCCGCCAATTTGTCCAGTGTTGAATTCAATCTTAATTTAAATCCATTTAATTTTAAATTGTTAAAATTAGCCCTTTATTTTATTTTGTTTTTGTCTGCCTGTTTTAGTTCATATTTTGGTTGCCCATCGTCTTTGTTCCCGTCTTCTACAACATGGCACATATAATCCTTAAAACATTATGCCATTTTTAAATTTAAAAATGTTTTATTTATTTTTCTTTGCATTTAAAAGCAAACAATTAGGCAAAAAAAACAGTTATTTTTTACCGATCGCCCAATCATAAGGGTTTTTCGCTGCTTAATTCCCTCCGATTGGACGGTTTTCAAAATGTCCAAGTAGTTTCTGACATGTGCATTTGTTGTCGCTGTTATTTCATAATGTTCGATAAGGAAATCGAAGTCATTTGAAATTCGGAAATAAAGCAGCAAATACGCCTGGTAATTAATTGAAATTTATAAAATTTTTTAATTAATTTTGCCATATAATAAAATTCAAAATGAATTATAATAATAATAATCATCGAATGTTTTATTCCAACCGTTTGCACTTCTTTTGCCTCCTCGTAAAGATGGCGTGGAAAAGCTGTTGGAAAAAGGGTAACTGGCTGAGTTACGGCCACATCACCTCTAAAAAGAAAAAATAGGTCCACATTTCCCCCTGGAAATAAAATTCAAAATAAATAATATAAATAATAAATTTAAACCATTTTTTGTTACCTTCCTTTATGCTTCGCAGGCAAAAAAGTCAATGATATACTTTGTAAATAGTCAACTGCATCTTGATAAATTGCTTGAAATTCTTCTGAGTCGTCTTAAAAAATTATAAAATATTTTCATAAAAAACTTCCAAAAATTTTGAAATATTGCAGTTCCATGAAAAAAGCTAGTGTTTTTAAGTTTTGGTTTTAATTTTATTCAATTAGGCTCGGAAATATAGATATATATACGAATATGCACGATTATATTTCAGGGATACTTAGAGAAAAATTTTGAGTCGAGTTTTGGGTCGGACGGCCGGCAAAAGTTCGGGTAGGGGTTTGGGTTTCGGATACACCAAACAAAGCAATTTTTTAAAGAAAATAGAATTTTGGTATTTAATCAGGGGTTGGATATGTTCCGGTTTATTAGATTTGTTCTGATTTCTGCCCATTGTCTTTATTTTGTTCTGATTTCTTACTTTGAGGTAAAAAATGTTAAAATATTACTATTTTTTACAATTTATTGAAGCGCGATTTCTTTAATATTTTTCAATGGTTTTTCTATAAAAAAACTATTAGATGCTTTGAAAGTGAGAGTTTTAAAAAAAGTTATGATTTTTGACCTCAAAATCTGATTTTTTGGACTATATTTTGAAAATTTCCAGATCCGAGCTCTTAAATGGAATACATACAAAATAAAAACACCTAATAAGCAAATTTAAACTTGCTTTAAAAATCCTTGAATTATATACAATTAAATATTTATTTTACTTTATTTTTGAATAAAAAAATTAACATTTAATAAAACAGGGTGGGGCTGTTTGAGTCGGAGACGTGTTTAAGATATCATAACTTTTTTCTTTTTTTTTTGTTGCTTTATGCTTAATCGCTGAATAGCTTATTACTACCTTCTAAACATAAAAGCTTGCAAATGTTTTAAAGTTCTCTTAATTTGGTTGGATAAGAAAAAAGTTATGACGTCTTAAATTAGGGTTATCCCTGACCCGATTCGGGCAATTACGAAAGTCGTCAATTGCACTTCAAGTAGGATGAGAGTGTGTCTTTAAATGAGTTTTAAAGGCTTTTTTGTTTTAGAGTTTTTTCTTTTACCTTTTTCGACTTTTTATGAAAATTTCCTCCCCGACGGTGTTTGTTTGTCTCCGACATTTTTTAAATTTCTCCAGCCATTCCCGACAAAGTTTGTCGGGAAATTTCCTCCCCGATCGCGACCTGTACCCGAAGGGTCGGGGATAAACTCTACTTAAATACGTCTCGCACGAAATGGCCCGGTCCGAATAAAACCTTGTCCTTCTTCAGGTTGTACAGCTTGTCCTTGTCCTTCTGCAGGTTGTACAGCTTGTCCTTGTCCTTCTGCAGCTTGTACAGCTTGTCCTTGTCCTTCTGTAGGTTGTTTTTCATCTACAGCTATTACAGCTATTGACTTGATAACGAAAAGCAGAAAGATAAACGAAAAATTCATTTTAAAATGATAAATAATTCATTTTTCTTCACTTTCACTACCATTTTTATACAAAAATTTCGTATTTTTTACATGTGATTTGCGTAATAATATATTTTTATATTTTGTTTGTTTGGCACTTCCGCAGGAAATAATGTGTTTTTTTCACTGATGAGTGTAAGAGAAGCTAAGTTTTCCGGTGACAAATTTTATTAAGGCGATCATATCTTTTGCCATTTGCCATCCCAAAAATGGAAAATCGTAAAATTAATAAATCATAAGAAAAACATAAGCATGCTTTAGGAATAAATTTTTGAATATTTATAAAACTATCTTCATGATTCAAACTTTGAAGCAAAAATTAGGGAATGTATTTTACGGAGAACCTCAACTGGGCCAGAGATTTGCGGTTTAAGATTCGCTGACCCAATAATTGTCCTGATCCATCTTTAGGGGGTGTTGTAAAAAAAGTCTCGGAAACCGAGACCCAAATACCCAGACCTAGATCGAGACTACTAAATATCAAGAATATTGTTTCGGCTGAGGTGAGCTTGTGTCGGGTGAGATTTTGTCCGCACACAATGACAAATTTTTTTTTAAATATAAAGCCAAATAAAAGAAAAAAATCAGATATACTTTCTGGGCCAGGCTCGTTTCGGCCCCCACGTTTCGGCCCCGGGGTCGTTTCGGCCCCCGTTTTTCGGCCCCGGGGTCGTTTCGGCCCCAAGCTAAAAAGAGAAAAATAGTACCCAAATTTTTTTTCAACCAAGTTTTTTTTTGAAAAACTAGGGGTTCAAAAATTTAGGGTTAAGTTTTCAAAAAATCAGAGTGATTTTTTTCCTTAGTATTTTGAAACCTTTTTTAAACTTGACCCTATTTTTTTGAAAAACTACCTCAAACTTAAAAAATAGAGTTTGATTTTCAAAAAAATTTTAAAAAATTTTCGAATCAAAAAAAAATTTTTTTGAATTTTTATAACCTTAACCTAATTTTGAAAATTTCAAAAAAATGAACTTTACGCATAGGTTTCTTTAAAGTACTGGTAAATCAATTGTCTATTACACCAAACCTGAAGGATACCTCGAAAAAAACACCAACCTAAGTTTCGGCTTGCGTAGGCCTAGGCTTAGGGGGCCCCTATTTGAAAAAAAACAATTTTTTTTGACAACTTTATTTTGTTTTTGCTTTTTTTGGCTTGGGGCCGAAACGACCCCGGGCCGAAACGTGCCCGGGGCCGAATCGTGGGGGCCGAAACGTGGGGGCCGAAACAACCCCGACCCATACTTTCTGTTTGTTAATTTTTTTTTTTTTTTTTAGAATACAATGTAAAATGGAGATGAGACATTTGCGGCACTGACATTTGCGGCGCGGACTCTTGCGGCGCCCAGTCAAAACGAAATTTGCGGCGCAACGTTCTATGGCCACAAAATATTAAAATATTTTATCCATTTAACAATGCCTAATTTATGCGTTCCACCGAATTGTTCACATTATGGGCCAACCATTTAAATTTGGAAACTATGTAGTACCAATCTTTTTGTTGTGTTCTCGTTGTATCTAGGCTTAACTTTTTTCGATGGCTCTTCATCGCCATTCCGTGCATCAGCTTAGGATTTCGTTCACGCTCCCAAGTGATCACCCTGACTTGTTGGCGGTCGATGATCGAATAAATTATTTAAATTACCGTAATTATTTCAAATAAAAGCAGAATTCAATTCAAAGAATATATTATTAGGGAATCAATGCAAATATTATGATGGATTGTTACCTTTTTTAAGCGAAACAATAATAAAAATTAAAAAACATTCTAAAAAATGAAAAATCTTAAAAATATTTTTCGAAAATTTTTTAAATTTTGAAAAGTACCTTATTTGCAACTGTAACCAGTGAATAAATTCGCTTAAGAAACCCGATTTCGTATTTTAACTTATTTTTCGTAAATATTTATTTATTTTTTTGTAAATATAGTTTCGCAACTCTAATGATGATTTTAAAAATGAGATTTTTCATGCCAAATAATTTTTTTTTGTCCTAATGAGTACGACGAGTTGTCAGTGATAGGTTTGCTCAGATTCATGGGCAAAATGAGGAGTTCAGAAAAGTTGTGAGGTCACTGATAGCATTAGCATTCTTACGAATTGACGAAGTACTACGCATACAATATTTTGCGAAACAACGCGCCTCACGAGGGTGGGGTATAACTCGGCGCCATTAACGCGGCACCAACTTAACTCGGCACCACCAACCCGCGTCAGCTGAACTCGGCACCACCAACCCGCGCCAGCTCAACTCGCCACCAACTCGGCGCCAGCTTAACTTTGCACCACCAACTTGCGCCAACTCAACTCGGCACCACCAACCCGCGCCAGCTCAACTCGGCACCAACTCGGCGCCAGCTTAACTTTGCACCACCAACTTGCGCCAACTCAACTCGGCACCACCAACCCGCGCCAGCTCAACTCGGCACCAACTCGGCGCCAGCTTAACTTTGCACCACCAACTTGCGCCAACTCAACTCGGCACCACCAACCCGCGCCAGCTCAACTCGGCACCAACTCGGCGCCAGCTTAACTTTGCACCACCAACTTGCGCCAACTCAACTCGGCACCACCAACCCGCGCCAGCTCAACTCGGCACCAACTCGGCGCCAGCTTAACTTTGCACCACCAACTTGCGCCAACTCAACTCGGCACCACCAACCCGCGCCAGCTCAACTCGGCACCAACTCGGCGCCAGCTTAACTTTGCACCACCAACTTGCGCCAACTCAACTCGGCACCACCAACCCGCGCCAGCTCAACTCGGCACCAACTCGGCGCCAGCTGAACTCGGCACCTCAAAAATAAAATAAAATCTCTTTTTGGCTTCGGATCACTTAAGGTTAATGTTCATTAAATTCGAGACAATTTTTGTTTTTCCCCAGGGTTATGACCAAGCATACGGGAATTTTTGACACAGGGTGTTGGAACCGAATTTGTCCTTAATCCATTGAATATTATTGCTTCTTGACGGGTGTTTCTCGAAACAATCGAATGAAGAATAAATTTACACTTGTGCTTTTTTGGTAAATTATGATTAGAGAGCGGATTTGCAGCATTTGCTGATTTTTTCAGACTTACGTAGGCGAAAATTTTGTCCGAAAGGTTCCAAAAGATTTTTTCTGACAAAAATTGGACGGGGACAATCTTTGCAAGGCCTCTTGTCACGTCAAATTCAAAAGGTCGCAGTCTATTTTTTAGGTAATCTTTTTCATTTTTTATTTCTTTATAAAACTTTGTGGAAATTTTTTTTATTAATTATTCTTTAGTGTTTATCCCTTTTATTCATTACTTTGAAAACCTTACATTATGATCTATAATGGTGAATAAAAATTAAAAATTTCATCACATTTCGGCATCTTTTATGTCCGTTTCTTTGTGCCAAAAACTCTCTTTGGCTGGTAAAGAATGAATCATTTGCTTTTTCGAAATTTTTTCTGCCTCATTTTTTCGTTCCAAAACGAGTTCCAGTTTTTTTATAGGATTTTTAACTATTCGATACCCTTTAATCATTCCAAATTCCTTCATCCATTTCGGAAGTAATGAATGACCGTAACCAATTGTCGCTGTTAAATCGGGTTTAAATTGGTTCCATTCCTTTTGCCGAAAATCTTTGTTTAATTTCAAATGTTTTGTATAAGTGTTACTTTTTCTTTATTACTTATGATTTTTTTCTTGCTGAATTCTTTTTTCCATTTGTATATTTTATAATGACTTATGCCCAATTCCTTCACAATTTTTGCTTCAATTTTATACCGTTCTTTTATTGAATATTCTCCTTTTTTCTTTACCTTTTTCATTTCGTCAAATTTTGCAATTATTTCTCTTTTTTCTTTCTCTTTGTCCAATTGAATATTTTCGACACAAAAATGAAATGTAAAATTTTCATATTAATTCAAGGGATTCTAAAGATAATATATGCTTCGTTCCGGGTGCCCAAAATCACGCCGCCGAAATAACGCCGGCCAAAATCACGCCGGGACATAATCACGCCGCGGAAATTTAAAAAAATATTGTTCGAAGCCTGTTTTTTTTTGAAAAATTCTTAAAAATCTAAGGAATTTCAAAAAAACTCGTAAAAATTTAATGAATTTTCAAAAAAACTCGCAAAAATTTTTTGAAATAATGAAATTTTTCATGAACTATTTGAAATTTTTTAAATTTTTCAACTTTTTTCGGAAATTTCCTTAAAAAACTGAAATTTTTTTTACAAGGGTTTTTTTTAAATTTTCTGACGGCGTGATTTTGTCCCGGCGTGATTTCGGCGGCGTGATTTTGTCCCGGCGTGATTTCGGCGGCGTGATTTTGTCCCGGTGTGATTTCGGCCGGCGTGATTTCGGCGGCGGGATTTCGGCGGCGTGATTTCGGCGGCGTGATATTGTCCCGGTGTGATTTCGGCCGGCATGATTACGGCGGCGGGATTTCGGCGGCGTGATTTCGGCGGCGTGATATTGTCCCGGTGTGATTTCGGCCGGCATGATTACGGCGGCGGGATTTCGGCGGCGTGATTTTGTCCTGTTCCCTTCGTTCCATAATTATAAACTCAAAACTTGAAATACGAATAAGTTTTTTAAAGACCACAAAAAAATCTGATGAAGCGAAAATTTTGATTTTAGATCACTATGAAGGAGTAAATCTGATTGAGTTGGTGTAGTTATTTTTTTGATCAGCATCAAAAGTTAAGTTGACCCGAATTTTTCGTGGGTGCTCAACTGCGGACAGACAACTGCGGATCGGCCAATTTTAGAACCTCATAACTTTTTCTAATTTGATCAAATTCAGTTATTTTGGTATGATTCGAAAGATCTTCAAGAGGTCTATTAGTTCTCCAAAAATCAAAAAATGTAATAATCTATAAAAACTTATAAATTAGACGCAGAGCAAAACCAAAAAAAACAACTGATTCTGAGTAAAGTTATAACTAGATTTATACGAAAATTCAGTAAAAATGACGGATTTACGCGCATGGGTGGCGGTTTTTAGGAAACGCACTAGCACCGCTTCTGGTGCCTTAGTTACTCAGCTAAAAGCCCCTCCTCGAAGACAAAGCGTAGATGCACCATTTTACCAATTTAATTGCTCAACGCTTTCTTTTTTTTCTTTCGTTATTTTTGGTTTTTTGCTTTTTTTGTATTTTGCCATTTTAAGTCATATTTTGCTTTTTTTTTTGGCTTTTTAAGGCTTATTTGAATGATAGCATATTTTAAGCGCATCAATTTCAAAAATGTCGGACCATCCAAAGGAAGCGGAACGAAATTAGAAGCAAATATGAGTTGTATTTGAAATGGGGAAACGTAAAAAAAAACAAACAAATAGTTATCAAAACAAACAGGGTTGCGATCAGGGATGTCCTTGGCCAAACTCAAAAACCCGGCAATTTTTAAGTCCAATTGTTCGCTGTAAAAAACGTCAAAAACATTTAAACAACATATTTATCACCACTTTTCACCTTTTTGAGCAAATTTGGCAATGAAAAAAGTAATTGTGAGCATTGGGGCATGAAATAATGCCAATACTGTTTCTCTCGTCCGTTTTGATGTTCTTGAGAACAGAAAAGACTGATTCACAAAATGCTTCAAAAAACCTAATTTTAGACGGTTTTAGTTTTAGGGCTTATGGTTAAATTTAAGGAATCGGCTTTTGATCACGCATTTACGGAAAAATAATGGGGAATTTGATCAATAATGTTTCGAGTGGCGAAATGACAGGAATCGCCGGAACCGAGCCACCCATATAAACGCTCCATTTCTAATTGAAATCACTTCCAATAATTCGTTTTTTTTTCTTTCCAGTAAAGCCATAATTTTCTTTTTATTCAGGCATCAGCAACAAGAATACTAACCAACACAACAATTATTAACAAAACTGACATCAGCCTAAAAACACATTCTGATCACTTTCACATCATTTTCCTCATTATCCGTTGCTTCTTTCTCCCATTCTGCGCATTTTTTCGCACTTTTGTTAATTGGACTTCGCTCGATCAGCCAGTAATATTTTCCACCATATTTAATCCGTCGACTTGTCAATTGTTCACGCGTCAGTGAATTGACCAATTCAAATGGACCAACAGAAGTATCGGAAAATAAATGGATGATGAAACTGACGGAAGTGGTTGCATCAAGAAAAGTCTGAAAAAATTGCAAAAGGATTAAGGAATTGCTTTGAACAATAGGGACCAGGACAGGACCGGATTCTGTCAGAGGTTTTAAGGGATCCTGACTTTGGCCCGGTTATTTTTTCTTTAAAAAGAAACCGAATGGGAATTTTGGGGAAAAAAGATTTTAAATACAGAACATGCCCAACAAGTGTATTCCGAACCCTGACACTTAATTTTTCCAAACTTTATTCTTTAAAATGCATTCATTCACCGTTTGGAGTGCATCCATTGGGAAGTCACCTTCAAAATTAACACATTCGAGCATTTTCGGTTGGCCATCCGCGCATGGCGTGTGCAACCATTTGGACAACGCTTGGCCATCGGATGATCCTTCACTGTCATCGGGTGGAAATTGGAGAAAGAGACGGAAGTCGAAACTGATCATTCGAAGATTGGAGCAGTCACGGAGAATGGACGGTGAAGTGTGACGACGGAAATGTTGAAAATCAGGTAGATAGACAAAGTGCATTTTGATGATGGCGGACACATTGAATAGAGGCCAAACGGAAGTGGTGAAATTGTTCCAATTTGACTCCTCCTCATTAATGTGTAATTTCAAATAGACATTCGACACAAACAGACGACTAATGCATTGGAGAAACCCAATGGCATCGGAGGAACTATAAAAAGAAATGGTTGAGATAACAAAGAATTTTTTTTATCCAATAAAACCCACCAAATGTAAGCAGAAGCGAAGCCAACAATTGAATTGGGCAATGGTTTCTGCGGAAATGGCAATTCTTTCACTGATCCATCGTCATTCAGTTTGACAATATAGTCTGAGTAAATGTTGAATTTGCCGAGTGTCCATTTTCTGCTTTTGAAATGTGTGTCGACCAATGCGTCATATCTGTCGGAGACCAATGCCAATTCCAATCCGATTTTTTCAGGTGCCAATAAATGGAACACATCGAAGAAAATGTCGTTGCAAATACGACTGAAAATGGTCAAATATGGGGGAAGAGTGCAACTTCGGATATCCGTAAATGATAGCATTTGCCGGGTTTGGAAATTGGGGTAAAATAACGTTGAAAAAAAAGCTAAACTTTTTGGGCATGTAACCATTGTTTACACGTAAAATTCAACTCACATTCGCTTCAAACTTCGTTCCGCTTCCTTTGGATGGTCCGACATTCTTTGGATGGTCAATTATTCGTTCGTTTGTTGTCAAAAAACAATTAGAAATGCTTTTAACGCTTAAAAATATAATATTAATGCTAAAATTGAGTTTCAAAAAAAATATCATCTTTTGTTGGACATATCATTCCTGTTTTGGGCTTCTATTTCGGAAAAGTCCGTGGTCTATGAAGAAAATTGGGAGTGAAGGTTCAGTGTAAGAATGGATGAGTTTCTTTAATATTTTTGATAATGAGCGAAATGAAAATAAAAGGAGAGATTAGATATATTTTGGTAAGAATTAAAAATTATACTTATCTCTGGAAAAAGTTGTGTGAACTTGTTCTATAAATGACATCAATGGCAATTTTTGGGGGGAAAATTTATATATATATATATATTTATATACCGCCGATCTCAGATTTGAAAAATCGGAAAACCGGAATTCCGATGACCAAAAATTTTCTCGGAAATCGGAATTCCGAAGGCCAAAAATTTTCTCGGAGATCGGCGGCATCCCTGATATATATATACATCAAGGGATGGGCCAAATCAAAAAATAAACCCGAATTTTTCAAATGAAAATAAAATCCGTAATTGGAAAGCCCCAAAAAAACCCGAAAGATCCAAAATCCGAAATTGTATCAACAATTTTATTTATAGCAAATTTTAAATTTTTATATTGTGGTGTAAAAATAGAAGCATCTCTGCATTTTCCGATGTCAAACTTTTTCTTTGTGAGACTGGAATAAGCAAATTGTACATGAGATTATTCTCGTCAAGGCTGGCGCAATTTTTGTTTTCTTATTTTTCTTCAATTTCGTGGCTTAGCCTTGCAGACACCAAACAAAATAAAATGTATTTTCACTAACCGATCGAGCTCTACTTTGTTTCGGCGACTTCGTTAGTCAACCAAACGCCCCTATATGGAGAGTAGTCGTAAAAACACCATCTAAACGGTGTTTTTTTAAGAATTTTGTGCTCTTTCTGTCTGTCTTATTCTTTTTCTCAAAAATTTTTTTTTCCAACCGCCTATTATTTTTTTCCCGAACTTATCCCGAATCCAAGCCTTTTTCGGGTTTTCACTATTCTATGAAGGAGTGATCGGATTGATTTGCTATAGTTATCTTTTTGATCAGCACAAAAAGTTATATCAACCTGATTTTTTCAGATTTTTTTGATGTCTCTAAAAGAAATAAAATGAATTTGAAATTTGATTCTATAATTTTGAGACAGAGTGTATACGCAAATTCATCCCCATTGGTCGGTCAGATGATCGATTTTTGCCGCTGTCTCCCCCGCCCCCAGAGTTTTTTTTTATGATTGGTTATCTTTTAAATTCTTGGCGAAAAACCCGCGGCGAACCGTACGCGGCAAACTGTCCGCGGCGAACGACCCCGACCCACAATTTAGGTATTATTCGAAAACGCTTGACAATGTCTATCTAACTGCTAAATTTCAAAAACTTGAAAATAAACAAAAAAGTAATAGGCAGAAACGCTCAATAAGTTTCTTTTTCTGGCCGGTTCGGGGCGACAAGCCATACTACGGTTCGCCGCGGGTTTTCGTCGCCGGTTTTTTCGTTTCGCCGCGGCCAGTTCGTCGCCTAGCATAAAATGATCTTTTCGTCGCCGTATTCAAAATGCTTGGCGCGGCGAACTGTCCGCGGCGAACCGACCGTGAACCTTATTCTACGCCTTTTTGCGATTTTACTCAGAATTTTAAAATACTCTAGAAAAATGAAAAATAGACTACTAAGGACGGATTTTAATATTTTTTAAAAAGTACATGTATGATACCTAGCTGGTTTTCGGCATCCTATGCCTCTCTATTTATCAGAAAACTTTTGCCATTGCTGATTTTTGTTTATGTATAGATTTTTATTCATAAAAATCCGCGTTTAATTTTGTCCCCTCCTCTCTCATATTATATTTAATGGCAATTATTTATTTGGACGTCAACAGATAGAAAAAATCAACAATTCATTCGGTCTTTTTTCTGTTCTTATTCCATTCTTTCAATCGTCCTTCTCTGTAGCGAGTGACAAAATGACTAAAATTGATGAAAATGCGCAAAAATTAAACAATAATATGCCATTATTACCAAACGCTGTCAGCCTAGAAGAATTCCGAGCACTTTCCAATCTTT
This sequence comes from Heterodera filipjevi, assembly GCA_039877585.1. Classification (NCBI taxonomy): domain Eukaryota; kingdom Metazoa; phylum Nematoda; class Chromadorea; order Rhabditida; family Heteroderidae; genus Heterodera; species Heterodera filipjevi. Next base: position 5,753,386 of record JBDPZO010000005.1, on the reverse strand, counting down.
TGTCCGTTTTTTCAATGCTTCTTTCTGCCATTCGGCCCATTTCTCTGCATTTTTGTCAATTGGACTTCGCTCGATCAACCACCAATCATCAGCGTTGCCAATTCTTCGACTTGTCAATTGTTCACGCGTCAGTGAATTGACCAATTCAAATGGACCAGCCAAAGAAACAAAGACACGTAAACGGATGATGAAACTGACGGAAGTGGTGGCATTCAAAAAGATCTAAAAAAATTAAATTCCCGTTTTTTGATACTGGAATTGGTGCTAGTCCAGTTAATGCATCCAATGGGTTTTTATGCGTCTAATCCACTGACCATCCTTGGTTTCATGGGCCATAACTTTCTTCTTGATTAACCAATTCCTACATTCTTGGAATCATTTGAATGCTTTAAGTCTATAGAAGCTTAAACAATCAATTTATAATATTAAGAAAACCGAAAAAGCAAAAATTTATTTATAAAATAACTTATTTTCTTTTGTCTCCTTTAACTTTTTTTTGACGCTAATATTCGAAATTTGCATGTACTAATACATTCTTAAGACTTTAAGCTTTAGAATGATACCAAGAATGTAGTAGGGATTCATTAATCAAGAAGAAAGTTATAGCTCATGAAACCAAGGATGGTCAGTGGGTTGGACGCATAAAAAGCCATTTGACGCATAAACTGGACTAGAACCCTGAATTTTTCCATCTTTCAAAAGCAATCACCGCTTTGAGTGCATCGATTGAAACTTCGTCCTCAACATTATAACATTTGAACACTTTCGGTTGACCACCGGCGCGTGGCGTATGCAACCATTTGCACAATGCTTGGCCATCGGATGATCCTTCACTGTCATCGGGTGGAAATTGGAGAAAGTGGTCATAGTCAGGAAAATAATCGGAGATTGGTGCAGTCACGGAGAAAGGACGGTGAAATGAGACGGCGCAAGTTTTGAAGAACAGATGGAAACACTGAATGTATTTTGATGATGGCGGACGCATTCAGCAGAGGCCAAACGGAAGTGGCAAAAATGTTCCAATCAGATTCGCCATTAATGAGCAATTCCAAACAGACATCCGACTCCAAAAGACGACCAATGCATTGAAGAAAAGCAATGACATCGGGGGAATTGTTGCAACTATAAAAAGAAATGATTGAGACAAAAAAGATTTTGTTTAAATACAATAAAACCCACTAAATGCGAACAGAAGAAAAGCCGACGATCGAATCTGGCAATGAGTTCTGCGGTAATGGCAATTCTTTCTCCGACAAATCGAAATTCGTTCTGTCAGTATCCTCTGAGTAAATTCCCAATTTGCCGAGTGTCCATTTTCTGCTTTTGAAATGTGTGTCGACCAATGCGTCGAATCTGTCGGAGACCAATGCCAATTCCAATCCGATTTTATCAGGTGCCAACAAATGGAACACATCGAAATAAATGTCATCGCAAATGAAACTGAAAAAAAAAACAGTCAAAAGAAAGGTTGCAACGGCCATTTTAAAATTAAAAATTGTCGAGATTTTCCGGGTTTTAAATTTCGGGGTCAAAACTCGAAAAAATGTTTAAAAAGTAAGGTTACAATTTCCCCACTTAAAAAGCAACTCACATTCGTTTCAAATTTCGTCCCGCTTCCTTTGGATGGTCCGACATTTTGAAGTTGGTCAATCGTTTGTTTTTTGTTGACAATTAACTTTTATTATTATGGCTGTCAAAAAGAAATTTTTTTTAAATCCTATTTGATTAAAACAAATAATTATTTGGTTTAAAGATGAGTTAAATACACAGACAATTCTTTCCTTTTATAGAGACGCGCAATGAAAAGTACAATCAAAATACCTACCTAAATGGGAAATTTTTACACAATTTTCTCTATATTCACTAGAGCTGCTCGAAAGTCTCGGTCTCGGTTCTCGAGCCGAGGAATTTGTGTACTTCTATAGTTTACGTTAGCAAAAAAATTTATTTTAAATTTATATTAGAAACATCTTTCCTAGGGTTTTTAGGGTCTCTGATCACAAATATGCCATCCATTTTAAACAAATCCGAAACCTTAATCCGAATTCGAACAAAAAGTCTAAAATTAAAAAATTAAATTTATGTCATTTGATACAAAAAAAAATTATGAGATTATATATTTCAGCAACTTGAGACAAAGAATTGAGATTTATATTCTAAGGAATCTTAAAATAATTTTTTTTCAAAAACGCACCTAGTAATTGAGTTTATTTATTGCATCATTTATTTGATACACCTATTCGTAATAAAACAGTAAAATAAAAATTAATCAGCCTTAGAATTGTTTTTTCATTTTTTAAATTTATGCAAGGTTTTTTTGATAACCTAACAATTTTTAGCTATCATTGGAATGGTGAATGAATAACAAAAAATTTTCATCACTTTCGGCATCTTTTATGTCCTTTCCTTTGGTGCTAGTGCATTTCGTAAAAACCGCCGCCCATGCGCGTTTCGTAAATTCGCCATTTTCACTGAATTTTCAACAAAATCACGTCATAACTTTGCTCAAAAACAACCAAATTAAATAATCTTAGTATCATCCGATAGATATTGACCGGCTTGATCAGCTATATAAATTTTAAAAAATTATCTTATGTTTTTCAAAAGTTATGGCAATTTTTCCCACTTTTTTGCCCATTTCTTTTAGGAAAATGAATGAAATTTTTTGAAATTTAGTAAGCTAATAAAGCAATACAAATGCTATCGTACAATACCAAGATTATTTAATTTAGTTGCTTCTGAGCAAAGTTATGACGTGATTTAGTCGAAAATTCAGTGAAAATGGCGGTTTTTACGAAATGCACCAGCACGCTTTCCTTTACATTAAAATATTTGTAAATTCGGCTATTTATAGTTGCACAGGTATATAAAGGGTGAAAACTTTTTTATATCGGCCATTGTACCAAAATGCAAAAAAACCGATAATTCTCAATTTCATTTCTGTGGCAATTTGGGTACTCAAATGCAGATTAGCTTCCTTAAATGTTACTGGGTGTGAGTTTAAATATAATCCCAAAAATTCAATGCGGCAATAATAAATGTAAAAATCCGGCTAAATCCACCGCATTGTTATGGGAGTCTGGATATAAATTTTTCGCGGAAAATCTATAAAAATCGCAGTTTAATAGAAAGACCTTGCTATTCAAAACAAACTAAACTGGATAATTTGACACGGTAAATTCATACAAAAAATAAAATATAAAACGGAAGCTCTTTTCATCACTTTTCTATATTTTTTTATGCCCGTTTCTTTGTGCTCATATTCCATGCCCTAAATTCGCTTTGGCTGGTGAAGAATGAATCATTTGCTTTTTCGAAACCTTTTCTGTCTCATTTTTTTTTTCTTTCAATTGCTTTTTCCATTTCCAAATTGTCACTGAACTTGTCCCTAACTTTTTCGTTATTTTACTTTCAAATTTGTGCCATTCTTCTTTTGTATGCCTTCCTTTTGCTTAAATTTTTGTCTAATTTCATAATATTTGCGGATGAGTTCCATTTTTTTGATAGGTTTTTTAACTCTTCGATGCCCTTTAATCATTCCAAATTCCTTCATCCATTTTTGAATTAATGTAAAGCAAACCCCAATTTTCTGTTTGATTTTGGCTTCAAATTTGCGCCATTCCTTTTGCGAATGTTTTCCTTTTTCCATAAACTCTTTCTTTAATTTCAAATATATTTGTATAAGTGTGACTTTTTCTTTATTATTTATTTTTTTCTTTCCAAATTCTTTTTTCCATTTTCATATTTTATAGATGTTTATGCCCAATTCCTTCGCAATTTTTGTTTCAATTTTATGCCATGTTTTGTCTGAATATTCTCCTCTTTTTTGATATTCCTTTTTCATTACGTCAAATTTTGCAATCATTTCTCTTTTTTCTTTGTCCACTTTTTCCATTATTTTCTTCCATTTATCACTTTTTTGTGATGAATTGTCCTCCTCCTCCTCTCCCATTTCTTCACTATTCCAACTTTCATCAAATATTTCTTTAAATTGATTTGCCAATATTTCATTTGCTATTTGAGCATTTTGTCCATCAATTTGCACATTTCCTTTTTCCCAATTATCTCCGAATATTTCATAAACGTAATTTGTAATTCTTTCAATTTGGTTGAATAAATATTTTCTAATATAAATTTCAATGTAAAAGACAATGACCAAGGAAATTAGGCTCTACTGCAGTTAACACGACCATAAAAAAAGACACAAAAATTTTAAAAGATTTCTTATACATTATATCCAACGACGCCAAAACGGCCATGCCAAACTGACCCCGACCGAAAGTTATGCTAACAGATTTTCTGTTATCTTTAAAAAAAGTTACATGTCTTCAAGTTTTTGAACTTATAATTTTGGATAAGCAAATTTGGGTCAATTTTTTGTAAAAAATTCATAAAAAAGTTTTCTCAAAAATACTTCCCTATTTTTCTTTGCGCTTCTTAATATTTATGTGGGAGGTATGCTTGGTATAAATTTCAGACCGATTGGACCATGGGAACTAAGTGAAGTAGCAAACAAAATCCGTAACTTTAATTTTGGAACACACTATATTTTCTTCATTTTTTTCTCGGAGTAAGAAAGACCAAAATAAGACAAAAAGAGTTGAAAAACTTCCAACGGCTTGGACTCGTGCCGTTGTATGGCCAAAAAACGACTACGGCGAAGCCGTCCGAACCACTTTCAGGCAATTGGAGATTTTTTCACATCCCTTTGTTCATCAACGGACTTTCGAGACTATTTTGAGGTTAATTTTATGACCAACTTTTCAATGAGATAGCCAAATAATTTATTTCTTTGCTATTACGTGGGTCGACAAAATCCCGACCCGACTTTTGCTTAATTCATTAAGAATAAAAATCGGCGAATGATGTTCAGATTATATAATTTATTTCTTAATATTTTGTTGACAATTAGTAGTGTGTCAACTATGATTTCAGTCTGGATTTTGTCGGCACACGGAAATGTATTAATTCCTTTCAATTTTGTGTCAGTTGACCACTTGCGGTGGTGCACTCCGACCGCCCTTTTACGTGAACAACGACTGGCGAATTCGGAAGCCTTTTGCAATGCATTATCCGTTGTTGTTTTGTTGTTCAAAGTCGAAACTGGAAGAAACTGCGCGAGACGAAAAAGCTGAACATTTTTTAGAGAAGGTAAGGAGAGGACCAAACAAAATGTTTGTTTTTCATATAAGTTTCACAGTTTCAGTTGGCTATTTTGATGCATATCGCCAAAAATGCCAGAGGAAAAGAAGCAAAGGAAGGGCCCAAAAGAAAGGAAAGTGGAAATCAAAAAAATAAATTTACAATTCGTTATTATTTTTTATATTGTATTATGCATTGGTATTATCCTGGAATAAATTTCGTTTAGTAAGCCTTTTTTTGTATTTTAAATATCATTTTAAATCAAAATTCTGTTATAATTTGAAATTTTAATGGGAGACATTATGAGAATTTTAGCTGGGGAGACATTTTGAGGCGGAAACGTTTTGAGGCAGAGACATTTTTTATGAGGTCTGGTGTAAATTTCTCGCATGTCCAACACAGACCAAATGGACAAAATAAATAACAGTAAATAAACATGTATTACAGAATTAAATTCGAGTAAACTAAAATAAATATTCGGCATGTTTCAGTATTTTCGTTGAATTGTGACTTGTTCAGTGTGAAGCGAAAAAGAGCACCTTTCTTTCTTTTAACTAAAATTAGTGGCGCACCGTCAATTGGTCCCAGTGTTGATTTGTCCCAGTGTCGATTCGTAATAGTGTCGATTCGTCAACATCAAAGCCAAAAATAGTCGGTCGATTCGTCACCAAATTTTTAAAATGGCTTTTAATCATTAAATCTTTTTTTATTGTAATTTTTTGTTTATTATTTAAGGTTAATTTAATTTTTTAGAGAGCATTTAATCGTAATGAAATCGTTTCAATGCCAGAAACGAGCTTCTACAAGAGCGCGAATATGTTATGACAAAATAGTGCTCACATCTTTGGTTATCCGAATTTACTACGCGTTCTTCGGCACGGATTATCAATGCCTTTTGGGAGTACTCTTTTTTTTGCCAATTTGTTTGCTTTCTTAGGCACTTGTGTAGTTTAGTTGTCCATGTTGTTGGCGCTACTTGCAAAAGAGACTCTTTTTGAAGACCAAAGGGTGACAAATAATGCCCCTTTTTCTTCAGCGGTCCGTCACCGACGACGACATCGTCCAATGGGAGCGGAAATAGCGTTGCGAAGAAGCGCAAACTGTGCCTGAAACAACTGGAGATGAACCGTCGTCTGATGACTGAATAGTTACACCGCGCTATTGAAATTTTTGGAAGAAAATTTTAATGATTAATTTACATATTTCGTGATATTTTTTGTTGTTAAACTGGATTTCTTTCAATTCGGAACCTAATAAAATTGGTTATATATTAAGTCCTTTTCCTTTTTGTTTACTAGGTTTGTAAGAAGTGAAAAAATCCTCCGTTTTTAATGATTAAAAGCGATTTTAAAAATTTGGTGACGAATCGACTATTTTTGGCTTTAGTGACGAATAGACACTATGACGAATAGACATTGTGACCAATCGACACTGGGACAAATTGACGGGCAGCGAAAATTGGTTAACTATAATATTTTTAAATATTTATAAAAATCCGCGTTCCTGAAATTGCGATTTGCGACGGCGGGACTTTTTGGTGCGTTTGCCACTCAGTGCCGGGAATCTAATCATTCCTCCCTCAAGTCCTTATTGATTCCTTTATCAAAAAGTCACCCAATACGATATGCCGCTAATGTGATCGACACCAGGGCTTGGCCAGTTTCGGATTTCGGGTCTTTAGGCGGTCTTTCGGTTTCGGCTTTCGGTTTTTGGACAAAACCCGAAAATTCCGACGGAAGTTATAATCGAATATTTTTGGACTGATGAAAACGCAATCAAATGGCCACTTTTAACCATACTTGCACACCGTTTTCTTTCCGCCCCGGCGACTTGAGCAGAAAGCGAGTCTTTTTTCAGCAGCGGGGCTGATTATTAATGATTTGAGAAAAAGTTTGACACCGGGAAATGGAGAGATGCTTCTATTCTTGCACCACAATATAAAAATTTACAATTTGGCATATGAATTAAATTATTGAAAAAATTTCGGATTTCGGCTTTCGGATCATTCGGCTTTTTTGGGGGTGCTAGGTCGTTTCCTAAAAACCGCGACCATGGGCATTTCCTAAATTTCGCCATTTTGCAGATTTTTCAACAAAAACTCTTCATAACTTTGCTCAAGCGCAACCAATGAAATAATCTGGTCAGGTTCAATAGCTATTTGTTAGCTCTATTAGCCTACCAAATTTCAAAAATTTTAATTAAGTTTTGAGAAAAATATAGTGTTTATTGCACTTTTGTGGCTACAACTTTCTTAGATTTCAATCAAATTTTTTGAAATTTGGTATGATAATAGAACTAACAAATAGCTGTCGGACCATACCAAGAATGTACAATTTGGTTGCGTTTGAGCAAAGTTATAAAGAGTTTTTGTCGAAAAACCTGCAAAATGGCGGAATTTAGGAAACGCCCATGGTGGCGGTTTTTAGGAAACGACTCAGCACCTTTTTTGGGCCTTTAGGATTTCGGTTTTCGGGTTTTATTTTCATTTAAAAACTTTCTGTTTTCGGATTTTACTTTTTGATATGGACCAGACATAAGCGACACCAATACAAATTCGCTCCTCTTATTTCATGCAATGTCGAACGAAATTTTAAAAATGTGTGCCGGTCACACTGTCTGGTGAGAAATCAGAGAAATCTTGATGGATTGATTGCAAAAATTAAGACACCAAAGGTTGTGCATGTCCTTTTATAAATATAAAAAATATATATAAAGTAAACGATTAAATCAAATATTATCACTTAAATAAAATGGCAGCAATGTTATCACTTATTATTCATCTGAGTTGCTCCCTCTTTATCACAATTGACTGCAGGTGGACCTTTAACTGCTCGAATTTCTCGTCAACTTCTGCCGCTTCCATCCTTCGGTATGTTCTGTCTCCGCTATCTTTTGGATAATTATATTTCAAATAGTCGCGCTTTATCGTATAGTCGAAAAGGTGCAGAGCATTTTTTAAATGACCTTCATTTTCACTATTCAAATTTATGCCAATTAACCACGCATTGCAATAAGTGGAGCTGAAAATGAGGGCGAAACATTTAAAACAAAAATTTTATCATTGAAATTTATTTATAGAATTTTTTGTCTATGATTTCTTCTAATTTTCTATGTTTTTGTGATTTAATACACGGGATTTTAGCAGGCTAATCAAAGTTCTAGAATCTAACCATTTAACTTTGTTTTAAAAAAAGTTATTTGGTCTATTGAAATCGTAAATTGTGGTTAATTAATGTGCATAATTTCGTCTATAACTAATTTGATTTTATAATAAATTTGATTTCCCTTTTTCAAATTTTATCTTACAAAAATGAGGAGCTAATGAATTTGGAGAGTGTAGAGCATTTGTCTTCATAGATTTGGTTGAGTAATTGCGTTTTTATCCCTTTCCTTTCAATTTCAAGATCAATTTGAAGAGGAATTCGTCCTTCGACAAATCGGCAAAATTTTTCACCATCCGATTGTGATGCCGAAATGCAATTAATCAGCACAAAGTCGGCAAACTAAAAAAAGAAAAAATATAATGGCATTCCATTAATTTTAATCATTTATTAAAATATTTAAAACAATATTCAATTTTATTTCAACATCGCATATTTTCGTGAAAAACTACTGGTGTATGGAATAAGAAGAAGACCACTGACTTTTTCAACGAATGGTAATGAATCGCTTAGTAAAACTTGCAACTCAAATTCATCCGTCCCCATCTGTTTTATTTTGTTGAGCACTTAAAATTCAAAATTAATTTTTTGCTTTTATAAAGAAATTAATTGCCCCTAATTACCGTGAAACATTTCCTCGCGGATTATTCTTGCGCTTGCCGTTGTGACTAATTGTGCAACATTTTGTTCAGGAAATATTGGTGTAAAAATTTGCATCGTCATTTCAATTCCTTTTATGGCACTAAATGGTTCAACTTTTGAACTTTCGAGCATCTTCTCTAATTGAAGTGGCACACGATGAGGTCTTTACCGAATCAAAATAAATATAATGTAAAGAATAATACTTAAATTGGAAAATATCGGTCGGAGGGCCCAAACTCAAAATTGCTCAAAAACGGTCGTAATTAATGTGAAAAGACTTAAAATGGGTAGGAAAAATAGAATCAGGGGGCGCGCTTGCCCTTTTCAGGCCGAAAAAATATCGGAACTGAAGTGTCCAAATACACCCGAGACTCAAACGGCCACGCTATAAAACGCGCTAAAAGCCTTTTTACGAACATTAAGTTTTTAACTATTTGCTTATTGCGCTAAAAACCAGCGCACACTCGACTACGGCGGCGGTGCTAGGTCGTTTCGTAAAATCCGCCAATTTGCAGATTTTTCGTCAAAAACTGGTTATAACTTTGCTCAAACCCAACCAAATGAAACAATCTTGGTATGATTCGATAGCTATTGGTTAGCTCTGTTAGTCTGCAAAATTTCAAATAATTTGATTCAGATTTAAGAAAGTTGTATCCATAAAAAGAGCAAAAACTCGATATTTCTGTCAAAACTTAAGCAAAATTTTTGAAATTTGGTAGGCTAATAGAGCTAACCAATATCTATTGAACCTTTCCAAGATTGTTTTATTTAGTTGGGTTTGAGCAAAGTTATGAAGAGTTTTTGTCGAAAAATCTGCAAAATGGCGAAATTTAGGAAACGCCCATGGTGGCGGTTTTTAGGAAACGACTCAGCACCTACGGCGGCCAGTAGGTGGGGCGCCGCTCACTCGGAACCTTACGCTCACTCGGGCGCCCCTTGAGTTTGGGCCCTCAGACCGATATTTACCCTTAAATTAATTAGTCATATTAGCAAAGCCACCTTAATGAGAAGTAAAGGAAAAACATTTCAAGAAGAAATTTGAATGAAGCATTTGGATAAAGCAGGACAATTTTTGTTGCCATGATGCTTATCATTATTCCATTCAAATAACCATAACGATTTTCATAAATATAATTTTCTAAAATATTTATAAATATATTTAAGCTTTTTATGATGACTCACTTTTGGCCCATAATTTTATTGACAAAATTAAAAAACGCAAATTTTCCATATTTTTATTTTCATTTTGACAAGAAACTTTGCCATATTTCAGAAAATCCGTTAGATTATTGTTAATTATTCTTTTTTCAAGAAATAGCGTTGCAATGTAAAAGGTTGACTGATAGCCTCAATTTGATATTTTAAATTATTTCTTATTTATATTTAATTAATTTTAATTTTAATTACCCCCTTTTTAAATTTACTTGAAAGTGCGCGAAGCATTTTTTTATGGTCTTCTTTTTCAAATTTAAAACTTTCCATATAATCAGCGAAGACTTGCTCATTATGCGCTAATGGCAACACACTTTTGTCAGGGATTGCCACAAAAGTTATGTCAATTTCAACATTGTCCAGAACAAATTTGAGAAGAAATACGGTGCTGTACATAAGTCGAACAAGTTTTTTAACATTTTTATTCTAAAATTCGAAAATAAACATAGTTTAGTGAAAATTAATCTTTTATTTCTCACCTCACAAAGAAGACAATACAGCGAATCATTTGTGCCACCCATGCATTTATTGTTTTCACAGCACGTTTTTTTGGTGCCAAAAAACGTTTCGGTGCCCATTATTTGTCCCGGAACAATGCAAATCAAATCAACGTCAGTGCCAATTGTGTGGGTCCCCAGTAAAAAAGAGCCAGAAATGACAACTCGGGCTTGGCCATTGGACTAAACATTGTACTCACCATAAAATGGCCATTATTATATTACAATAGCATTATTATTATTATTTTTAAATAAAGTTATGTGTGCAGCTTACCCATTTATTAACAAGTGCATTCATTTTATTCAAAGCATCTTTTATTCGCATCTCAAATTGGCTTATTTTTATGCCTTCGGTTCTTTTCTCATTTAAAAGGTTTTTCGTCTTAAAATAAATAAATAAATAAAATGGAATTTAAATGCATTTCATTTTTTCTTACCTCGTTTGATTCCAACCCCGATTCTGAGTGAAAATGGATTTGTTGAGAAAATTCAGCAAAATATGGACTTAAATAATTGCTTTGCTCACTTTCACTCAAAAATGTTTCATATAATTCTGCGTCTAAATTGAATTTTTAAATTTTTGTTAAAAAAATATTTTCTATTGGTTAATTTTTATTAAATTAATTTTTATCAACAATTAATGTGTTTACCCAGCTTCATTTGTTGCTTATACTTCTCACTTCGCATTTTTATTTTTTCAAATCGTTTGAATTCATAATTTTTTACTTCGAATAAATTTGCTAATTTTACATTTTTAAATTCTTCGCCATATTTGTCCCATTTTTCGCCAAATGTTTTGTCTTCAATAATTAAATTTGACAAAATATTTTGATCAATTTGCCTTTTAATTTGTTTTAATTGCTTTTCCGATGGCATTTCGCCATTTTGGTCCTTTTCAAAAGGGTTTGAATATTTTTTCAGCATTTTGTATGCCATAAAAAAGAATCCGTTTTGGTCAAAATCATCATCATTTTTCATTTCCCGGCAATACAATGCAAATTGTCTATAGTCTTTTTTGAATTTTTTCATCAAATTTAAATCGCCAAAAAAGGAATTTTTTTGCAAATCTTCGAACATTTTTAAACGATTTTGAATTTCAAACACAAAAATGCCAGCGTCAAGCAGCAATTTTGTTTCAGGTGCAATTTCATTTTCAAAATATTCGCCATATTTCTCATACATAAATTTTTGCTTTTGGAATTCTTAAAACATATATTAATTCAAATTCAAATTAAATAATTTAAAAATTACTGGCTAATAAATGAATATTTTTCGGTTTTTTCTCAGCAATTTTTTCTTTAATTTCAATTTTTTGACTGTTTTCTTCTTCTTTCATATCTTCGCTTTTTATTTTTCCATCATTGCTGTTTTCTTTCATAATTGGCATTGAACTTGTGCCATTTTCAAAAGTAAGTTTTTCTCCCAATTTTTTATTTTCTTAATTTTTTATGTAAGAAATTAATAAATTTTAATGCCATATTCATAATTGATATTTTAATTACCTCCTCCTTTTGCCGATTTGCTATTTTCGTAATTTTGCTTTTTCATTTTATTTATTTTTTCTTTTTGTCGCTTCTTTTTTTCTGCTTTTTTTGCCGCTTTTTCTTCATTTTTCCCTTTATTCATTAAAAGCATTTCAAAATTCGCGGCTTCAAATTTAATATTTGCCATTTCAAAAAAAGTTTTTACATCTTTTAATGTTAAAAATTGTAACAAATTTTGCTGGTTATTTTTGTGTTGGGCCAAGTCTAAATCAATTAGACAAATTTTGAAAATGAAAAAATTACAATTTTAAAAACCACTAGCTTTTTGGTGTGTATCAAATTACTTGTTAAAAATTTCTCCAATTTTTCCTCCAAATGTTTTTCTCTTTTTTTATTTTTCAAAAACTGTTTCAGTTCCACAAAATGCTGTGCTTTCACCACTTCAATCGGTTCACAAAATTTGTCCCCGCTTAATATCCAATTCAAATTGCTTTGCCCATTGATTTCATTTGTCATTTCTGTCAGCGCGTTTTCATAAGCTGCACCGTTCAAAGGATTATTTTCTAGTTTTTCAAGAAATTTAATGGTTTCTAAATATAATTGACACATTTTTTCATTTTGTACTCCCCGTCCCGTAAGAATGTCCATTTTTTGCCTTTGGAAAAACTCAACGTTGCTATAGGAATTTTTAACTTTTTGTCTGTTAGAATATTAATGACAATAAGAAATAATTTGTCATTAATAAAATTTTAGAATTTGAAATCATAAATAAATAAAAACAAAAATTTTCAAAAAAAAAATAATATAAAAAGATAATTAACTTATTAAAAACGAAAAAAAAGTTACCACCAACAAAAGCGCAGAACATAAAACTGGCATATTTGGCATCTTCAGTGTCCAATGAATCGATGAAAATGCGTGAGTAAAAATACACAAAATCCGCGATTTTTTGCCCATTTGGCCCAGCAATGCTTCTCATTTTGGGCTCCATCGATCTTTGCCACACAAAAATATCGGCTGCCACTCGATGGACCATTTTTGAATCATCAACGGGAGAATCGGAGGCCAAAAATTGAAGATAATAGTCCAACAGACGAATTTTATTGGCGAAATATGAAAAGTTTTTTACAGTATTCAATGTATGATAAATATAATTTTCATAATTTAGGCAACAATAATAACAATGGCACAAAGCCATAGAATGTGGCAAAAAAAACAGCTTTTTGGCAAACAAATGGGCACCCGAAAAAAAATTTGTTTTTTTGAGCGAATGAGAAAGGATATACTGTGGTGACAAAAGGCGATAGCGGAGAAAATTTAAATTTTTGGCTAATGTCCAAAGTCGATCCTAAAAATCGTTTCTATCTTAAAAAACACCCTTACAATTTTTGCTGATCAGCTTCTCGCGCACCTGTGGCAGTGTCCAAATTTGCCTCATCACTTTGTATCCTCCCACCAATTCGACGAGGGCCAACAGAGCGCCGTCTTTTTCCTTTATAATCTGAACAATTTCGTCCGTTGCGTCACATTTGATCAAATAATGGCGCAAAAGTTGCAAATGCTCCCCGGCCAACATCGCTTTTTGTGCCTCAAAAAGTTGGTCAATTTCTTCGCGAAAGCATTCGTACGGCGTTTGCCATTTATTTGCCCCGTTTTGCGCTTTGGGGTCGACAAAATTTGCGAAGCGCAACAGCGGACAGATCAAACGAAGGCAATGCTCTTCTGCCTCCGTATAAATTTGTATTATCTAAAATTATTTTGTTGATTTAGTAATTTGATTCGAACGCCCAAGGCATTGTGATTAAAGAAATTTTAAAAATGATTTATATAAATTTCATTTGTCTGAAAAGTGCGTTCATTATATTTTGCTTCTCCATTATTGTTGGCACTCTCTGAATGCCATTTGATTGGCATTGTTCACTTGGTTTTGACTTGCCTTTATCATTGCATAACATTCGTCTTTTGTGGTCACAAACTCCGAGAATGGCTCCATCGTTTGCAGGAACATTGTGTTGAATTTGTTTATCATTTGCGCTTGTGCCACCATATATTGCGCCAACTCTCTGTTGTTCGCGTTGCCCAATTGGTCATTAACATTGGGGCCAACAATTAAGTGACTAATTGGCCCATTTAGCAACTCATTAGTGAATTGCTGCTGCTCATTGCCCATTATTTTCCTTTGGTTGTCTGTTGCCAACTTCGTTTCACTTTCTTTAATTTGTTTCAATAATAATTTCATCATAACTTTCACTTCCAAAAGCGAAACACTTTTGGACCTTTTTAACAATTGTTTTTTGTAGAACATTTTTATTTCCTCCCACTCAATGTTTTCTAAATGAACAACAAATTGAAATAGCAAAGAGAACAGCAATAGTTTAAAAATGCAATTATGGTGATTAATGCTGGTGCGTTTTATAAATACGTGATTATGGCAATTTTTTCTATTTTTTGGCCAATATTTTTTAAATTGAAATTTTTATATAAAGTCAGTCCGATGTTTCATTTGTTTGATTGATTTTGAAATTTATGACGAATTCTATTCGGAATATAAGTAAAATGGCGGATTTACGAAAACGCAAAAGCTCAAAGACAAAAATTTATTACCAAAATCGCGCAAAAATGGAAATGTTGGCCCATTCAATTGCATAAATTCGTTAAACTCTGAACTGTTTTCGATCAAATGTGCGATGATGCGCATGTGAATCTCTTCTCGAATTGGAGACGTATGAAGATTTGATAGCATACGCATTCTTACAAAGGGATCATCACATTTCTGCTCATCCAAATCCGTAATATCGGTGATGGCCTATGATAAAAAATAACAATTGAATCCAAATGGATTATTTATTTTTAAATCATACAATTAAATTCAGTTGGTCCACAAAGGCACTGATGCCATTTTTGGTGGCAATTTCCTTCCATTTATTTACGGCACCATTCAAATGCGAATGAATGCGCGTGATCAAAAGGGCCATTTCACAGATTTTCTCCACTTTAAATTGCTGATGCGCGAATTGTTTTCTTTCTTTCATCCGAAGATTCGACAAAATCTGTTCTGTCCGCTGAGTGACCCATTTGAATTTGGCACTCATTTTCATAGTTTTCTCCTCATAACTTTGCAAAATTAACTTAAGCCATTGTTTGCATTGGAAATAGGCGCCATTTATTGTGGCACTATCTTTCATATCCATTAAGCTCAATGGGTCTTCCTCCAACAACATCTGTTCGTATTGGCATCTGATGCCATTCATTGCGTACTGTTCTTCTTCTACAAAATTATGGGCATTGTTAACTTACATAATAATAAAGCCCGGGACAGGACTAGAGTCTGTCAGGATTTTCCAAGATCTTGAGCCGTATTTGGTATTTGCTGAAAAATTCACCCGGATGAGGGGCCAGAAAAAACAGGATTTTTAACCAAAAACTCCTGTTCGGGCACAAGAATTTCCCTAATCCTGAAGTTTTCAAAAATACCGGGCTCTAATAATTATAAAATAAATATCATTCAAAATAACCATTAAATCTTCAATAAGTTTTGGTAATTTTGTGCAAAAAAATATATATTGCCTACTTTACCTTGTACCGTAGTTGTAGTCTGTTCATTTTTTCCCCATTGCTTCATTCCTTCTTTTTTATCACGAGTATTTGTGTTGCACTCATCTTTGTTATTGGCATATTCCAAAATTTTTGTGTTCGCAATTTGAAGACTTTGCATTCGATTTTTGCTTACGGAAATTCCTTTAATTTAGAATGAATTTTTTTGGCAAATGCCTTTTTTCCTTCCCACTTAACACTTTTACATAAACATGAAAAGGGCACTTTCGTTTTTGCCCATTTCGACATTTTTGGTGCCCAATGAACTTTTACCAAAAAATAGGTTTATCCCATTATAATTAGTTGTTTTTTTTTCTCTAATTTTGGCTCCAATTTAATAAATATATTTTAAATATTTTTTTATTTTCATTTTATTTTCTGCACCTTTCAATTTCTCTCTGAATGTTTGTGACTTTTCGAACAGTTCGTCCACAATTGTTTTGTGCACTTTAATTTGCTCACCATTCTCTTCCAATCGTTGCCCTATGAACAAACTCAAATCCACAATAATTGCATTTTCGAATTTATCAATAAATTTTTCAACTTTCTCATCATCTTCAGCGAATGAATCCATTATCATTTCGAGTTGGCCCATTCTCTTGTCGAATTCTTCCCTTTCCTTTTCCGCTGCTACACTTTTGTTTCCTATTGCATTTTTCATCCTTTCAAAAAAAATTATTCTTAGTAAATTTTCTTTTTTTATACTCCAATTTTGTTTATGGAGCAGAACAGGTCTTTGGGCGACCCTAAGTCTTAGGCCTGAGTTGGCTGAGAGACGCGCTTAAGTCTACTACATATTAGAGGACTTAAATTTTTTATTTGATGCCAAATTTTTTTATTTGATGATTTTCTGTTTTTCCTGTCTAAAATGGCATCCTATTTTTTTGATAATATATTTCTATTCATTTTGGCGCTCTAACGGCGGCTCCTAAAAATGTCCCTTCCGCCTGTTCCGCAGATGTTACCATTGATAATAAATGAGCAGATTGAGAATAAATTTTGATTTTATCCATTCAATTCTGCGGCTTTTAACATTTAAAAATCTGATATAATTTCTTATTTGCATTTGGCGAATCTGATCATCGGAAAGCTCTAAAAATGAGTTATTTTTTGTTGAACAAAAGGGCTAATCAGCTGATCACTTATTTTCCTCAAATCACTGTAATATTAATTTGCCAAAACTAATCTTTTACCACATTTTATCTTTTATTTTTTTTTGAACATTTATCAATGCTTAGTTCCCCAGTTCAACAAACCGTCTCTGCTGACTATTCTGTGTAAGGCCGGGTACTTTTTTGCCAATTCTTCATAAAGTTGGATTCCATTTTCTGTGTTGGCGGTTAAAATGGCATTTAATTTTGCCTTTGCTCCCTTTTCCAGCACCAGCGAGTCCTTCAAAAGTTTGTTGAACGCATTTGTGGTAGTGCCGGACTCGGCCAGTCGGACAATGTTTTTGGCATGGTCCTCTATCAAAGCGATCCATGCCATCCCAAAGGGTTCATTTTTCACTGCGATTTCATCATAAAATTTGCGAATTTTCTCATCGTTTATAATGCAAATTTTCTCATCGGCTCTAAGTCCGGAGATGGCATTGAAAGTGTGCACCAATTTTCGATAAAAGTTGAAGAATTCGACTAATTCTTTGAGCCCGCTCCGTCTCAAATTGAGGTGCAAATTTTGCAATTCTTTCCCATTCCATAAATTTAAAATGGCTTTTTTTTGAGACCCTTTCATTTTTGATGAGTTGCCCCACAGAGAATGCATTCGGCCAAAAATTTGCATTACTCGGCCAAAATAAAATCGAAAACAAATTATCATCACGGCTTTTTTTGAAACTTCGTTTTCTAGTGATAATGTATTAGCATAATCTATTGCTAGTTCATTATCATCAACATGGTCTAAAGAAAAAAACCGAATTTGTAAAATTTTAATAAAAATTTTTGTTTTCTAAATTTTTAATAATGCAAAGAAAAAACTGCTATTAATTTTCTTTTAATTACTCACCATAATGCATTTGAATGGGACGGACTAATTCCAATTCCAACATCATAAATGGACCAATTAATTCCCTTATCTTGTCCTTTATTCCAGTTATCACTTTTGCTTTTTTCATCATTCGTAAGCGACGTACTTGATAGGCAAAATTTGTCTCATTTCCCGTCTTTTTTTCATTAAAAAACTTTAAAAAGTCCCTGAAATAGGCCAAAAATTATAAGGGTACTCATAATTGCAATTAAATTTTCGGTTATTCTATAATTAGCTAATTAGTTCATTATTAAGTGTAATCGTTCTGTTCTGTCAACTGTACATTGTTTGAAATTCTTCGTCAATTCCAAATCTGATTGTAATTTTGTTGTTTTGTGCATCGCTTTGAAGTCGTAACAGTGCGGCAATTACACTGAAATTCGCAATTGCCGTGTCTCTGACAAATGTGCGATTTCTGACAATGTCATCAGCACATTCGAAACTGTCCAAGTCAATTCTGTCACGATTTTTCGCAAATCTTTTCACGTAAATGTCGGTATTAACTTTGGCATTTTCTGCTAAAATTATTGCATTTTAAGGTTAATTTTCAAATAAAAATAATGTGTTTTTGAATACAATAATTTTTTAAATAACCGATAAAATCGCCAAATGTGCGCCATAATTTCCATAATTTACACAAATTAACTGGTGTGAATTCGCTTGACAATGAAAAATCTTCAGCTAAAGCTTTCAATTCTTGCAAATTTTCATCAAAGAATTTTTTCGTTTTTTCGTCTTGTCGCATTTTTGTCATTTCCATTGCATTTTCGTAAAATATTGCTGCTTCCAATTGCAACTTGAAATTTTCGTCCATTACCGAATTTTCAAAACTTTCATCAAAATTTTCTGTTTCGCCGAGCGGAAGGTTCAATAATTTTGAATAATGCTCATCAAAATTTTTGGAAATATTCTCTGTATAAAATTATATTATTATATTGAGATAAAGGCGGTCACTAATAGAGTGATTCTTATCCTAAGATAGGATAGAGAAGGGTGCACAGGAAAGGATGCATACGTAGCTCATCAGTTGGTTCGAGCATTCCACGGTATGGAAAATGTCGGTTAGCCGACATTTGCGCCGCGGACTTTTGCGCCGCGGACACTTGCGTCGCGACATTTGCACCGCCCAGCCAAATGGACATTTGCGCCGCGGACACTTGCGCTGCCCAAGAAATTTTTATTTCATATTTTAACAAATATTAATTTGGGCGTTTAAACAAAATAAACCATTTGAAAACTGAACCCAAAAACCTAACCCCCTTAATTTTTAAGAAAAAATTTTAAAAAATTAAGGTTGGATTTTCAAAAAAAAACTAGGCGGTTTGATTTTTTTTAAAACTACGGGGTGGGTTTTCAAACAAACGGGTTAGATTAAAAAAAACCCACCTTTTAAAAAGGTTTATTTGATTGGACGCGTAAACTTTTGATTGAACGCGTAAACTATGATTGGACGCGCAAACTGTGGTTTGACGCCTAAATTTAATAATTTGTTGAAAATAAAAAATTCTTGGGCGGCGCAAGTGTCTGCGGCGCAAAAAACGCGGCGCAAATGTCGCATCCCCGAAAATGTCGTGGGTTCGAGTCCCACCGTGGGTTGATCTTTTGCACTTCAGCCGCCCTACGGACATCACAATATTTTATAATTAAAAACCCACCTAAATTTAATGCCTTTGCCGGACGAAAGAAATAAATATTCGCGAAAAAAATCGCCAAAAGCGAAGAAATTATTAATTTTATTATTCTCATATTAGTAAAAATAAAAAATATATTAAAATAAAATGAAATAAGTGAAGATTGTATTTGCATGTCGCTTATTAATGAAGTATTCCCTTACGAATATTTGATGCAAATCGATTTTAATGTTTTTATGTTTTTGTGGAATAAATTGTTTCTAACTATATTTATTGATTTTTCATTTCCGATTTCGCAGAATTATTTCTTTATGAATTATTTCTTTTATGAAAGTGTTTGTTGTATATTAAAGGAAGAGCCTATTAATTCAGAATTAACTGACTTAGGCCAAGACTTATTGCTACCAATTGTTTAAAATGAGAAATCAATTCGACCTTTTTTAGGTTGCCATTTGACTTTATGAAAATTTATTTTTTTTATCTGCAATAATACAAATTTGGCGGTTTTTCGATTATGAACTTTAAGCGCTTTTCATTGGTTCAATTACCAATTACCGACTTTCCCCGAATTCGACTGATGGGTGATCTGTAAATTTTAAAACTTTGACGTTGGGTGGATTAGACCCAAGCAAAAGCTAGAGGTAAAAGAGGTGTCATATATATCTCCACACCGAGTTTCATCTTAAAGGATCGCGAAAAAAAATAAATAAATTTTTCCTGCTTGAATAAGTATTAACGGGAACAGCCATTGTTTGTTTCAACATTATTATTATTCTTATTTTTGGTTGCTTAGTAACAAAATAATAAAAATATTTAAAATAGAAATTAAAACAAATTGGGACAAAGATGCGTAGATATAAATTATTATGAAAATTATTAATGAAAAATATGGCTAATTAAAAGAAAAAATTATGTTAAATTATTGTACTTTTCCATTACAGTATACGCCCCCCCCCCCATCACATACGCCCACGGTTCAGATCCCTACTTTTTGAATACCGGATTTCCGGATTTTTCCTGATCCGGCTAAAGATGGTAATTCGATCAGTTGTGGCTTAGTTGGTTAACCTCCTTGTTCCAAAAAAATTTGATTGGAAATATTTTTTATAAAGCGATTTTAATAAATTAAGTGTGATTTATAAAAAGATACAGGAATATTATTCGTTGAAAAAATTTATTTTTGTAATAAAAAAATACAACAATTTCTTGCCAATTTTAATTTTGAAGCCTTTTTTCATTATTGTAAAATGATAAGCCAAATGTGCCGGCGGGAGATGTTTAAAAGTTTAAGGACGACATAATGAACAATTACGTAGAAATAAGGACAAAGCGTAGATAAAATTATAATTCGCAGCTCGGATACAAAATTTTTCTCTCAGTTTCAAAACACTTTATTTTAATATGAGCAGCGCATTTTTTCATCAAAATTTCTCAAATCGCATCACCACTTGGTAATTACCCCTCATCAGTCAACCTAATTAGTCATCGCTCCATCGCGAGAACCACAACTACCCCCTTCCAGCCCATCAATAGTCAACATGTCGATCACCCTTTCTCATTAAAGCAATTAAAGAACGAACTCTTGCCGATCACTCCTTTCTGTTGACATAATTTGAGAGATTTAAAAAAAAACAAAACAAAAAATGGCGGCTGCACATCAGCAGAACAGAACACAGCTGTTTTTGCTGTTTATTTTTATCAATGCTTTTCTGCTCTTCTCATCTGTTTCCCATTGTGCATATGCCAATCCAAGTGAGCGACTGTTTTAAAGTGAATTGGTCAAAAAGTGTCGGGTCCTTTTGAATCAAAAAAAAAAATGAAATTAATTGTCCAAAATTGAATTTATAATTTGTTGTTTGGTGCCAAATTATTCAATCTATGGGAGATAACTCTACAAAATTTTGGCACTGTTCTCTTCGAGGAATTATTACAGGCAATGGTGGACAATTTGGAGATGAACGTCATCATAATGGTGACATAAACATACGCCGAGGGATTGAACGCTTCAACGATCACCGAATGACTCAAAATGGTATATGAATTTTTTGAATTTAAATTTACTTTATAATTTTTTCCTTGTTATTATTGAAGATTTAAAGGATTGAATTTAAGAGAATTTTGTCATTTTAAAACGAATTTTTAAATTGCAATTCAAATATTTCACCATTTTATTTAACAGAACTTGACTTTCTGCACATCTGAAGAGGAAAACGGGGGAGCGAGCACATTAACGAATACAAAAGTTGAACTGTGCATAAGAAATGATTTCGTTTTGAAATATTTTTATAATATTTCTTTTGCTTAAATATTGCACAATTATCGGCCACTCTTTTTTTAATTCAGCCAATGATTAAGTGAATATAATATTCTTTTGCTTTTAAGTCAAATCATAAATTTTGTTCTCATTAAAACACAAATGCAAAATGTTCGAAAAAAATAAATAAGAATTCATCAAATCAATTGATGAAAAAAAACCAAAAGCGAAAAAATAAAAGAAAAATTAGTTTATTAAGTTAAAACACTATTTGCAAAATTGCTGAAATTAATTATTCTAATGAACGAGTAATGATTTATTTGTTTCTGAACGGAATTTTTATTCTTAATAGCATTTTTTCAATTTATTTTTTATTAAAATTTAAATCTTTTGACAAATGAAAAGTTATAACAAATCATCGAATAATTTTAAATAGCATGGGTTAACTTTCGGAAAGCTATGACCTGAAATGTTCGAAAATAAAAATTATGAAATTTAGAGAAAATTTTAATAATTTCTAATTAAAGAAAAACATGGTTTTTTGTTATTGCAATTCAAAAAATTTTGAAATTTAAATTTTTAATTTACTAAAATTTTTCTTAAGAAAAAAGTATTTTGGTAACCAGATATTTTTTTTGGCTTTCCTACTCCGTTTTTTCTAAAAAACCACAAAAAGCCTCAGAAAATAACTCCAAAAACCACCAAAAAACCTCAAAGTTTCATTTTGAAAACTTAGCCTCATCGGCATCTCAAAAAACCACAAAATGAGGCTAAAGCCTCACTATGCCAGCCCTGGATTAGACCAATTCTATAGACTGAATTTCATTTCGGCCCTCACCCTCATGGAGGGTAAAAAAGACAGAAAAAAGCGTCAAAAAATTTTCCATGTGGCATTCTGTGCTACTTTTTTCATTTAATTTTCTCTCATATCAAAACATTATCTCACTTAACCAATGAAGAAGAAAAACTTTATTCATTCGCAACTAAAAACTCTTTTTTTTTGAATTCAGATGCTATTCCAAATCTTTGAATATCGCTAGAAATAAATATTTAACAATATTATTTGCACATGGATTTAAAAAAAAACTTTTTAATCTAAACATAAATATTTTTTTTTCTCATTCTTTTTGCAAATTATTCCAATGTATATGACATAAAAAAAGGTATATTTTCTGTAAAAAATAGTCGACAAAATTAACTGAAACATTGTTGATGCTTAAATCTTACAGAATTTGTTTTTTACATTAAAACAATCTCGTACATTTAAATGATTTGGCGTTTCGGTTAATTTTGGTTTGCAAAGATTTAGTAAAAATCGCTATCGGAGAAAGAATTACAAGAAATTATCAAAAAATTTCAACAAATCACAAATAAAAATAAACAATGTAAAAATTAAATAATCACAAATGGTGAAAGAACCAACCACCAAAAATTAATTTTATAGTCACTTTTTTTCTCATTATATTCTTTTTTCAGTTTTTCCGCTTCCAAATGTTTTTCGCCCATTTCTTTAATTTCCTCTTTCAATTTTTCTAAATCGGTCTTTGCCTCTGATGCCTTTTTAACCCGTTTTATAAGCAGTTCTTCCAAAAACATGTCAAACTGTTTTCGAAGAAAACCTTTAGGGAAGCGGTATTGGTTATTTGATTATCATCAAATGACATTTTTGGGGGTAATTTGGCGTGGGTTTTTTTGTTTTTTCCCGAAATTTTTAATTTTTTAGGTTTATGGGTTGAAATTGTGTTTCATTTTTAATGTTTCAAAAAAATCTTTTTGTATGTATTATTTGTAATATAAATGGGGGGTAATAAAAAAAATGGCAATTACTCTAAAAATACCTTCAAGTCTTAGGGCACTTATTTTTTCTTCTTTTTGATTTTCTTTTTTTATCAAATCCGCTTCTTTGGCCATTCGTATAACGTGCTCTTCGAAAGTAACATTTAAAAATTCTATTAAAATAAAAAATAAATTTTGTTTGTTAGAGAGATTTTAGAGTTTTTGTTAATATTTCAACTAAATCGGAATTCTTGAGCGCCTCTCACAACTTCTAATTACCTAAATTAGCACTGTAGCCAAGTTCATTCTCATTTAACAATGTTAAATTTGTTGATGCCTCAATCACAGTTTCCATTTGCTTCGGGTCTTGGAAATTCGTGCCAAAATGTAGCTTTGAAATTCTGATCAGCGAACAGATAACATTGACCAAATTTCGGCTTACATGCCTGAATTAAAAAAAAAAAATTAGTTATTTGGGCGGGACCCATTTAACTTTTTTCGCGGGCCCAATTCTTGGGTGCTTTCTAATTTTTTTCAGAAGAAACCGAATTATATATATATATATATATATACTTACTTAGTTTTTTCGATAATTCTTATCTTACCCTCTTATTTAATTTTATTTCAAAATTTTTTTCGAAAAGTGCTTATATGAACAAAAATTTCTCAATTAAAAAAAATCCTTTTTTTAATTATTTAGGGCAGGGTTGGGATCTGTCAGGCTTGATTTCAAAGGACATAGGGGGAAGATTTTGTGAATTCACAAAAATATTCTAATGTGAGGCTTTATTAGTTTGTTAACAGATTTTGACTATACAATGGTCAATTTTGAGAATTAAATGAGAATTTTTTTACATAAAGCCAAAATTTAAATTTAACCATGAAAGAACTTTTTTTTACATTTTCTTTGGCAAAATGCCGTTTTCAAAGGACATCTTTGAAATAAATGACGCTTCAAATTTTTAAAGGATGAAAGCCAAAAATAAAGGATGTCCTTTGAAAAAAAGGATAGGTCCCATCCCTGATTTAGGGGAATAGTAATTTTGAAGTTGTATTTAAGAGTTTTTGGAGAAAAATAACATTGTACAACTTTTCGGCCTTTTTCTTCCAATGTTAACACATATTTTCGCACCTATTTTGCGCAAAAACCCGCATGCGGGTAGTGCTCTATGCGGTTTTATAACTGAATTCCAAAAAAAAACCGAGTGCGGATTTTTTCCCCTTTTTTCTCATTTTTTCCATAAAAAAGCCGCAAAACCCGTACCGTGCGGGTATTGAACCCTAGTCCAAATTACAGCGCCAAGTTGGTCCGATCCATTCCAGCAGGGCTGGGACGCGGAAACGAAAAAACATTGTGGTAGCGGATAGCGGATCGCGAATCGCCGACACATTTAAAAATAGAGCTCGTATCAAATTTTTTTTTGCATAGAAAATCTCACTAGTCACAGAAAGGATTTTGGGGCCGAAATAATTAGCAATGACATACTGTATTTCTTAAGGAAATATGGTTAAAACCATAAATAGACCAACTCGAATCTCAGCAGTCACAATTCGTAGACCCACCAGCCCAAAAGCAAATATGAAGAGCATTTTGTGCTCTTTCCAATAGGGCTAGTCGTTTTTTCCAGAAAAATTTTGTAACCCCCTAGGAATTTTTTTTTCCGAAGATTTTCCAGATTTAAAGCCATTTCCGGGTTTTCAGATCACCGTGAAGGAGTGGTCTGATCACTTCAGCATCAAAAGCACCCAAAAATCGGGTGTGGCACACAAAGTTAAAAAAAGTTGTGACAACAAATTCTTATTTCGACTAATGATTGGTATCATATGAAAGCTCACAAAAAAAAATGTTATGACACTTTTGGTCATACTTTTCTTGGTAAATAATTATTAAGGAAAGTGAGAGTAAGCAGCAAGTCGCCATAAACATATGACCATGACTGTAGTCACTTTTTCAATTGGATTGGAAGAAGGCAATTTTAAACAAATTTTGATTTTTTCATGGACTTCAAATTAAAATCATTTTATAGTAGCGGCAAGAAGGAGTGAGTGGCAGCATTATCAACAAGCGCCGCTGGGTAATTTGAAAATATTAAAGAAGTTGCTTAAAATTGAAAAATGGTCATATTTTGTTGTTTTTTCTCATAGTTGAAAAAAGACAAAATAAGGGTAGTTGGCTGGAATAATGATAATTCTTAAAAATAAGGAAATTCGCAACTCTGTTAAAACTCTGAACAACCGGCAAAGAATACTCCAATTTTTTTTTCCTTTATTATTATTTTTTTTTTGGGTTTTTGTTGAGCAGATAGAATAACATTCTCCTAAAAGCAGACATTACCGTTGCGTCCCTCCGATTTGAAATATTGGCTTCACAGCTGGAACCCCTTTGTGAATCCTGAACAAATATTCATACAAAATGTTCACATATCGGCGTTGTTTGTTACATTCGTTCCCATTTTTGATTTTGGCATTGGCACAATGCCATTTGTCTTTCATCAAATGCAAAAGGCCAAGAACAGTCTCGGTCAAATTGACAAATTCGTTTACTTCCCTTTCAATATATTTTTTGGCCCGTTGATGAACGGGGTTTTCACCAATGGCACGTGTCAGAACACTCTTAAAATCGCCTCTTTTTTGTACAAATGCAAGAAACGCTTCGTCTTCAATCTACGGGAAACACGCATTATTAACACATTTTTCATTAATTCAATTTTACTTCAAAATAATCCAATTTTTATATTTTTTTGAGCACTTTAAAGAATATTATAAAGTAAAAGTTGCTTTAGCATTTTTGATTGCAAGCAACTATGTTTTTATAGGCCTATGTTGAATAAATGATTATTTATTGCATTTTTAGAAGTAAAAATATTCATTGGTGCTTTTAACTAACGAACAGGGTGGCGGAATTTAACTAACGCGTCAGGACGTATATTCGAATCCTTGTAAATCTCTTAAATTTCGCAAATTTTGAGGGGCCATTCGAACTAGGTCAGACAGCCGAGCAGGCGCCAATTGTGGTGTCCCAAGAAGATTATTACGCATCTTTCCTCAGGAATTACAAGGCTAAACTTAACCGCGCCCATGGCACCGTTTGCCATTTTAAAATCTGTTTACGGCATTTTGGGGCTATTGTCACGAACTTCCATTTCAACTGATTCCGAACCCCTAACCCGCATTCGAAACGAAAGTCGAAAAGTAATCTTTCCAAAAATAACATTTATTGCTAAACCCTAGGGATGTGCGGGAAAAGATTTTTACCGGGAACCGGGAAGGGAAACGAAAACACCGGGAAATTTCCCGAGTCGGAAAGCGGGAACAGCGAAATTTTTTAGAATTGTTGTAAATTTTTAAACAAAGCATCAATTCATTGATCAAAATTGAAATGACAAAAAATTAATTGTTTCGCATACTCTTCTGGTCACGAATCGTGTGCGGCTCGCCGATTAAGGATTTCGAAAAAATATTGAAAATTCAAAAAAATGAGCTTTACCCAAAACAGAATTCGATCGGTTTTTTGATCTAAGAATTTTACTGGATACTAAATAAGAATTTTGCCGGAGAAAATTTGGGTGTATTTTGGTAACAAATTATGCACAAAAAAAAAATCAAAGCCATCTTTAACAGTGTAAAAATTTCCCGAAATCCGGTAAACAAAACCCGGGAACCGAGACCGGGACGACCAAAAACCCGGGAAATTTCCCAACTCGAAAACCGGGAATCCCGCACATCATTACTAAACCCGATTCAATGCACGGGTCCGGGGTTCGGAATTTGTCGAAGTGCGCCAGGAAAATATTTCAGCGGGTTTTAAAAATTGAAATTTTCTACAAACGATACAAAACGGCATCACTGTGAAACTTACCGCATCACCCATGGCATGTAATGGCAAGTCCAAAACGATGTCATATATAAATACGGAATCACATTGTGCGGATGATGTCAATGATGCCATTGCTGAGGACGGACTTTCGTTTGCCCATTTTCTCTTTTTGCTTCTTTTTTCTTTGCCAAATTGATCCTTCTTTTCCATTGCCTTTTCCTCCACTTTTCTGCGCATTTGTGCCAACATGGCCTCAAATTCGGTCCGAACTATCTTCAACTTTTTTGATTTTACTTTATAACTACCGAATAGCCAATCATTTTCCAATTCAAATTGTAAAAAAAGTGTCTTTGTCTCCTCCAATTCACTGCCATTACAGTAAAATTTTGAAAGTCTGGCCAAATGTTCCACAACTTCAACATATGACAAAGGAATTGCACTGTTCTTGACCACGAACCTTGGCTTTGTCACCGGGTTCCCAGCGTAAATGTTAAACAAGAATTTGTACAAAAGGCCCAAACTCTTGCGATACATCTACTTGGTCGCTAAAAAAGGGCACAAATTGTTTCTTGGCATTGGCACAATGCCATTTGTCTTTCATCAAATGCAAAAGGCCAAGAACAGTCTCGGTCAAATTGACAAATTCGTTTACTTCCCTTTCAATATATTTTTTGGCCCGTTGATGAACGGGGTTTTCACCAATGGCACGTGTCAGAACACTCTTAAAATCGCCTCTTTTTTGTACAAATGCAAGAAACGCTTCGTCTTCAATCTACGGGAAACACGCATTATTAACACATTTTTCATTAATTCAATTTTACTTC